>JAJHUQ010000039.1:8000000-8002500 GCA_035773235.1 Eospalax fontanierii | reverse complement strand
GGTTAGGGTTACGGTTACGGTTACGGTTTGGGTTAGGGTTAGGTTTAGCGTTAGGGGTTGGGTTTGTGTTAGTGTTAGGGGTTGGGTTTGTGTTAGGGTTAGGGTTAGGTTTAGGATTAGGGTTAGGATTATGGTTAGGGTTATGGTTAGGATTAGGGTTAGGTTTAGGTTTTGGGTTAGGGTTAGGGTTAGGGTTAGGGTTAGGGTTAGGTTTAGGGTTAATGATAGAGTTTTGATTAGGTTTAGGGTTAGGATTAGAGTTAGGGTTAGGGTTTTGGTTTAGGTTAGGGTTAGGGTTAGGTTTTGGGTTAGTTTTAGGGTTAGGGTTAGTGTTAGGGTTAGTTTTTGTGTTAGGGTTAGGTTTAGGATTAGGGTTAGGGTTAGGTTTAGGGTTAGGGTTTGGGTTAGGGTTAGGGTTAGGGTTAGGGATTGAGTTAGGGTTAGGGTTAGGGTTAGGGTTTGGGTTAGGGTTAGGGTTAGGGGTTAGGTTTGTGTTAGGGTTAGGGTTAGGTTTAGGATAAGGGTTATGGTTAGGGTTAGGATTAGGGTTAGGGATAGGATTAGAGTTAGGGTTAGGGTTTTGGTTTGGGTTAGGGTTAGGGTTAGGATTTGGGTTAGTTTTAGGGTTAGGGTTAGTGTTACGGTCAGGGTTTGGGTTAGGGTTAGGGTTAGGGTTAGGTTTAGGTTTTTGGTTAGGTTTAGGGTTAGGGTTAGGGTTTGGGTTCGGGTTAGATTTAGTGTTATGGTTAGGGTTTGAGTTAGGGTTAGGTTAGTGTTAGGGTTAGGGTTTGGTTTAGTGTTAGGTTTAGCATTAGGGTTTGAGTTTGAGTTATGTTTAGGCTTAGCATTAGGGTTAAGGTTAGGGTTAGTGTTATGGTTTGGGTTAGGGTTAGGGTTAGGGTTAGGGTTTGGGTTAGGGTTAGGGTTAGTGTTAGGGTTTGGGTTAGGGTTAGAGTTAGCGTGAGGGTTATGATTAGGGTATTCGTTAGGGTTAGGGTTTTGGGGTAGGTTTAGGAATAAGGTTAGGGTTAGGGTTAGGGTTAGGGTTAGGGTTAGTGTTAGGAATAGGGTTAGGTTAGGGTTATTGTTAGGGTTTAGGTTAGGGTTTGTGTTACGGTTAGGTTTAGGTTTTGGGTTAGGGTTACAGTTAGGGTTAGAGTTTGATTTAGGGTTAGGGTTAGGGTTAGGGATAGGGTTTGTGTTAGGGTTTAGGGTTAGGGTTTGTGTTAGGGTTTGGGTTAAGTTTAGGTTTAGGGTTAGGGTTAGGGTTAGGGTTAGGGTTAGGGTTAGGGTTAGGGTTAGGGTTCGGGTTAGGGTTAGTTCTTGGCTTAGGGTTAGGGTTAGGATTAGGGTTAGGGTTAGGTTTAGGCTTAGGGTTTGGGTAAGGATTAGGGTTTGGGTTAGGGTTAGGGTTAGTGTTAGGGTTAAGGTTTGGTTTAGGGTTAGTGTTATTTTTTGCGTTAGATTCAGGCTTAGGATAAATGTTAGGGTTAGGTTTAGGGTTAGGGTTTGGGTTAGGGTTAGTGTTAGGGTTAGTGTTAGTGTTAGTGTTAGGGATTGGGTTAGGGTTAGGTTTAGGGTTTGAGTTAGGGTTAGGGTTAGGGTTAGGGTTAGGGTTAGTGTTAGGGTTAGGGTTACGTTTAGGATTTTGGTTAGGGTTAGGGTTAGGGTTAGGGTTAGGGTTACGGTTTGGGTTAGGGTTAGGGTTAGCGTTAGGGGTTGGGTTTGTGTTAGTGTTAGGGGTTGGGTTTGTGTTAGGGTTAGGGTTAGGTTTAGGATTAGGGTTAGGGTTATGGTTAGGGTTAGGGTTAGGATTAGGGTTAGGTTTAGGTTTTGGGTTAGGGTTAGGGTTAGGGTTAGGGTTAGGGTTAGGATTAGGGTTAGGTTTAGGATTAGACTTAGAATTAGGGTTAGGGTTAGGGTTAGGGTTAGGGTTAGGGTTTGGGTTAGGGTTAGGGTTAGTGTTAGAGGTTGGTTTTGTGTTAGGGTTACGGTTAGGGTTAGGATTAGGGTTAGGGTTAGGGTTAGGATTAGGGTTAGGTTTATGATTAAAGTTAGAGTCTGGGTTAGGGTTTTTGTTTGGGTTAGGGTTAGGGTTAGGTTTTGGGTTAGTTTTAGGGTTAGGGTTAGTGTTAGGGTTAGTTTATGGGTTAGGGTTAGGTTTAGGGTTAGGGTTAGGGTTAGGTTTAGGTTTAGGGTTTGGGTTAGGGTTAGTGTTAGGGTTAGGGTTTGAGTTAGGGTTATGGTTAGGGTTAGGGTTAGAGTTTGGGTTAGGGTTAGGGTTAGTGTTAGTGGTTGGGTTTGTGTTAGCGTTAGGGTTAGGGTTAGGATTTGGGTTAGGGTTAGGGTTAGTGTTAGGATTAGGGTTGGTTTAGGATTAGAGTTAGAGTTAGGGTTAGGGTTTTGGTTTGTGTTAGGTTTAGGGTTAGGATTTGGGTTAGTGTTAATGTTAGGGTTAGTGTTACGTTTAGGGTTTGGGTTAGGGTTAGGGTTAGGTTTA
>JAJHUQ010000039.1:7995000-7997500 GCA_035773235.1 Eospalax fontanierii | reverse complement strand
ATTGTTAGGGTTTAGGTTAGGGTTTGTGTTACGGTTAGGTTTAGGTTTTGGGTTAGGGTTACAGTTAGGGTTAGAGTTTGATTTAGGGTTAGGGTTAGGGTTAGGGATAGGGTTTGTGTTAGGGTTTAGGGTTAGGGTTTGTGTTAGTGTTTGGGTTAAGTTTAGGTTTAGGGTTAGGGTTAGGGTTTGGGCTGGGTTAGGGTTAGGATTAGGGTTTGGGTTAGGGTTCGGGTTAGGGGTAGTTCTTGGCTTAGGGTTAGGGTTAGGATTAGGGTTAGGTTTAGGTTTAGGCTTAGGGTTTGGGTAAGGATTAGGGTTTGGGTTAGGGTTAGGGTTAGTGTTAGGGTTAAGGTTTGGTTTAGGGTTAGTGTTATTTTTTGCGTTAGATTTAGGGTTAGGATAAATGTTAGGGTTAGGTTTAGGGTTAGGGTTTGGATTAGGGTTACGGTTAGGGTTTGAGTTACGGTTAGAGTTTTTGGTTTGGTTTAGGGTTAGGGTTAGGGTTTTGGTTAGTGTTAGGGTTAGTGTTAGTGTTCGTGTTAGGGATTGGGTTAGGGTTAGATTTAGGGTTTGAGTTAGGGTTAGGGTTAGGGTTAGGGTTAGGGTTAGGGTTACGTTTAGGATTTTGGTTAGGGTTAGGGTTAGGGTTAGGGTTAGGGTTACGGTTTGGGTTAGGGTTAGGGTTAGCGTTAGGGGTTGGGTTTGTGTTAGGGTTAGGGGTTGGGTTTGTGTTAGGGTTAGGGTTAGGTTTAGGATTAGGGTTAGGGTTATGGTTAGGGTTAGGGTTAGGATTAGGGTTAGGTTTAGGTTTTGGGTTAGGGTTAGGGTTAGGGTTAGGGTTAGGATTAGGGTTAGGTTTAGGATTAGACTTAGAGTTAGGGTTAGGGTTATGGTTAGGGTTAGGGTTTGGGTTAGGGTTTGGGTTAGGGTTAGGGTTCGTGTTAGAGGTTGGTTTTGTGTTAGGGTTACGGTTAGGGTTAGGATTAGGGTTAGGGTTAGGGTTAGGATTAGGGTTAGGTTTATGATTAGAGTTAGAGTCTGGGTTAGGGTTTTTGTTTGGGTTAGGGTTAGGGTTAGGGTTTGGGTTAGTTTTAGGGTTAGGGTTAGTGTTAGGGTTAGTTTATGGGTTAGGGTTAGGTTTAGGTTTAGGGTTAGGGTTAGGTTTCGTGTTAGGGTTTGGGTTAGGGTTAGGGTTAGTGTTAGTGGTTGGGTTTGTGTTAGCGTTAGGGTTAGGGTTAGGATTTGGGTTAGGGTTAGGTTTAGGGTTAGGATTAGGGTTAGGTTTCGGATTAGAGTTAGAGTTAGGGTTAGGGTTAGGGTTAGGGTTAGGGTTAGGGTTAGGGTTTGGGTTAGGGTTAGGGTTAGGGTTTGAGTTATGGTTAGGGTTTTTGGTTTGGTTTAGGGTTAGGGTTAGGGTTTTGGTTAGTGTTAGGGTTAGTGTTAGTGTTAGTGTTAGGGATTGGGTTAGGGTTAGGGTTAGGGTTAGGGTTAGGGTTAGGGTTACGTTTAGGATTTTGGTTAGGGTTAGGGTTAGGGTTAGGGTTACGGTTACGGTTTGGGTTAGGGTTAGGGTTAGCGTGAGGGGTTGGGTTTGTGTTAGTGTTAGGGGTTGGGTTTGTGTTAGGGTTAGGGTTAGGTTTAGGATTAGGGTTAGGATTATGGTTAGGGTTATGGTTAGGATTAGGGTTAGGTTTAGGTTTTGGGTTAGGGTTAGGGTTAGGGTTAGGGTTAGGGTTAGGTTTAGGGTTAATGATAGAGTTTTGATTAGGTTTAGGGTTAGGATTAGAGTTAGGGTTAGGGTTTTGGTTTAGGTTAGGGTTAGGGTTAGGTTTTGGGTTAGTTTTAGGGTTAGGGTTAGTGTTAGGGTTAGTTTTTGTGTTAGGGTTAGGTTTAGGATTAGGGTTAGGGTTAGGTTTAGGGTTAGGGTTTGGGTTAGGGTTAGGGTTAGGGTTAGGGTTAGGGATTGAGTTAGGGTTAGGGTTAGGGTTAGGGTTTGGGTTAGGGTTAGGGTTAGGGATTAGGTTTGTGTTAGGGTTAGGGTTAGGTTTAGGATAAGGGTTATGGTTAGGGTTAGGATTAGGGTTAGGGATAGGATTAGAGTTAGGGTTAGGGTTTTGGTTTGGGTTAGGGTTAGGGTTAGGATTTGGGTTAGTTTTAGGGTTAGGGTTAGGTTTTGGGTTAGTTTTAGGGTTAGGGTTAGTGTTAGGGTTAGTTTTTGTGTTAGGGTTAGGTTTAGGATTAGGGTTAGGGTTAGGGTTAGTGTTAGGGTTAGTGTTAGTGTTAGTGTTAGGGATTGGGTTAGGGTTAGGTTTAGGGTTTGAGTTAGGGTTAGGGTTAGGGTTAGGGTTAGGGTTAGTGTTAGGGTTAGGGTTACGTTTAGGATTTTGGTTAGGGTTAGGGTTAGGGTTAGGGTTAGGGTTACGGTTTGGGTTAGGGTTAGGGTTAGCGTTAGGGGTTGGGTTTGTGTTAGTGTTAGGGGTTGGGTTTGTGTTAGGGTTAG
>JAJHUQ010000039.1:7982500-7985000 GCA_035773235.1 Eospalax fontanierii | reverse complement strand
TACGGTTTGGGTTAGGGTTAGGGTTAGCGTGAGGGGTTGGGTTTGTGTTAGTGTTAGGGGTTGGGTTTGTGTTAGGGTTAGGGTTAGGTTTAGGATTAGGGTTAGGATTATGGTTAGGGTTATGGTTAGGATTAGGGTTAGGTTTAGGTTTTGGGTTAGGGTTAGGGTTAGGGTTAGGGTTAGGGTTAGGTTTAGGGTTAATGATAGAGTTTTGATTAGGTTTAGGGTTAGGATTAGAGTTAGGGTTAGGGTTTTGGTTTAGGTTAGGGTTAGGGTTAGGTTTTGGGTTAGTTTTAGGGTTAGGGTTAGTGTTAGGGTTAGTTTTTGTGTTAGGGTTAGGTTTAGGATTAGGGTTAGGGTTAGGTTTAGGGTTAGGGTTTGGGTTAGGGTTAGGGTTAGGGTTAGGGTTAGGGATTGAGTTAGGGTTAGGGTTAGGGTTAGGGTTTGGGTTAGGGTTAGGGTTAGGGATTAGGTTTGTGTTAGGGTTAGGGTTAGGTTTAGGATAAGGGTTATGGTTAGGGTTAGGATTAGGGTTAGGGATAGGATTAGAGTTAGGGTTAGGGTTTTGGTTTGGGTTAGGGTTAGGGTTAGGATTTGGGTTAGTTTTAGGGTTAGGGTTAGGTTTTGGGTTAGTTTTAGGGTTAGGGTTAGTGTTAGGGTTAGTTTTTGTGTTAGGGTTAGGTTTAGGATTAGGGTTAGGGTTAGGTTTAGGGTTAGGGTTTGGGTTATGGTTAGGGTTTGAGTTAGGGTTAGGTTAGTGTTAGGGTTAGGGTTTGGTTTAGGGTTAGGTTTAGCATTAGGGTTTGAGTTTGAGTTATGTTTAGGCTTAGCATTAGGGTTAAGGTTAGGGTTAGTGTTATGGTTTGGGTTAGGGTTAGGGTTAGGGTTAGGGTTTGGGTTAGGGTTAGGGTTAGTGTTAGGGTTTGGGTTAGGGTTAGAGTTAGCGTGAGGGTTATGTTTAGGGTATTCGTTAGGGTTAGGGTTTTGGGTTAGGGTTAGGAATAAGGTTAGGGTTAGGGTTAGGGTTAGGGTTAGGGTTAGTGTTAGGAATAGGGTTAGGTTAGGGTTATTGTTAGGGTTTAGGTTAGGGTTTGTGTTACGGTTAGGTTTAGGTTTTGGGTTAGGGTTACAGTTAGGGTTAGAGTTTGATTTAGGGTTAGGGTTATGGTTAGGGATAGGGTTTGTGTTAGGGTTTAGGGTTAGGGTTTGTGTTAGGGTTTGGGTTAAGTTTAGGTTTAGGGTTAGGGTTAGGGTTAGGGTTTGGGCTGGGTTAGGGTTAGGATTAGGGTTTGGGTTAGGGTTCGGGTTAGGGTTAGTTCTTGGCTTAGGGTTAGGGTTAGGATTAGGGTTAGGGTTAGGTTTAGGCTTAGGGTTTGGGTAAGGATTAGGGTTTGGGTTAGGGTTAGGGTTAGTGTTAGGGTTAAGGTTTGGTTTAGGGTTAGTGTTATTTTTTGCGTTAGATTTAGGGTTAGGATAAATGTTAGGGTTAGGTTTAGGGTTAGGGTTTGGGTTAGGGTTAGGGTTAGGGTTTGAGTTATGGTTAGGGTTTTTGGTGTGATTTAGGGTTAGGGTTAGGGTATTGGTTAGTGTTAGGGTTAGTGTTAGTGTTAGTGTTAGGGATTGGGTTAGGGTTAGGTTTAGGGTTTGAGTTAGGGTTAGGGTTAGGGTTAGGGTTAGGGTTAGGGTTAGGGTTAGGGTTACGTTTAGGATTTTGGTTAGGGTTAGGGTTAGGGTTAGGGTTAGGGTTACGGTTTGGGTTAGGGTTAGGGTTAGCGTTAGGTGTTGGGTTTGTGTTAGTGTTAGGGGTTGGGTTTGTGTTAGGGTTAGGGTTAGGTTTAGGATTAGGGTTAGGGTTATGGTTAGGGTTAGGGTTAGGATTAGGGTTAGGTTTAGGTTTTGGGTTAGGGTTAGGGTTAGGGTTAGGGTTAGGATTAGGGTTAGGTTTAGGATTAGACTTAGAATTAGGGTTAGGGTTAGGGTTAGGGTTAGGGTTTGGGTTAGGGTTTGGGTTAGGGTTAGGTTTAGTGTTAGAGGTTGGTTTTGTGTTAGGGTTACGGTTAGGGTTAGGATTAGGGTTAGGGTTAGGGTGAGGATTAGGGTTAGGTTTATGATTAGAGTTAGAGTCTGGGTTAGGGTTTTTGTTTGGGTTAGGGTTAGGGTTAGGGTTTGGGTTAGTTTTAGGGTTAGGGTTAGTGTTAGGGTTAGTTTATGGGTTAGGGTTAGGTTTAGGGTTAGGGTTAGGGTTAGGTTTAGGTTTAGGGTTTGGGTTAGGGTTAGTGTTAGGGTTAGGGTTTGAGTTAGGGTTATGGTTAGGGTTAGGGTTAGGGTTTGGGTTAGGGTTAGGGTTAGTGTTAGTGGTTGGGTTTGTGTTAGCGTTAGGGTTAGGGTTAGGATTTGGGTTAGGGTTAGGGTTAGTGTTAGGATTAGTGTTGGTTTCGGATTAGAGTTAGAGTTAGGGTTAGGGTTTTGGTTTGTGTTAGGTTTAGGGTTAGGATTTGGG
>JAJHUQ010000039.1:7917500-7980000 GCA_035773235.1 Eospalax fontanierii | reverse complement strand
GTTTGAGTTATGGTTAGAGTTTTTGGTTTGGTTTAGGGTTAGGGTTAGAGTTTTGGTTAGTGTTAGGGTTAGTGTTAGTGTTCGTGTTAGGGATTGGGTTAGGGTTAGATTTAGGGTTTGAGTTAGGGTTAGGGTTAGGGTTAGGGTTAGGGTTAGGGTTACGTTTAGGATTTTGGTTAGGGTTAGGGTTAGGGTTAGGGTTAGGGTTACGGTTTGGGTTAGGGTTAGGGTTAGCGTTAGGGGTTGGGTTTGTGTTAGGGTTAGGGGTTGGGTTTGTGTTAGGGTTAGGGTTAGGTTTAGGATTAGGGTTAGGGTTATGGTTAGGGTTAGGGTTAGGATCAGGGTTAGGTTTAGGTTTTGGGTTAGGGTTAGGGTTAGGGTTAGGGTTAGGATTAGGGTTAGGTTTAGGATTAGACTTAGAGTTAGGGTTAGGGTTATGGTTAGGGTTAGGGTTTGGGTTAGGGTTTGGGTTAGGGTTAGGGTTAGTGTTAGAGGTTGGTTTTGTGTTAGGGTTACGGTTAGGGTTAGGATTAGGGTTAGGGTTAGGGTTAGGATTAGGTTTAGGTTTATGATTAGAGTTAGAGTCTGGGTTAGGGTTTTTGTTTGGGTTAGGGTTAGGGTTGGGGTTTGGGTTAGTTTTAGGGTTAGGGTTAGTGTTAGGGTTAGTTTATGGGTTAGGGTTAGGTTTAGGTTTAGGGTTACGGTTAGGTTTAGGGTTAGGGTTTGGGTTAGGGTTAGGGTTAGTGTTAGTGGTTGGGTTTGTGTTAGCGTTAGGGTTAGGGTTAGGATTTGGGTTAGGGTTAGGGTTAGGGTTAGGATTAGGGTTAGGTTTCGGATTAGAGTTAGAGTTAGGGTTAGGGTTAGGGTTAGGGTTAGGGTTAGGGTTAGGGTTTGGGTTAGGGTTATCGTTAGGGTTAGGATTAGGATTAGGGTTAGTGTTAGGGTTCGTGTTAGCGTTAGGGTTAAGATTAGGATTAGGGTTAGTGTTAGGGTTCGTGTTAGCGTTAGGGTTAGTGTTAGGGGTAGTTTTAGATTTAGGTTTAGGTTTAGGGTGAGGGTTAGGGTTTGGGTTAGGGTTAGGGATTGGTTTTGGGTTAGGGTTAGTGTTAGCGTTAGGATTAGGGTTAGGGTTAGGGTTAGGGTTGTATTTAGGGTTAGGGTTATGGTTAGGGTTTGGGTTAGGTTTAGGGTTAGGGTTATTGTTATGGTTATGGTTAGGGTTAGGGTTAGGATTAGGGTTACCATTAGGGTTAAGTTTAGGTTTTGGGTTTGGGTTAGGTTTAGTGTTAGGGTTAGGGTTAGGGTTAGGCATAGGGTTAGGGTTAGGGTTAAGGTTAGGGTTAGGGTCAGGGTTAGGGTTAGTGTTAGCGATAGGGTTAGGGTTTGGGTTAATGATAGGGTTATGGTTAGGGTTTAGATTTGGGATAGGGTTAGGGTTAGGGTTAGGGTTAATGTTAGGGTTTGGGTTAGGCTTAGGTCTAGTTTTTGGGTTAGGGTTCGTGTTAGGATTAAGATTAGGGTTAGGTTTAGGGTTAGGGTTTGGGTTACGGTTAAGGTAAGGGTTAGGGTTTGAGTTAGGGTTAGGTTTAGGGTGAGGGTTGGGTTTTGGGTTGGGGTTGGGGTAGGGGGTAGGGTTTGGGTTTGGGTTAGGGTTAGTGATAGCGTTATGATTAGGGTTAGGCTTAGGGAAAGGAATAGGGATACGTTTAGGGTTAAGTTTAGGGTTTGTGTTAACGTTAGGTTTAGGGTTAGGGTTAGGGTTATTGTTAGGGTTTAGGGTTAGGGTTAGGTTCAGGGATTGATTTGGGGTTAGGGTTAGGGTTAGTGTTAGGGTTAGGATTAGGTTTAGGGTTAGGGTTAGGGTTAGATTTTGGTTTAGGTTTATGGTTAGGGTTAGATTTAGGTTTTGGGTTAGGTTTAGGGTTAGGGTTATGTTTTTGGTTCGGTTTAGAATTAGGGTTTGGGTTAGGGTTTCAGTTAGGGTTAGGGTTAGTGTTAGGGTAAAGTTTTGGGTTAGGGTTAGGGTTAGGGTTTGAGTTTTAGTTAGGTTTAGTGTTAGCATTAGGGTTAAGTTTAGTGTTAGTGTTATGGTTTGATTAGGGTTAGGGTTAGGGTTAGGGTTTGGATTAGGGTTAGGTTTAGGTTTTATTTGGGTTAGTGTTACGGTTAGGATTAGTGTTAAGTTTAGAGTTTGTATTAGGGTTAGGGTTAGGGTTAGGGTTAGGGTTAGGGTTTGAGTTTAAGTTAGGTTTAGGCTTAGCATTAGGGTTAAGATTAGGGTTAGTGTTATGGTTTGGGTTAGGGTTAGGGTTAGGGTTAGGGTTAGGGTTAGGTTTAGGGTTAGGATTTGGGTTAGGGTTTGGGTTAGGGTTATGGTTAGGGTTAATGTTAGGGTTTGATTTAGGGTTAGGGTTACGGTTACTGTTACGGTTTGGGTTAGGTTTAGGTTTAGGGTTAGGGGTTGGGTTTGTTTTAGGGTTAGGGTTAGGGTTATGATTAGGGTTAGGGTTAGGGTTACGGTTAGGGTTAGGGTTAGGATTATGGTTAGGTTTAGGTTTTGGGTTAGGGTTAGGGTTAGGGTTAATGATAGGGTTTTCATTAGGGTTAGGGTTAGGGTTAGGATGAGGGTTAGGTTTAGGGTTAGGGTTAGGGTTAGGGTTAGGGTTAGGATTAGGTTTAGGGTTAGGGTTTGGGTTAGGGTTATGGTAAGGGTTAGGGTTTGAGTTAGGTTTAGGTTTAGGGTGAGGGTTAGGGTTTGGGTTAGGGTTAGGATTAGGGTTAGGGATTGGTTTTGGGTTAGGTTTAGTGTTAGCGTTAGGATTAGGGTTAGGTTTAGGGTTAGGGTTATGGTTAGGGTTTGGGTTAGGTTTAGGGTTAGGGTTATTGTTATGGTTATGGTTAGGATTAGGGTTAGGATTAGGGTTACCATTAGGGTTAAGTTTAGGTTTTGGGTTTGGGTTAGGTTTAGTGTTGGGGTTAGGTTTAGGGTTAGGCATAGGGTTAGGGTTAGGGTTAGGGTTAGGGTCAGGGTTAGGGTTAGCGTTAGCGATAGGTTTAGGGTTTGGGTTAGGGATAGGGTTATGGTTAGGGTTTGGATTTGGGTTAGGGTTAGGGTTAGGGTTAGGGTTAAGGTTAGGGTTTGGGTTAGGCTTAGGTTTAATTTTTGGGTTAGGGTTCGTGTTAGGATTAAGATTAGGGTTAGGTTTAGGGTTAGGGTTTGGATTAGGGTTAAGGTAAGGGTTAGGGTTTGAGTTAGAGTTAGGTTTAGGGTGAGGGTTAGGGTTTGGGTTAGGGTTAGGGTTAGGGTTAGGGATTGGGTTTGGGTTAGGGTTAGTGTTAGCGTTAGGATTATGGTTAGGGTTAGGGTTAGGATTAGGGTTACGATTAGGGTTAAGTTTAGGGTTTGGGTTTGGGTTAGGTTTAGGGTTTGGGTTAGGGCTAGGGTTAGGTTTAGGGTTAGGGTTAGGGTAAGGTTTGGGTTAGGGTTAGAGTTAGGGTTAAGTTTTGGGTTAGAGTAAGGTTAGGGTTAGGGTTTGGGTTTGGGTTAGGGTTAGGTTTAGGCTTTGGGTTAATGTTTGCGGTTAGGGGTTAGGGGTTAGGTGTAGGGTTAGTGTTAGTGTTAGGGTTTGGGTTAGGGTTAGGGTTATGGTTAGGGTTTGGGTTAGGGTTAAGGTAAGGGTTTGGGTTTGAGTTAGGGATAGGTTTAGGGTTTGGCTTTGGGTTAGGGTTAGGTTTAGGTTTAGGATTAGGGTTTGGGTTTGGGTTTGGGTTAGGGTTTAGGTTAGGGTTAGGGTTTGGTTTTGGGTTTGTTTAAGGGTTAGGTTTAGGTTTAGGTTTAGGTTTAGGGTTTGGGTTTGGGTTAGGCTTAGGTTTAGGGTTTGGGTTTCAGTTAGGTTTAGAGTTAGGGTTAGGGTTAGGATTAGTGTTAGGGTTAGTGTTAGGGTTTGGGTTTGGGTTAGGGTTATTAATAGGGTTAGGGTTAGGGTTACGATTAGGGTTAGGTTTAGGGTTTGGGTTTCGGTTAGGGTTAGGGTTACGGTTAGTGTTAGGGTTAGGGTTAGGGTTTGGGTTAGGGTTAGAGTTAGGTTTAGGGTTTGGATTAGGGTTAGGGTTTGGGTTAGGGTTATCGTTAGGGTTAGGATTAGGATTAGGGTTAGTGTTAGGGTTCGTGTTAGCGTTAGGGTTAGTGTTAGGGGTAGTTTTAGATTTAGGTTTAGGTTTAGGGTGAGGGTTAGGGTTTGGGTTAGGGTTAGGGTTAGGGTTAGGCATTGGTTTTGGGTTAGGGTTAGTGTTAGCGTTAGGATTAGGGTTAGGGTTAGGGTTAGGGTTGTAGTTAGGGTTAGGGTTATGGTTAGGGTTTGGGTTAGGTTTAGGGTTAGGGTTATTGTTATGGTTATGGTTAGGGTTAGGGTTAGGATTAGGGTTACCATTAGGGTTAAGTTTAGGTTTTGGGTTTGGGTTAGGTTTAGTGTTAGGGTTAGGGTTAGGGTTAGGGTTAGGCATAGGTTTAGGGTTAGGGTTAGGGTTAGGGTCAGGGTTAGGGTTAGCGTTAGCGATAGGGTTAGGGTTTGGGTTAGGGATAGGGTTATGGTTAGGGTTTGGATTTGGGTTAGGGTTAGGGTTAGGGTTAGGGTTAATGTTAGGGTTTGGGTTAGGCTTAGGTTAAGTTTTTGGGTTAGTGTTCGTGTTAGGATTAAGATTAGGGTTAGGTTTAGGGTTAGGGTTTGGGATAAGGTAAGGGTTAGGGTTTGAGTTAGGGTTAGGTTTAGGGTGAGGGTTAGGGTTTGGGTTAGGGTTAGGGTTAGGGTTAGGGTTAGGGATTGGGTTTGGGTTAGGGTTAGTGTTAGCGTTAGGATTAGGGTTAGGGTTAGGGTTAGGATTAGGGTTACGTTTAGGGTTAAGTTTAGGGTTTGTGTTAACGTTAGGTTTAGGGTTAGGGTTAGGGTTATTGTTAGGGTTTAGGGTTAGGGTTAGGTTCAGGGATTGGTTTGGGGTTAGGGTTAGGGTTAGTGTTAGGGTTAGGATTAGGTTTAGGGTTAGGGTTAGGGTTAGATTTTGGTTTAGGTTTATGGTTAGGGTTAGATTTAGGTTTTGGGTTAGGTTTAGGGTTAGGGTTATGTTTTTGGTTCGGTTTAGAATTAGGGTTAGGGTAAGGGTTTCAGTTAGGGTTAGGGTTAGTGTTAGGGTAAAGTTTTGGGTTAGGGTTAGGGTTAGGGTTTGAGTTTTAGTTAGGTTTAGTGTTAGCATTAGGGTTAAGTTTAGTGTTAGTGTTATGGTTTGATTAGGGTTAGGGTTAGGGTTAGGGTTTGGATTAGGGTTAGGTTTAGGTTTTGATTTGGGTTAGTGTTACGGTTAGGATTAGTGTTAAGTTTAGAGTTTGTATTAGGGTTAGGGTTAGGGTTAGGGTTAGGGTTAAGGTTAGGGTTTGAGTTTAAGTTAGGTTTAGGCTTAGCATTAGGGTTAAGATTAGGGTTAGTGTTATGGTTTGGGTTAGGGTTAGGGTTAGGGTTAGGGTTAGGTTTAGGGTAAGGATTAGGGTTAGGGTTTGGGTTAGGGTTATGGTTAGGGTTAGGGTTAGGGTTAGGGTTAGGGTTAGGTTTAGGGTTAGGTTTAGGGTTAGTGTTATGGTTAGGAATAAGGTTAGGGTTTGGGTTAGGGTTAGGGTTACGGTGTGATTTTGGGTTAGTGATAGGGTTAGGGTTTGTGTTTGGGTTAGGGTTAGGTTTAGGTTTAGGTTTAGGTTTTGGGTTTATATTAGTGTTAGGGTTATGGTTTGTGTTAGGGTTAGGGTTAGGAATAGGGTTAGGGTTAGGGTTATTGTTAGGGTTTGGGTTAGGGTTAGGGTTTGGGTTAGTGTTAGGTTTAGGTTTTGGGTTAGGGTTAGATTTAGGATTAGGGTTTGGGTTATGGTTAGGGTTTGGGTTAGGATTAGGTTTAGGGTTAGGGTTAGGTTTAGGGTTCGGGTTTAGGGTTAGGATTATGTTTAGGGTTTGGCTTAGGATTAGGGTTAGGGTGAGGGTTGGGTTAGGATTAGGGATAGGGTTAGGGTTAGTGTTAAGATTTGTTTTAGGGTTAGGGTTAGTGTTAGGTTTAGGTTTTGGGTTAGGTTTAGGGTTACGGGTAGGGTTTGGGTTCGGGTTAGGGTTAATGTTAGGGTTTCGTTTAGGGTTAGGTTTAGGTTTTGATTTGAGTTAGTGTTAGGGTTAGTGTTAAGTTTAACTTTTTTGTAAGGGTTAGGGTTAATGTTAGGATTAAGATTAGGGTTAAGTTTAGGGTTTGGGTTTTGTTAGGTTTATGGTTAGGGATAGGGTTTGGGTTAGGTTTAGGGTTTGGGTTACGGTTAGGGTTAGGGTTTAGGTTAACGATAGGGTTAGGGTTAGGGTTAGGAATAGGGTTAGGTTTTGGTTTAGGGTTAGGGTTACGGTGCGGGTTTGGGTTAGTTATAGGGTTAGGGTTTGGGTTTGGGTAAGGGTTAGGGTTAGGGTTAGGGTTTGGCTTAGGGTTTGGTTTAGGTTTAGGGTTAGGTTAGGGTTAGGGTAAGGGTTTGGGTTAGGGTTAGGTTTTGATTAGGTTTTGGGTTAGGGTTAGGTTTAGGGTTAGGGTTTGGGTTAAGGTTAGGGTTAGGGTAAAGGTTAGGAATAGGTTTAGGGTTAGGGTTAGGGTTACGGTTAGGTTTAGGAATAGGGTTAGGGTTAGGGTTATTGTTAGGGTTTGGGTTAGAGTTTGTGTTAGGGTTAGGTTTAGGTTTTGGGTTCGGTTTAGAATTAGAGTTATGGTTAGGGTTTGAGTTAGGGTTAGGGTTAGGGTTAGGGTTAGGTTTAGGATTAGGTTTAGGTTTAGGTTTTGGGTTAGGGTTAGGGTTAGGTTAAATGTTAGGGTTTTGATTAGGGTTAGGGTTAGGATTAGAGTTAGGGTTAGGGTTTTGGTTTGGGTTAATGTTAGGGTTAGGATTTGGGTTAGTGTTAGGGTTAGGGTTAGTGTTAGGGTTAGGGTTTGGGTTAGGGTTAGGGTTAGGGTTAGGTTTAGGTTTTTGGTTATGTTTAGGGTTAGGGTTAGAATTTGGGTTAGGGTTCGGGTTAGGGTTAGGGATAGGTTTAGGTTTTTGGTTATGTTTAGGGTTTAGGGTTAGGGTTAGGAACAGGGTTAGGGTTAGGGTTACGGTTATGGTTAGTGTTAGGAATAGGGTTAGGGTTATTGTTAGGGTTTGGATTAGTGTTTGGGTTAGGGTTAGGGTTCGAGTTAGGGTTAGAGTTTGAGTTAGGGTTAGGGTTAGGGTTAGTGTGTGGGTTAGGGTTTGGGTTAAGGTTAGGTTTAGGGTTAGGGTTAGGAATAGTGTTAGGGTTAGGGTTTGGGTTAGGGTTAGGGTTAGGATTAGGGTTTGGGTTAGGGTTCGAGTTAGGGTTAGTTTTTGGGTTAGGGTTAGGATTAGGATTAGGGTTAGGGATAGGTTTAGGTTTATGTTTTGGGTAAGGGTTAGGGTTTGGGTTAGGGTTAGGGTTAGGGTTAGGGTTAGGGTTAGGGTTAGGGTTTGATTTAGGGTTAGTGTTTTTTTTCGGGTTAGGTTTAGGTTTACGATAAGGGTTAGTGTTAGGTTTAGGGTAAGGGTTTGGGTTAGGGTTAGGCTTAGTGTTTGAGTTAGGGTTAGGGTTAGGGTTTGTGTTAGCGTTAAGTTTAGGGTTTCGGTTAGGTATAGGGTTAGGGTTAGGGTTGGGGTTTGGTTTTGGGTTAGGGTTAGGGTTTGGGTGTGGGTTTGGGTTAGGGATAGTGTTAAGGTTTGGGTTTGGGTGACGGTTTTAGGAATAGGGTTAGGGTTAGGGTTATTGTTAATGTTTGGGTTAGGGTTTGGGTTAGGGTTAGGGTTAGGCTTTGGGTTAGGGTTATGGTTAGGGTTAGAGTTTAGGGCTAGTGTTAGGTTGAGGGTTTGGGTTAGGGTTGAGGTTAGGGTTAGAATTAGGTTTAGGGTGAGGTTTAGGGTTATGGTTTGGTTTAGGGTTAGGGTTAGGTTTAGGTTTAGGTTTTGGGTTAGGTTTAGGGTTAGTGTTATGGTTAGGAATAAGGTTAGGGTTTGGGTTAGGGTTAGGGTTACGGTGTGATTTTGGGTTAGTGATAGGGTTAGGGTTTGTGTTTGGGTTAGGGTTAGGTTTAGGTTTAGGTTTAGGTTTTGGGTATATATTAGTGTTAGGGTTATGGTTTGTGTTAGGGTTAGGGTTAGGAATAGGGTTAGGGTTAGGGTTATTGTTAGGGTTTGGGTTAGGGTTAGGGTTTGGGTTAGTGTTAGGTTTAGGTTTTGGGTTAGGGTTAGAGTTAGGATTAGGGTTTGGGTTATGGTTAGGGTTTGGGTTAGGATTAGGTTTAGGGTTAGGGTTAGGTTTAGGGTTCGGGTTTAGGGTTAGGATTACGTTTAGGGTATGGCTTAGGATTAGGGTTAGGGTGAGGGTTGGGTTAGGATTAGGGATAGGGTTAGGGTTAGTGTTAAGATTTGTTTTAGGGTTAGGGTTAGTGTTAGGTTTAGGTTTTGGGTTAGGTTCAGGGTTACGGGTAGGGTTTGGGTTCGGGTTAGGGTTAATGTTAGGGTTTCGTTTAGGGTATTCATTAGGTTTAGGGTTTTGGGTTAGGGTTAGGAATAAGGTTAGGGTTAGGGTTAGGGTTAGGGTTAGGGTTAGTGTTAGGAATAGGGTTAGGTTAGGGTTATTGTTAGGGTTTAGGTTAGGGTTTGTGTTACGCTTAGGTTTAGGTTTTGGGTTAGGGTTAGAGTTAGGGTTAGAGTTTGATTTAGGGTTAGGGTTAGGGTTAGGGATAGGGTTTGTGTTAGGGTTTAGGGTTAGGGTTTGTGTTAGGGTTTGGGTTAAGTTTAGGTTTAGGGTTAGGGTTAGGGTTAGGGTTTGGGTTAGGGTTAGGTTTAGGGTTAGGGTTTGAGTTATGGTTAGGGTTTTTGGTTTGGTTTAGGGTTAGGGTTAGGGTTTTGGTTAGTGTTAGGGTTAGTGTTAGTGTTAGTGTTAGGGATTGGGTTAGGGTTAGGTTTAGGGTTTGAGTTAGGGTTAGGGTTAGGGTTAGGGTTACGTTTAGGATTTTGGTTAGGGTTAGGGTTAGGGTTAGGGTTAGGGTTACGGTTTGGGTTAGGGTTAGGGTTAGCGTTAGGGGTTGGGTTTGTGTTAGGGTTAGGGGTTGGGTTTGTGTTAGGGTTAGGGTTAGGTTTAGGATTAGGGTTAGGGTTATGGTTAGGGTTAGGGTTAGGATTAGGGTTAGGTTTAGGTTTTGGGTTAGGGTTAGGGTTAGGGTTAGGATTAGGGTTAGGTTTAGGATTAGACTTAGAGTTAGGGTTTGGGTTATGGTTAGGGTTAGGGTTTGGGTTAGGGTTTGGGTTAGGGTTAGGGTTAGGGTTAGTGTTAGAGGTTGGTTTTGTGTTAGGGTTACGGTTAGGGTTAGGATTAGGGTTAGGTTAGGGTTAGGATTAGGGTTAGGTTTATGATTAGAGTTAGAGTATGGGTTAGTGTTTTTGTTTGGGTTAGGGTTAGGGTTAGGGTTTGGGTTAGTTTTAGGGTTAGGGTTAGTGTTAGGGTTAGTTTATGGGTTAGGGTTAGGTTTAGGGTTAGGGTTAGGGTTAGGTTTAGGGTTAGGGTTTGGGTTAGGGTTAGGGTTAGTGTTAGTGGTTGGGTTTGTGTTAGCGTTAGGGTTAGGGTTAGGATTTGGGTTAGGGTTAGGGTTAGGGTTAGGATTAGGGTTAGGTTTCGGATTAGAGTTAGAGTTAGGGTTAGGGTTTTGGTTTGTGTTAGGTTTAGGGTTAGGATTTGGGTTAGTGTTAATGTTAGGGTTAGTGTTCCGGTTAGGGTTTGGGTTAGGGTTAGGGTTAGGTTTAGGTTTAGGTTTTTGGTTAGGTTTAGGGTTAGGGTTAGGGTTTGGGTTCGGGTTACAGTTAGGGTTATGGTTAGGGTTTGAGTTAGGGTTAGGTTAGTTTTAGGGTTAGGGTTTGGGTTAGGGTTAGGTTTAGGGTTAGGGTTTGAGTTTGAGTTAGGTTAAGGCTTTGAATTAGGGTTAAGGTTAGGGTTAGTGTTATGGTTTGGGTTAGGGTTAGGGTTAGGGTTAGTTTTAGGGTTAGTTTTGGGTTAGGGTTATGTTTAGGATCAGGGTTAGGGTTAGGTTTTGTGTTAGGGTTTGGGTTAGGGTTAGGATTAGGATTTGGGTTAGGGTTAGGGTTTGGGTTAGGGTTAGGGTTAGGGTTAGGGTTAGGGTTTGGGTTAGGGTTAGGTTCAGGTTTAGGGTTAGAGTTAGGGTATGGTTTAGGGTTAGGGTTAGTGTTAGGTTTAGGTTTTGGGTTAGGTTTAGGGTTAGGGTTATGGTTTGTGTTCGGCTTAGAATTAGGATTAGGGTTAGGGTTAGGGTTAGGTTTAAGGTTTGGGTTAGGGCTAGGGTTAGGGTTAGGTTTTGAGTTTGAATTAGGTTTATGTTAACGTTAGGTTTAACGTTAGGGTTAGTGTTATGGTTTGATTAGGGTTAGGGTTAGAGTTAGCGATAGGGTTAGGGTTTGGGTTAGGGTTAGGGTTTGGGTTAGGGTTAGGGTTTGGGGTAGGGTTATGGATAGGGTTAGCGTTACGATTAGGGTTAAGTTTAGGGTTTGGGTTTTTTGTTAGGTTTAGGGTTAAGTTTACGGTTAGGGTTAGGGTTATGGTTTGTGTTAACGTTTGTTGTTAGGGGTTAGGTATTAGGTTTAGGGTTATGGTTAGGTTTAGGATTTGGGTTAGGGTTAGGGTTAGGTTTAGGTTTACTTTTTGGATGTGGGTTAGGGTTAGGTTTAGGATTAGGGTTAGGGTTAGTGTTAGGGTTACGGTTTGGGTTAGGGTTAGGGTTAGGGTTAGGGTTAGTGTTAGGGTTACGGTTTGGGTTAGGGTTAGGGTTAGGTTTAGGGTTAGGGTTTGGTTTAGGGTTAGGGTTTGATTTAGGGTTAGGGTTAGGGTTAGGGTTAGGGTTTGATTTAGGGTTAGTGTTATTTTTTGGGTTAGGGTTAGGGTTAGGATAAGGGTTAGGGTTAGGTTTAGGGTTAGGGTTTGGGTTAGGGTTAGGGTTAGTGTTTGAGTTAGGGTTAGGGTTAGGGTTAGGGTTAGGATTTGGGTTAGGGTTTGGGTTAGGGTTAGGGTTAGGGTTAGGGTTAGGTTAGGGTTAGGATTTGGGTTAGGGTTTGGGTTAGGGTTATGATTAGGGTTAATGTTAGGGTTTGAGTTAGGGTTAGGGTTACGGTTAGGTTTACGGTTTGGGTTAGGGTTAGGGTTAGGGTTATGGGTTGGGTTTGTGTTAGGGTTAGGGTTAGGGTTAGGATTAGGATTAGGGTTACGGTTAGGGTTAGGGTTAGGATTATGGTTAGGTTTAGGTTTCGGGTTAGGGTTACGGTTAGGGTTAATAATAGGGTTTTCATTAGGGTTAGGGTTAGGGTTAGGATTAGGGTTAGGGTTTTGGTTTAGGTTAGGTTTAGGGTTAGGATTTGGGTTAGTTTTAGGGTTAGGGTTAGTTTTAGGGTTAGTTTTGGGTTAGGGTTATGTTTACGATTAGGGTTAGGGTTAGGTTTTGGGTTAGGGTTTGGGTTAGGTTTAGGGTTAGGGTTTGAGTTAGGGTTAGGGTTAAGGATAGGGTTTGGTTTAGGGTTAGAGTTAGGGGTTGGGTTTGTGTTAGGGTTAGGGTTAGGGTTAGGATAAGGGATAGGGTTAGGTTTAGGATTACGGTTAGGGATAGGATTAGAGTTAGGTTTAGGGTTTTGGTTTAGGTTAGGGTTAGGGTTAGGGTTTGGTTTAGTGTTAGGTTTAGGTTTTGGGTTAGGTTTAGGGTTAGGGTTAGGGTTTGTGTTCGGGTTCGAATTAGGATTAGGGTTAGGGTTAGTGTAAGGGTTAAGGTTTGGGTTAGGGCTAGGGTTATGTTTAGGTTTTGAGTTTGAATTAGTTTTATGTTTAACGTTAGGTTTAACGTTAGGGTGAGTGTTATGGTTTGATTAGGGTTAGGGTTAGAGTTAGCGATAGGGTTAGGGTTTGGGTTAGGGTTAGGGTTTGTGTTAAGATTAGGGTTTGGGGTAGGGTTATGGATAGGGTTAGGGTTACGATTAGGGTTAAGTTTAGGGTTTGGGTTTTTTGTTAGGTTTAGGGTTAGGGTTAGGGTTAGGGTTAAGTTTACGGTTAGGGTTAGGGTTATGGTTTGGGTTAACGTTTGTTGTTAGGGGTTAGGTATTAGGTTTAGGGTTATGGTTAGGGTTAGGGTTTTGGTTAGGGTTAGGGTTAGGTTTAGGTTTACTTTTTGGGTTAGGGTTAGGGTTAGGTTTAGGATTAGTGTTAGGGTTAGTGTTAGGGTTACGATTTGGGTTTCGGTAGGGTTTTGGTTTAGGGTAGTGTTAGGGTTAGTTTTTGGGTTAGGGTAAGGGTTAGGATTAGGGTTAGGGTTAGGTTTAGGGTTAGGTTTTCGGTTAGGGTTAGGGTTTGGGTTAGGGTTAGGGTTAGGGTTAGGGTTAGGGTTTGGTTTAGGGTTAGTGTTATTTTTTGGGTTAGGTTTAGGGTTAGGATATGGGTTAGGGTTAGGTTTAGTGTTAGGGTTTGGGTTAGGGTTTTGGTTAGGGTTAGGATTAGGTTTAGGTTTACTTTTTGCGTTAAGGTTAGGGTTAGGTTTAGGATTAGGGTTAGGGTTAGTGTTAGGGTTACGGTTTGTTTTAGGGTTAGGGTTTGGGTTAGGGTTAGTGTTAGGGATAGTTTTTGGGTTAGGGTAAGGGTTAGGATTAGGGTTACGGTTAAGTTTAGGGTTAGGGTTTGGGTTAGGGTTAGGGTTTGGTTAGGGTTAGGGTTTGGGTTAGGGTTAGGGTTTGGTTTAGGGTTAGTGTTATTTTTTGGGTTAGGTTTATTGTTAGGATAAGGGTTAGGGTTAGGTTTAGGGTTAGGGTTTGGATTAGGTTTAGGGTTAGTGTTTGTGTTAGGGTTTGGGTTAGGGTTAGGGTTAGGGTTAGGGTTAGGGTTTGAGTTTAAGTTAGGTTTAGGCTTAGCATTAGGGTTAAGATTAGGGTAAGTGTTATGGTTTGGGTTAGGGTTAGGGTTAGGGTTAGGGTTAGGTTTAGGGTTAGGATTTGGGTTAGGGTTTGGGTTAGGGTTATGGTTTGGGTTAATGTTAGGGTTTGAGTTAGGGTTAGGGTTACGGTTAGGGTTACGGTTTGGGTTAGGGTTAGGGTTAGGGTTAGGGGTTGGGTTTGTTTTAGGGTTAGGGTTAGGGTTATGATTAGGGTTAGGGTTAGGGTTAGGGTTACGGTTAGGGTTAGGGTTAGGATTATGGTTAGGTTTAGGTTTTGGGTTAGGGTTAGGGTTAGGGTTAATGATAGGGTTTTCATTAGGGTTAGGGTTAGGGTTAGGATGAGGGTTAGGTTTAGGGTTAGGGTTAGGGTTAGCGTTCGGGTTAGGATTAGGTTTAGGCTTAGGGTTTGGGTTAGGGTTATGGATAGGGTTAGAGTTTAGGGTTAGTGTTAGGGTTAGGGTTTGTGTTAGGTTTAGGGTTAGGGTTTGCGTTAGGGTCAAGGTAAGGGTTAGGGTTTGAGTTAGGTTTAGGTTTAGGGTGAGGGTTAGGGTTTGGTTTAGGGTTAGGGTGAGGGTTATGGATTGGTTTTGGGTTAGGGTTAGTGTTAGCGTTAGGATTAGGGTTAGGGTTAGGGTTAGGGTTGTAGTTAGGGTTAGGGTTATGGTTAGGGTTTGGGTTAGGTTTAGGGTTAGGGTTATTGTTATGGTTATGGTTAGGTTTAGGGTTAGGATTAGGGTTACCATGAGGGTTAAGTTTAGGTTTTGGGTTTGGGTTAGGTTTAGTGTTGGGGTTAGGGTTAGGGTTAGGCATAGGGTTAGGGTTAGGGTTAGGGTTAGGGTCAAAGTTAGGGTTAGCGTTAGCGATAGGTTTAGGGTTTGGGTTAGGGATAGGGTTATGGTTAGGGTTTGGATTTGGGTTAGGGTTAGGCTTAGGGTTAGGGTTAAGGTTAGGGTTTGGGTTAGGCTTAGGTTTAGTTTTTGGGTTAGGGTTCGTGTTAGGATTAAGATTAGGGTTAGGTTTAGGGTTAGGGTTTGGGTTAGGGTTAAGGTAAGGGTTAGGGTTTGAGTTAGGGTTAGGTTTAGGGTGAGGGTTAGGGTGTGGGTTAGGGTTAGGTTTAGGGTTAGGGATTGGTTTTGGGTTAGGGTTAGTGTTAGCGTTAGGATTAGGGTTAGGGTTTGGGTTAGGATTAGGGTTACGATTAGGGTTAAGTTTAGGGTTTGGGTTTGGGTTAGGTTTAGGGTTTGGGTTAGGGCTAGGGTTAGGTTTAGGGTTAGGGTTAGGGTAAGGTTTGGGTTAGGGTTAGAGTTAGGGTTAGTTTTTGGGTTTAGGTTAGGGTTAGGTTTAGGCTTTGGGTTAATGTTTGCGGTTAGGGGTTAGGGGTTAGGTGTAGGGTTAGTGTTAGTGTTAGGGTTTGGGTTAGGGTTAGGGTTATGGTTAGGGTTTGGGTTAGGGTTAAGGTAAGGGTTTGGGTTTGAGTTAGGGATAGGTTTAGGGTTTGGCTTTGGGTTAGGGTTAGGTTTAGGTTTAGGATTAGGGTTTGGGTTTGGGTTTGGGTTAGGGTTAGGGTTAGGGTTAGGGTTTGGTTTTGGGTTTGTTTAAGGGTTAGGTTTAGGTTTAGGTTTAGGTCTAGGGTTTGGGTTTGGGTTAGGGTTAGGGTTAGTGTTTGGGTTTCAGTTAGGTTTAGAGTTAGGGTTAGGGTTAGGATTAGTGTTAGGGTTAGTGTTAGGGTTTGGGTTTGGGTTAAGGTTATTAATAGGGTTAGGGTTAGGGTTACGATTAGGGTTAGGTTTAGGGTTTGGGTTTCGGTTAGGGTTAGGGTTACGGTTAGTTTTAGGGTTAGGGTTAGGGTTTGGGTTAGGGTTAGAGTTAGGTTTAGGGTTTGGATTAGGGTTAGGGTTTGGGTTAGGGTTATCGTTAGGGTTAGGATTAGGATTAGGGTTAGTGTTCGGGTTCGTGTTAGCGTTAGGGTTAGTGTTAGGGGTAGTTTTAGATTTAGGTTTAGGTTTAGGGTGAGGGTTAGGGTTTGGGTTAGGGTTAGGGTTAGGGTTAGGGATTGGTTTTGGGTTAGGGTTAGTGTTAGCGTTAGGATTAGGGTTAGGGTTAGGTTTAGGGTTGTAGTTAGGGTTAGGGTTATGGTTAGGGTTTGGGTTAGGTTTAGGGTTAGGGTTATTGTTATGGTTATGGTTAGGGTTAGGGTTAGGATTAGGGTTACCATTAGGGTTAAGTTTAGGTTTTGGGTTTGGGTTAAGTTTAGTGTTAGGGTTAGGGTTAGGGTTAGGCATAGGGTTAGGGTTAGGGTTAGGGTTAGGGTGAGGGTTAGGGTTAGCGTTAGCGATAGGGTTAGGGTTTGGGTTAGGGATAGGGTTAGGGTTAGGGATTGGGTTTGGGTTAGGGTTAATGTAAGCGTTAGGATTAGGGTTAGGGTTAGGGTTAGGATTAGGGTTACGTTTAGGGTTAAGTTTAGGGTTTGTGTTAACGTTTGGTTTAGGGTTAGGGTTAGGGTTATTGTTAGGGTTTAGGGTTAGGGTTAATTTCAGGGATTGGTTTGGGGTTAGGGTTAGGGTTAGGGTTAGGATTAGGTTTAGGGTTAGGGTTAGGATTAGATTTTGGTTTAGGTTTATGGTTAGGTTTAGATTTAGGTTTTGGGTTAGGTTTAGGGTTAGGGTTATGTTTTTGGTTCGGTTTAGAATTAGGGTTAGGGTTAGGGTTTCAGTTAGGGTTAGGGTTAGTGTTAGGGTAAAGTTTTGGGTTAGGGTTAGGGTTAGGGTTTGAGTTTTAGTTAGGTTTAGTGTTAGCATTAGGGTTAAGTTTAGTGTTAGTGTTATGGTTTGATTAGGGTTAGGGTTAGGGTTAGCGTTTGGATTAGGGTTAGGTTTAGGTTTTGATTTGGGTTATTGTTACGGTTAGGATTAGTGTTAAGTTTAGAGTTTGTATTAGGGTTAGGGTTAGGGTTAGGGTTACGATTATGGTTAAGTTTAGGGCTTGGGTTTGGGTTAGGTTTAGGGTTAGGGTTAGGTTTAGAGTTAGGTTTAGAGTTAGGGTTAGGGTTAGGGTTTCGGTTAAGGTTAGGGTTAGGGTTAGGGTTAGGAATAGGGTTAGGTTTAGGGTAACTGTTAGGGTTATGGTTAGGGTTAGGGTTAGCGTTAAGGTTAGGGTTTCGGTTAGGTATAGGGTTAGGGTTAGGGTTTGGTTTTGGGTTAGGGTTAGGGTGAGGGTTTGGGTTAATGTTTGTGGTTAGGGGTTAGGGGTTAGGTTTAGGGTTAGGGTTAGGGTTACGTTTAGGGTTTGGGTTAGGGTTTGGGTTACGGTGTGGGTTTGGGTTATGGATAGAGTTAGGGTTTGGGTTTGGGTTAGGGTTAGTGTTACGTTTAGGGTTTGTGTTAGGGTTAGGATTAGGTTTAGGGTTAGGGTTAGGTTTAGGGTTAGGGTTTCTGTTTAGGTTAGGGTTAGGGTTAGGGTTTGAGTTAGGGTTAGGGTTTGGGTTAGGCTTAGGGTTAGGGTTAGATTTGGGGTTAGGGTTTTGGTTTGGGTTAGGGTTAGGGTTAGGGTTTGTGTTAGTTTTAAGTTTAGGGTTTCGGTTAGGTATAGGGTTAGGGTTAGGTTTAGGGTTTGGTTTTGGGTTAGGGTTAGGGTTACGGTGTGGGTTTGTGTTAGGGATAGTGTTAGGGTTTGGGTTTGGGTGACGGTTAGGTTTAGGAATAGGGTTAGGGTTAGGGTTATTGTTAATGTTTGGGTTAGGGTTTGGGTTAGGGTTAGGGTTAGGCTTTGGGTTAGGGTTATGGTTAGGGTTAGAGTTTAGGGCTAGTGTTAGGTTGAGGGTTTGGATTAGGGTTGGGGTTCTGGTTAGAATTAGGGTTAGGGTGAGGTTTAGGGTTATGGTTTGGTTTATGGTTAGGGTTAGGGTTAGGTTTAGGTTTTGGTTTAGGTTTATGGTTAGTGTTATGGTTAGGAATAAGGTTAGGGTTTGGGTTAGGGTTAGGGTTACGGTGTGATTTTGGGTTAGTGATAGGGTTAGGGTTTGTGTTTGGGTTAGGGTTAGGTTTAGGTTTTGGGTTTATATTAGTGTTAGGGTTATGGTTTGTGTTAGGGTTAGGGTTAGGAATAGGGTTAGGGTTAGGGTTATTGTTAGGGTTTGGGTTAGGGTTAGGGTTTGGGTTAGTGTTAGGTTTAGGGTTAGGGTTAGGTTTAGGGTTTGGCTTAGGATTAGGGTTAGGGTGAGGGTTGGGTTAGGATTAGGGATAGGGTTAGGGTTAGTGTTAAGATTTGTTTTAGGGTTAGGGTTAGGGTTAGGTTTAGGTTTTGGGTTAGGTTTAGGGTTACGGGTAGGGTTTGGGTTCGGGTTAGGGTTAATGTTAGGGTTTCGTTTAGGGTTAGGTTTAGGTTTTGATTTGAGTTAGTGTTAGAGTTAGGGTTAGAGTTAAGTTTAAGGTTTGGGTAAGGGTTAGGGTTAATGTTAGGGTTAAGATTAGGGTTAAGTTTAGGGTTTGGGTTTGGTTAGGTTTATGGTTAGGGTTAGGGTTTGGGTTAGGTTTAGGGTTTGGGTTACGGTTAGGGTTAGGGTTTAGGTTAAGGTTAGGGTTAGGGTTAGGGTTAGGAATAGGGTTAGGTTTTGGTTTAGGGTTAGGGTTACGGTGCGGGTTTGGGTTAGTTATAGGGTTAGGGTTTGGGTTTGGGTAAGGGTTAGGGTTAGGGTTAGGGTTTGGCTTAGGGTTTGGTTTAGGTTTAGGGTTAGGTTAGGGTTAGGGTTAGGGTTTGGGTTAGATTTGGGGTTAGGGTTTTGGTTTGGGTTAGGGTTAGTGTTAGGGTTTGTGTTAGGGTTAAGTTTAGGGTTTCGGTTAGGTATAGGGTTAGGGTTAGGTTTAGGGTTTGGTTTTGGGTTAGGGTTAGGGTTACGGTGTGGGTTTGTGTTAGGGATAGTGTTAGGGTTTGGGTTTGGGTGACGGTTAGGTTTAGGAATAGGGTTAGGGTTAGGGTTATTGTTAATGTTTGGGTTAGGGTTTGGGTTAGGGTTAGGGTTAGGCTTTGGGTTAGGGTTATGGTTAGGGTTAGAGTTTAGGGCTAGTGTTAGGTTGAGGGTTTGGATTAGGGTTGGGGTTAGGGTTAGAATTAGGGTTAGGGTGAGGTTTAGGGTTATGGTTTGGTTTATGGTTAGGGTTAGGGTTAGGTTTAGGTTTTGGTTTAGGTTTATGGTTAGTGTTATGGTTAGGAATAAGGTTAGGGTTTGGGTTAGGGTTAGGGTTACGGTGTGATTTTGGGTTAGTGATAGGGTTAGGGTTTGTGTTTGGGTTAGGGTTAGGTTTAGGTTTTGGGTTTATATTAGTGTTAGGGTTATGGTTTGTGTTAGGGTTAGGGTTAGGAATAGGGTTAGGGTTAGGGTTATTGTTAGGGTTTGGGTTAGGGTTAGGGTTTGGGTTAGTGTTAGGTTTAGGGTTAGGGTTAGGTTTAGGGTTTGGCTTAGGATTAGGGTTAGGGTGAGGGTTGGGTTAGGATTAGGGATAGGGTTAGGGTTAGTGTTAAGATTTGTTTTAGGGTTAGGGTTAGGGTTAGGTTTAGGTTTTGGGTTAGGTTTAGGGTTACGGGTAGGGTTTGGGTTCGGGTTAGGGTTAATGTTAGGGTTTCGTTTAGGGTTAGGTTTAGGTTTTGATTTGAGTTAGTGTTAGATTTAGGGTTAGAGTTAAGTTTAAGGTTTGGGTAAGGGTTAGGGTTAATGTTAGGGTTAAGATTAGGGTTAAGTTTAGGGTTTGGGTTTGGATAGGTTTATGGTTAGGGTTAGGGTTTGGGTTAGGTTTAGGGTTTGGGTTACGGTTAGGGTTAGGGTTTAGGTTAAGGTTAGGGTTAGGGTTAGGGTTAGGAATAGGGTTAGGTTTTGGTTTAGGGTTAGGGTTACGGTGCGGGTTTGGGTTAGTTATAGGGTTAGGGTTTGGGTTTGGGTAAGGGTTAGGGTTAGGGTTAGGGTTTGGCTTAGGGTTTGGTTTAGGTTTAGGGTTAGGTTAGGGTTAGGGTTAGGGTTTGGGTTAGGGCTAGAGTTTGATTAGAGTTTGGGTTAGGGTTAGGTTTAGGGTTAGGGTTTGGGTTAAGGTTAGGGTTAGGGTAAAGGTTACGAATAGGGTTAGGGTTAGGGTTAGGGTTGCGGTTAGGTTTAGGAATAGGGTTAGGGTTAGGGTTATTGTTAGGGTTTGGGTTAGAGTTTGTGTTAGGATTAGGTTTAGGTTTTGGGTTCGGTTTAGAATTAGAGTTATGGTTAGGGTTTGAGTTAGGGTTAGGGTTAGGGTTAGGGTTAGGTTTAGGATTAGGTTTAGGTTTAGGTTTTGGGTTAGGGTTAGGGTTAGGTTAAATGTTAGGGTTTTGATTAGGGTTAGGGTTAGGATTAGAGTTAGGGTTAGGGTTTTGGTTTGGGTTAATGTTAGGGTTAGGATTTGGGTTAGTGTTAGGGTTAGGGTTAGTGTTAGGTTTAGGGTTTGGGTTAGGGTTAGGGTTAGGGTTAGGTTTAGGTTTTTGGTTATGTTTAGGGTTAGGGTTAGGATTTGGGTTAGGGTTCGGGTTAGGGTTAGGGATAGGTTTAGGTTTTTGGTTATGTTTAGGGTTTAGGGTTAGGGTTAGGAACAGGGTTAGGGTTAGGGTTACGGTTATGGTTAGTGTTAGGAATAGGGTTAGGGTTATTGTTAGGGTTTGGATTAGTGTTTGGGTTAGGGTTAGGGTTCGAGTTAGGGTTAGAGTTTGAGTTAGGGTTAGGGTTAGCGTTAGTGTGTGGGTTAGGGTTTGGGTTAAGGTTAGGTTTAGGGTTAGGGTTAGGAATAGTGTTAGGGTTAGGGTTTGGGTTAGGGTTAGGGTTAGGATTAGGGTTTGGGTTAGGGTTCGAGTTAGGGTTAGTTTTTGGGTTAGGGTTAGGGTTAGGATTAGGGTTAGGGATAGGTTTAGATTTAGGTTTTGGGTAAGGGTTAGGGTTTGGGTTAGGGTTAGGGTTATGGTTAGGTTTAGGGTTTGATTTAGGGTTAGTGTTATTTTTCGGGTTAGGTTTAGGTTTACGATAAGGGTTAGTGTTAGGTTTAGGGTTAGGGTTTGGGTTAGGGTTAGGCTTAGTGTTTGAGTTAGGGTTAGGGTTAGGGTTAGGGTTAGGGTTAGGGTTAGGTTTATTATTTGGGTTAGGGTTTGGGTTAGGGTTAGGGTTAGGGTTAGGGTTAGGTTTAGTGTTAATGATAGGGTTTTGATTAGGTTTAGGGTTAGGATTAGAGTTAGGGTTAGGGTTTTGGTTAAGGTTAGGGTTAGGGTTAGGTTTTGGGTTAGTTTTAGGTTTAGGGTTAGTGTTAGGGTTAGTTTTTGGGTTAGGGTTAGGTTTAGGATTAGGTTTAGGGTTAGGTTTAGGGTTGGGGTTGGGGTTAGGGTTAGGATTGGGGTTGGGGTTGGGGGTTGGGTTGGGGTTGGGGTTGGGGTTGGGGTTTGGGTTATGGTTAGGGTTAGGGGTTAGGTTTGTGTTAGGGTTAGGGTTAGGTTTAGGATAAGGGTTAGTGTTAGGGTTAGGATTAGAGTTAGGGATAAGTTTAGAGATAGGGTTAGGGTTTTGGTTTGGGTTAGGGTTAGGGTTAGGATTTGGGTTAGTTTTAGGGTTAGGGTTAGTGTTAGGGTTAGGGTTTGGGTTAGGGTTAGGGTTAGGGTTAGGTTTAGGTTTTTGGTTAGGTTTAGGGTTAGGGTTAGGGTTTGGGTTCGGGTTAGATTTAGTGTTATGGTTAGGGTTTGAGTTAGGGTTAGGTTAGTGTTAGGGTTAGGGTTTGGTTTAGGGTTAGGTTTAGCATTAGGGTTTGAGTTTGAGTTATGTTTAGGCTTAGCATTAGGGTTAAGTTTAGGGTTAGTGTTATGGTTTGGGTTAGGGTTAGGGTTAGGGTTAGGGTTTGGGTTAGGGTTAGGGTTAGTGTTAGGGTTTGGGTTAGGGTTACAGTTAGGGTTAGAGTTTGATTTAGGGTTAGGGTTAGGGTTAGGGATAGGGTTTGTGTTAGGGTTTAGGGTTAGGGTTTGTGTTAGGGTTTGGGTTAAGTTTAGGTTTAGGGTTAGGGTTAGGGTTAGGGTTTGGGCTGGGTTAGGGTTAGGATTAGGGTTTGGGTTAGGGTTCGGGTAAGGGTTAGTTCTTGGCTTAGGGTTAGGGTTAGGATTAGGGTTAGGGTTAGGTTTAGGCTTAGGGTTCGGGTAAGGATTAGGGTTTGGGTTAGGGTTAGGGTTAGTGTTAGGGTTAAGGTTTGGTTTAGGGTTAGTGTTATTTTTTGCGTTAGATTTAGGGTTAGGATAAATGTTAGGGTTAGGTTTAGGGTTAGGGTTTGGGTTAGGGTTAGGGTTAGGTTTTGAGTTATGGTTAGGGTTTTTGGTTTGGTTTAGGGTTAGGGTTAGGGTTTTGGTTAGTGTTAGGGTTAGTGTTAGTGTTAGTGTTAGGGATTGGGTTAGGGTTAGGTTTAGGGTTTGAGTTAGGGTTAGGGTTAGGGTTATGGTTACGTTTAGGATTTTGGTTAGGGTTAGGGTTAGGGTTAGGGTTAGGGTTACGGTTTGGGTTAGGGTTAGGGTTAGCGTTAGGGGTTGGGTTTGTGTTAGGGTTAGGGGTTGGGTTTGTGTTAGGGTTAGGGTTAGGTTTAGGATTAGGGTTAGGGTTATGGTTAGGGTTAGGGTTAGGATTAGGATTAGGTTTAGGTTTTGGGTTAGGGTTAGGGTTAGGGTTAGGGTTAGGATTAGGGTTAGGTTTAGGATTAGACTTAGAGTTAGGGTTAGGGTTAGGGTTAGGGTTAGGTTTTGGGTTAGGGTTTGGGTTAGGGTTAGGGTTAGTGTTAGAGGTTGGTTTTGTGTTAGGGTTACGGTTAGGGTTAGGATTAGGGTTAGGATTAGGGTTAGGATTAGGGTTAGGGTTAGGTTTATGATTAGAGTTAGAGTCTGGTTTAGGGTTTTTGTTTGGGTTAGGGTTAGGGTTAGGGTTTGGGTTAGTTTTAGGGTTAGGGTTAGTGTTAGGGTTAGTTTATGGGTAAGGGTTAGGTTTAGGGTTAGGGTTAGGGTTAGGTTTAGGGTTAGGGTTTGGGTTAGGGTTAGGGTTAGGGTTAGGGTTTGAGTTAGGGTTAGGGTTAGGGTTAGGGTTAGGGTTTGGGTTAGGGTTAGGGTTAGTGTTAGTGGTTGTGTTTGTGTTAGCGTTACGGTTAGGGTTACGATTTGGGTTAGGGTTAGGGTTAGGGTTAGGATTAGGGTTAGGGTTAGGGTTAGGGTTAGGGTTAGGGTTAGGGTTAGGGTTAGGGTTAGGATAAGGGTTAGGATTAGAGTTAGGGTTAGGGTTAGGGTTAGGGTTAGTGTTAGGGTTAGGGTTTGGGTTAGGATTATGGTTAGGTTTAGGTTTTGGGTTAGGGTTACGGTTAGGGTTAATGATAGGGTTTTCATTAGGGTTAGGGTTATGGTTAGGATTAGGGTTAGGGGTTTGGTTTAGGTTAGGTTTAGGGTTAGGGTTTGGGTTAGTTTTAGGGTTAGGGTTAGTTTTAGTGTTAGTTTTGGGTTAGGGTTTTGTTTACGATTAGGGTTAGGGTTAGGTTTTGGGTTAGGGTTTGGGTTAGGGTTAGGGTTAGGGTTTGAGTTAGGGTTAGGGTTAAGGATAGGGTTTGGTTTAGGGTTAGAGTTAGGGGTTGGGTTTGTGTTAGGGTTAGGGTTAGGGTTAGGGTTACGTTTAGGGTTTGAGTTAGGGTTAGGGTTAGGGTTAGTGTTAGGGTTAGGGTTACGTTTAGGATTTTGGTTAGGGTTAGGGTTAGGGTTAGGGTTAGGGTTACGGTTTGGGTTAGGGTTAGGGTTAGAGTTAGGGGTTGGGTTTGTGTTAGGGTTAGGGGTTGGGTTTGTGTTAGGGTTAGGTTTAGGATTAGGGTTAGGGTTATGGTTAGGGTTAGGGTTAGGATTAGGGTTAGGTTTAGGTTTTGGGTTAGGGTTAGGGTTAGGGTTAGGATTAGGGTTAGGTTTAGGATTAGACTTAGAGTTAGGGTTAGGGTTATGGTTAGGGTTAGGGTTTGGGTTAGGGTTTGGGTTAGGGTTAGGGTTAGTGTTAGATGTTGGTTTTGTGTTAGGGTTAGGGTTAGGGTTAGGATTAGGGTTAGGTTAGGGTTAGGATTAGGGTTAGGTTTATGATTAGAGTTAGAGTCTGGGTTAGGGTTTTTGTTTGGGTTAGGGTTAGGATTAGGGTTTGGGTTAGTTTTAGGGTTAGGGTTAGTGTTAGGGTTAGTTTATGGGTTAGGGTTAGGTTTAGGGTTAGGGTTAGGGTTAGGTTTAGGGTTAGGGTTTGGGTTAGGGTTAGGGTTAGTGTTAGTGGTTGGGTTTGTGTTAGCGTTAGGGTTAGGGTTAGGATTAGGGTTAGCTTTCGGATTAGAGTTAGAGTTAGGGTTAGGGTTTTGGTTTGTGTTAGGTTTAGGGTTAGGATTTGGGTTAGTGTTAATGTTAGGGTTAGTGTTACGGTTAGGGTTTGGGTTAGGGTTAGGGTTAGGTTTAGGTTTAGGTTTTTGGTTAGGTTTAGGGTTAGGGTTAGGGTTTGGGTTCGGGTTACAGTTAGGTTTATGGTTAGGGTTTGAGTTAGGGTTAGGTTAGTGTTAGGGTTAGGGTTTGGGTTAGGGTTAGGTTTAGGGTTAGGGTTTGAGTTTGAGTTAGGTTAAGGCTTAGAATTAGGGTTAGTGTTATGGTTTGGGTTAGGGTTAGGGTTAGGGTTAGTTTTAGGGTTAGTTTTGGGTTAGGGTTATGTTTAGGATCAGGGTTAGGGTTAGGTTTTGTGTTAGGGTTTGGGTTAGGGTTAGGATTATGATTTGGGTTAGGGTTAGGGTTTGGGTTAGGGTTAGGGTTAGGGTTAGGGTTAGGGTTTGGGTTAGGGTTAGGTTCAGGTTTAGGGTTAGAGTTAGGGTATGGTTTAGGGTTAGGGTTAGTGTTAGGTTTAGGTTTTGGGTTAGGTTTAGGGTTAGGGTTATGGTTTGTGTTCGGCTTAGAATTAGGATTAGGGTTAGGGTTAGGGTTAGGTTTAAGGTTTGGGTTAGGGCTAGGGTTAGGGTTAGGTTTTGAGTTTGAATTAGGTTTATGTTAACGTTAGGTTTAACGTTAGGGTTAGTGTTATGGTTTGATTAGGGTTAGGGTTAGAGTTAGCGATAGGGTTAGGGTTTGGGTTAGGGTTAGGGTTTGGGTTAGGGCTAGGGTTTGGGGTAGGGTTATGGATAGGGTTAGCGTTACGATTAGGGTTAAGTTTAGGTTTTGGGTTTTTTGTTAGGTTTAGGGTTATGTTTACGGTTAGGGTTAGGGTTATGGTTTGTGTTAACGTTTGTTGTTAGGGGTTAGGTATTAGGTTTAGGGTTATGGTTAGGGTTAGGATTTGGGTTAGGGTTAGGGTTAGGTTTAGGTTTACTTTTTGGATGTGGGTTAGGGTTAGGTTTAGGATTAGGGTTAGGGTTAGTGTTAGGGTTACGGTTTGGGTTAGGGTTAGGGTTAGGGTTAGGGTTAGTGTTAGGGTTACGGTTTGGGTTAGGGTTAGGGTTAGGTTTAGGGTTAGGGTTTGGTTTAGGGTTAGGGTTTTGGTTAGGGTTAGGGTTAGGTTTAGGTTTACTTTTTGGGTTAGGGTTAGGGTTAGGTTTAGGATTAGTGTTAGGGTTAGTGTTAGGGTTACGATTTGGGTTACGGTTAGGTTTTGGTTTAGGGTTAGTGTTAGGGTTAGTTTTTGGGTTAGGGTAAGGGTTAGGATTATGGTTAGGGTTAGGTTTAGGGTTAGGTTTTTGGTTAGGGTTAGGGTTTGGGTTAGGGTTAGGGTTAGGGTTAGGGTTAGGGTTTGGTTTAGGGTTAGTGTTATTTTTTGGGTTAGGTTTAGGGTTAGGATATGGGTTAGGGTTAGGTTTAGGGTTAGGGTTTGGGTTAGGGTTTTGGTTACGGTTAGGATTAGGTTTAGGTTTACTTTTTGCGTTAAGGTTAGGGTTAGGTTTAGGATTAGGGTTAGGGTTAGTGTTAGGGTTACTGTTTGTTTTAGGGTTAGGGTTTGGGTTAGGGTTAGTGTTAGGGATAGTTTTTGGGTTAGGGTAAGGGTTAGGATTAGGGTTACGGTTAAGTTTAGGGTTAGGGTTTGGGTTAGGGTTAGGGTTTGGTTAGGGTTAGGGTTTGGGTTAGGGTTAGGGTTTGGTTTAGGGTTAGTGTTATTTTTTGCGTTAGGTTTATTGTTAGCATAAGGGTTAGGGTTAGGTTTAGGGTTAGAGTTTGGGTTAGGGTTAGGATTAGTGTTTGGGTTAGGGTTTGGGTTAGGGTTAGGGTTAGGGGTAGGGTTAGGGTTTGAGTTTAAGTTAGGTTTAGGCTTAGCATTAGGGTTAAGATTAGGGTAAGTGTTATGGTTTGGGTTAGGGTTAGGGATAGGGTTAGGGTTAGGTTTAGGGTTAGGATTTGGGTTAGGGTTTGGGTTAGGGTTATGGTTTGGGTTAATGTTAGGGTTTGAGTTAGGGTTAGGGTTACGGTTAGGGTTACGGTTTGGGTTAGGGTTAGGGTTAGGGTTAGGGGTTGGGTTTGTTTTAGGGTTAGGGTTAGGGTTATGATTTTGGTTAGGGTTAGGGTTAGGGTTACGGTTAGGGTTAGGGTTTGAGTTAGGTTTAGGTTTAGGGTGAGGGTTAGGGTTTGGGTTAGGGTTAGGGTTAGGGTTAGGGATTGGTTTTGGGTTAGGGTGAGTGTTAGGGTTAGGATTAGGGTTAGGGTAGGGGTTAGGGTTGTAGTTAGGGTTAGGGTTATGGTTAGGGTTTGGGTTAGGTTTAGGGTTAGGGTTATTGTTATGGTTATGGTTAGGGTTAGGGTTAGGATTAGGGTTACCATTAGGGTTAAGTTTAGGTTTTGGGTTTGGGTTAGGTTTAGTGTTGGGGTTAGGGTTAGGGTTAGGCTTAGGGTTAGGGTAAGGGTTAGGGTTAGGGTCAGGGTTAGGGTAAGCGTTAGCGATAGGGTTAGGGTTTGGGTTTGGGATAGGGTTATGGTTATTGTTTGGATTTGGGTTAGGGTTAGGGTTAGGGTTAGGGTTAAGGTTAGGGTTTGGGTTAGGCTTAGGTTTAGTTTTTGGGTTAGGGTTCGTGTTAGGATTAAGATTAGGGTTAGGTTTAGGGTTAGGGTTTGGGTTAGGGTTAAGGTAAGGGTTAGGGTTTGAGTTAGGGTTAGGTTTAGGGTGAGGGTTAGGGTTTGGGTTAGGGTTAGGGTTAGGGTTAGGGATTGGGTTTGGGTTAGGGTTAGTGTTAGCGTTAGGATTAGGGTTAGGGTTAGGGTTAGGGTTAGGATTAGGGTTACGATTAGGGTTAAGTTTAGGGTTTGGGTTTGGGTTAGGTTTAGGGTTTGGGTTCGGTCTAGGGTTAGGTTTAGGGTTAGGGTTAGGGTAAGGTTTGGGTTAGGGTTAGAGTTAGGATTAAGTTTTGGGTTAGAGTAAGGGTAGGGTTAGGGTTTGGGTTTAGGTTAGGGTTAGGTTTAGGCTTTGGGTTAATGTTTGCGGTTAGGGGTTAGGGGTTAGGTGTAGGGTTAGTGTTAGTGTTAGGGTTTGGGTTAGGGTTAGGGTTTGGGTTAGGGTTAAGGTAAGGGTTTGGGTTTGAGTTAGGGATAGGTTTAGGGTTTGGCTTTGGGTTAGGGTTAGGTTTAGGTTTAGGATTAGGGTTTGGGTTTGGGTTTGGGTTAGGGTTAGGGTTAGGGTTAGTGTTTGGTTTTGGGTTTGTTTAAGGGTTAGGTTTAGGTTTAGGTTTAGGTTTAGGGTTTGGGTTTGGGTTAGGGTTAGGGTTAGGGTTTGGGTTTCAGTTAGGTTTAGAGTTAGGGTTAGGGTTAGGATTAGTGTTAGGGTTAGTGTTAGGGTTTGCGTTTGGGTTAAGGTTATTAATAGGGTTAGGGTTAGGGTTACGATTAGGGTTAGGTTTAGGGTTTGGGTTTCGGTTAGGGTTAGGGTTACGGTTAGTGTTAGGGTTAGGGTTAGGGTTTGGGTTAGGGTTAGAGTTAGGTTTAGGGTTTGGATTAGGGTTAGGGTTTGGGTTAGGGTTACCATTAGGGTTAAGTTTAGGGTTTGGGTTTTTTGTTAGGTTTAGGGTTAGGGTTAGGGTTAGGGTTAAGTTTACGGTTAGGGTTAGGGTTATGGTTTGGGTTAACGTTTGTTGTTAGAGGTTAGGTATTAGGTTTAGGGTTATGGTTAGGGTTAGGGTTTTGGTTAGGGTTAGGGTTAGGTTTAGGTTTATTTTTTGGGTTAGGGTTAGGGTTAGGTTTAGGATTAGTGTTAGGGTTAGTGTTAGGGTTACGATTTGGGTTACGGTTAGGTTTTGGTTTAGGGTTCGTGTTAGGGTTAGTTTTTGGGTTAGGGTAAGGGTTAGGATTAGGGTTAGGGTTAGGTTTAGGGTTAGGTTTTCGGTTAGGGTTAGGGTTTGGGTTAGGGTTAGGGTTAGGGTTAGGGTTAGGTTTTGGTTTAGGGTTAGTGTTATTTTTTGGGTTAGGTTTAGGGTTAGGATATGGGTTAGGGTTAGGTTTAGGGTTAGGGTTTGGGTTAGGGTTTTGGTTAGGGTTAGGATTAGGTTTAGGTTTACTTTTTGCGTTAAGGTTAGGGTTAGGTTTAGGATTAGGGTTAGGGTTAGTGTTAGGGTTACGGTTTGTTTTAGGGTTAGGGTTTGGGTTAGGGTTAGTGTTAGGGATAGTTTTTGGGTTAGGGTAAGTGTTAGGATTATGGTTACGGTTAAGTTTAGGGTTAGGGTTTGGGTTAGGGTTAGGGTTTGGTTAGGGTTAGGGTTTGGGTTAGGGTTAGGGTTTGGTTTAGGGTTAGGGTTTTGGTTAGGGTTAGGGTTAGGTTTAGGTTTACTTTTTGGGTTAGGGTTAGGGTTAGGTTTAGGATTAGTGTTAGGGTTAGTGTTAGGGTTACGATTTGGGTTACGGTTAGGTTTTGGTTTAGGGTTAGTGTTAGGGTTAGTTTTTGGGTTAGGGTAAGGGTTAGGATTATGGTTAGGGTTAGGTTTAGGGTTAGGTTTTTGGTTAGGGTTAGGGTTTGGGTTAGGGTTAGGGTTAGGGTTAGGGTTAGGGTTTGGTTTAGGGTTAGTGTTATTTTTTGGGTTAGGTTTAGGGTTAGGATATGGGTTAGGGTTAGGTTTAGGGTTAGGGTTTGGGTTAGGGTTTTGGTTACGGTTAGGATTAGGTTTAGGTTTACTTTTTGCGTTAAGGTTAGGGTTAGGTTTAGGATTAGGGTTAGGGTTAGTGTTAGGGTTACTGTTTGTTTTAGGGTTAGGGTTTGGGTTAGGGTTAGTGTTAGGGATAGTTTTTGGGTTAGGGTAAGGGTTAGGATTAGGGTTACGGTTAAGTTTAGGGTTAGGGTTTGGGTTAGGGTTAGGGTTTGGTTAGGGTTAGGGTTTGGGTTAGGGTTAGGGTTTGGTTTAGGGTTAGTGTTATTTTTTGGGTTAGGTTTATTGTTAGGATAAGGGTTAGGGTTAGGTTTAGGGTTAGAGTTTGGGTTAGGGTTAGGGTTAGTGTTTGGGTTAGGGTTTGGGTTAGGGTTAGGGTTAGGGTTAGGGTTAGGGTTTGAGTTTAAGTTAGGTTTAGGCTTAGCATTAGGGTTAAGATTAGGGTAAGTGTTATGGTTTGGGTTAGGGTTAGGGATAGGGTTAGGGTTAGGTTTAGGGTTAGGATTTGGGTTAGGGTTTGGGTTAGGGTTATGGTTTGGGTTAATGTTAGGGTTTGAGTTAGGGTTAGGGTTACGGTTAGGGTTACGGTTTGGGTTAGGGTTAGGGTTAGGGTTAGGGGTTGGGTTTGTTTTAGGGTTAGGGTTAGGGTTATGATTTTGGTTAGGGTTAGGGTTAGGGTTACGGTTAGGGTTAGGGTTTGAGTTAGGTTTAGGTTTAGGGTGAGGGTTAGGGTTTGGGTTAGGGTTAGGGTTAGGGTTAGGGATTGGTTTTGGGTTAGGGTTAGTGTTAGCGTTAGGATTAGGGTTAGGGTTAGGGTTAGGGTTGTAGTTAGGGTTAGGGTTATGGTTAGGGTTTGGGTTAGGTTTAGGGTTAGGGTTATTGTTATGGTTATGGTTAGGGTTAGGGTTAGGATTAGGGTTACCATTAGGGTTAAGTTTAGGTTTTGGGTTTGGGTTAGGTTTAGTGTTGGGGTTAGGGTTAGGGTTAGGCATAGGGTTAGGGTTAGGGTTAGGGTTAGGGTCAGGGTTAGGGTTAGCGTTAGCGATAGGGTTAGGGTTTGGGTTTGGGATAGGGTTATGGTTAGGGTTTGGATTTGGGTTAGGGTTAGGGTTAGGGTTAGGGTTAAGGTTAGGGTTTGGGTTAGGCTTAGGTTTAGTTTTTGGGTTAGGGTTCGTGTTAGGATTAAGATTAGGGTTAGGTTTAGGGTTAGGGTTTGGGTTAGGGTTAAGGTAAGGGTTAGGGTTTGAGTTAGGGTTAGGTTTAGGGTGAGGGTTAGGGTTTGGGTTAGGGTTAGGGTTAGGGTTAGGGATTGGGTTTGGGTTAGGGTTAGTGTTAGCGTTAGGATTAGGGTTAGGGTTAGGGTTAGGGTTAGGATTAGGGTTACGAGTAGGGTGAAGTTTAGGGTTTGGGTTTGGGTTAGGTTTAGGGTTTGGGTTCGGTCTAGGGTTAGGTTTAGGGTTAGGGTTAGGGTAAGGTTTGGGTTAGGGTTAGAGTTAGGATTAAGTTTTGGGTTAGAGTAAGGGTAGGGTTAGGGTTTGGGTTTAGGTTAGGGTTAGGTTTAGGCTTTGGGTTAATGTTTGCGGTTAGGGGTTAGGGGTTAGGTGTAGGGTTAGTGTTAGTGTTAGGGTTTGGGTTAGGGTTAGGGTTTGGGTTAGGGTTAAGGTAAGGGTTTGGGTTTGAGTTAGGGATAGGTTTAGGGTTTGGCTTTGGGTTAGGGTTAGGTTTAGGTTTAGGATTAGGGTTTGGGTTTGGGTTTGGGTTAGGGTTAGGGTTAGGGTTAGTGTTTGGTTTTGGGTTTGTTTAAGGGTTAGGTTTAGGTTTAGGTTTAGGTTTAGGGTTTGGGTTTGGGTTAGGGTTAGGGTTAGGGTTTGGGTTTCAGTTAGGTTTAGAGTTAGGGTTAGGGTTAGGATTAGTGTTAGGGTTAGTGTTAGGGTTTGCGTTTGGGTTAAGGTTATTAATAGGGTTAGGGTTAGGGTTACGATTAGGGTTAGGTTTAGGGTTTGGGTTTCGGTTAGGGTTAGGGTTACGGTTAGTGTTAGGGTTAGGGTTAGGGTTTGGGTTAGGGTTAGAGTTAGGTTTAGGGTTTGGATTAGGGTTAGGGTTTGGGTTAGGGTTACCATTAGGGTTAAGTTTAGGGTTTGGGTTTTTTGTTAGGTTTAGGGTTAGGGTTAGGGTTAGGGTTAAGTTTACGGTTAGGGTTAGGGTTATGGTTTGGGTTAACGTTTGTTGTTAGAGGTTAGGTATTAGGTTTAGGGTTATGGTTAGGGTTAGGGTTTTGGTTAGGGTTAGGGTTAGGTTTAGGTTTATTTTTTGGGTTAGGGTTAGGGTTAGGTTTAGGATTAGTGTTAGGGTTAGTGTTAGGGTTACGATTTGGGTTACGGTTAGGTTTTGGTTTAGGGTTAGTGTTAGGGTTAGTTTTTGGGTTAGGGTAAGGGTTAGGATTAGGGTTAGGGTTAGGTTTAGGGTTAGGTTTTCGGTTAGGGTTAGGGTTTGGGTTAGGGTTAGGGTTAGGGTTAGGGTTAGGTTTTGGTTTAGGGTTAGTGTTATTTTTTGGGTTAGGTTTAGGGTTAGGATATGGGTTAGGGTTAGGTTTAGGGTTAGGGTTTGGGTTAGGGTTTTGGTTAGGGTTAGGATTAGGTTTAGGTTTACTTTTTGCGTTAAGGTTAGGGTTAGGTTTAGGATTAGGGTTAGGGTTAGTGTTAGGGTTACGGTTTGTTTTAGGGTTAGGGTTTGGGTTAGGGTTAGTGTTAGGGATAGTTTTTGGGTTAGGGTAAGTGTGAGGATTATGGTTACGGTTAAGTTTAGGGTTAGGGTTTGGGTTAGGGTTAGGGTTTGGTTAGGGTTAGGGTTTGGGTTAGGGTTAGGGTTTGGTTTAGGGTTAGTGTTATTTTTTGGGTTAGGTTTATTGTTAGGATAAGGGTTAGGGTTAGGTTTAGGGTTAGGGTTTGGGTTAGGGTTAGGGTTAGTGTTTGGGTTAGGGTTTGGGTTAGGGTTAGGGTTAGGGTTAGGGTTAGGGTTTGAGTTTAAGTTAGGTTTAGGCTTAGCATTAGGGTTAAGATTAGGGTAAGTGTTATGGTTTGGGTTAGGGTTAGGGTTAGGTTTAGGGTTAGGGTTAGGTTTAGGGTTAGGATTTGGGTTAGGGTTTGGGTTAGGGTTATGGTTTAGGTTAATGTTAGGGTTTGAGTTAGGGTTAGGGTTACGGTTAGGGTTACGGTTTGGGTTAGGGTTAGGGTTAGGGGTTGGGTTTGTTTTAGGGTTAGGGTTAGAGTTATGATTAGGGTTAGGGTTAGGGTTAGGGTTACGGTTAGGGTTAGGCTTAGGATTATGGTTAGGTTTAGGTTTTGGGTTAGGGTTAGGGTTAGGGTTAATGATAGGGTTTTCATTAGGGTTAGGGTTAGGGTTAGGATGAGGGTTAGGTTTAGGGTTACGGTTAGGGTTAGGGTTAGGGTTAGGGTTAGGGTTAGGATTAGGTTTAGGGTTAGGGTTTGGGTTAGGGTTATGGATAGGGTTAGAGTTTAGGGTTAGTGTTAGGTTTAGGGTTTGGGTTAGGGGTAGAGTTAGGATTAGGGTTTGGGTTATGGTTAGGGTTTGGGTTAGGATTAGGTTTAGGGTTAGGGTTAGGTTTAGGGTTCGGGTTTAGGGTTAGGATTACGTTTAGGGTTTGGCTTAGGATTAGGGTTAGGGTGAGGGTTGGGTTAGGATTAGGGATAGGGTTTGGGTTAGTGTTAAGATTTGTTTTAGGGTTAGGGTTAGTGTTAGGTTTAGGTTTTGGGTTAGGTTTAGGGTTACGGGTAGGGTTTGGGTTCGGGTTAGGGTTAATGTTGGGGTTTCGTTTAGGGTTAGGTTTGGGTTTTGATTTGAGTTAGTGTTAGGGTTAGTGTTAAGTTTAACGTTTGGGTAAGGGTTAGGGTTAATGTTAGGATTAAGATTAGGGTTAAGTTTAGGGTTTGGGTTTTGTTAGGTTTATGGTTAGGGATAGTGTTTGGGTTAGGTTTAGGGTTTAGGGTACGGTTAGGGTTAGGGTTTAGGTTAAGGTTAGGGTTAGGGTTAGGGTTAGGAATAGGGTTAGGTTTTGGTTTAGGGTTAGGGTTACGGTGCGGGTTTGGGTTAGTTCTAGGGTTAGGGTTTGGGTTTGGGTAAGGGTTAGGGTTAGGGTTAGGGTTTGGCTTAGGGTTTGGTTTAGGTTTAGGGTTAGGTTAGGGTTAGGGTTAGGGTTTGGGTTAGGGTTAGGGTTTGATTAGGGTTTGGGTTAGGGTTAGGTTTAGGGTTAGGGTTTGGGTTAAGGTTAGGGTTAGGGTTAGGGTTAGGGTTAGGGTTAGGAATAGGGTTAGCGTTAGGGTTATTGTTAGGGTTTGGGTTAGAGTTTGTGTTAGGGTTAGGTTTAGGTTTTGGGTTCGGTTTAGAATTAGAGTTATGGTTAGGGTTTGAGTTAGGGTTAGGGTTAGGGTTAGGGTTAGGTTTAGGATTAGGTTTAGGTTTAGGTTTTGGGTTAGGGTTAGGGTTAGGTTAAATGTTAGGGTTTTGATTAGGGTTAGGGTTAGGATTAGAGTTAGGGTTAGGGTTTTGGTTTGGGTTAATGTTAGGGTTAGGATTTGGGTTAGTGTTAGGGTTAGGGTTAGTGTTAGGTTTAGGGTTTGGGTTAGGGTTAGGGTTAGGGTTAAGTTTAGGTTTAGGTTTTTGGTTAGGTTTAGGGTTAGGGTTAGGGTTTGGGTTCGGGTTACAGTTAGGGTTATGGTTAGGGTTTGAGTTAGGGTTAGGTTAGTGTTAGGGTTAGGGTTTGGGTTAGGGTTAGGTTTAGGGTTAGGGTTTGAGTTTGAGTTAGGTTAAGGCTTAGAATTAGGGTTAAGGTTAGGGTTAGTGTTATGGTTTGGGTTAGGGTTAGGGTTAGGGTTAGTTTTAGGGTTAGTTTTGGGTTAGGGTTATGTTTAGGATCAGGGTTAGGGTTAGGTTTTGTGTTAGGGTTTGGGTTAGGTTTAGGATTAGGATTTGGGTTAGGGTTAGGGTTTGGGTTAGGGTTAGGGTTAGGGTTAGGGTTAGGGTTTGGGTTAGGGTTAGGTTCAGGTTTAGGGTTAGAGTTAGGGTATGGTTTAGGTTTAGGGTTAGTGTTAGGTTTAGGTTTTGGGTTAGGTTTAGGGTTAGGGTTATGGTTTGTGTTCGGCTTAGAATTAGGATTAGGGTTAGGGTTAGGGTTAGGTTTAAGGTTTGGGTTAGGGCTAGGGTTAGGGTTAGGTTTTGAGTTTGAATTAGGTTTATGTTAACGTTAGGTTTAACGTTAGGGTTAGTGTTATGGTTTGATTAGGGTTAGGGTTAGAGTTAGCGATAGGGTTAGGGTTTGGGTTAGGGTTAGGGTTTGGGTTAGGGCTAGGGTTTGGGGTAGGGTTATGGATAGGGTTAGCGTTACGATTAGGGTTAAGTTTAGGGTTTGGGTTTTTTGTTAGGTTTAGGGTTAAGTTTACGGTTAGGGTTAGGGTTATGGTTTGTGTTAACGTTTGTTGTTAGGGGTTAGGTATTAGGTTTAGGGTTATGGTTAGGGTTAGGATTTGGGTTAGGGTTAGGGTTAGGTTTAGGTTTACTTTTTGGATGTGGGTTAGGGTTAGGTTTAGAATTAGGGTTAGGGTTAGTGTTAGGGTTACGGTTTGGGTTAGGGTTAGGGTTAGGGTTAGGGTTAGTGTTAGGGTTACGGTTTGGGTTAGGGTAAGGGTTAGGTTTAGGGTTAGGGTTTGGTTTAGGGTTAGGGTTTTGGTTAGGGTTAGGGTTAGGTTTAGGTTTACTTTTTGGGTTAGGGTTAGGGTTAGGTTTAGGATTAGTGTTAGGGTTAGTGTTAGGGTTACGATTTGGGTTACGGTTAGGTTTTGGTTTAGGGTTAGTGTTAGGGTTAGTTTTTGGGTTAGGGTAAGGGTTAGGATTATGGTTAGGGTTAGGTTTAGGGTTAGGTTTTCGGTTAGGGTTAGGGTTTGGGTTAGGGTTAGGGTTAGGGTTAGGGTTAGGGTTTGGTTTAGGGTTAGTGTTATTTTTTGGGTTAGGTTTAGGGTTAGGATATGGGTTAGGGTTAGGTTTAGGGTTAGGGTTTGGGTTAGGGTTTTGGTTACGGTTAGGATTAGGTTTAGGTTTACTTTTTGCGTTAAGGTTAGGGTTAGGTTTAGGATTAGGGTTAGGGTTAGTGTTAGGCTTACTGTTTGTTTTAGGGTTAGGGTTTGGGTTAGGGTTAGTGTTAGGGATAGTTTTTGGGTTAGGGTAAGGGTTAGGATTAGGGTTACGGCTAAGTCTAGGGTTAGGGTTTTGGTTAGGGTTAGGGTTTGGTTAGGGTTAGGGTTTGGGTTAGGGTTAGGGTTTGGTTTAGGGTTAGTGTTATTTTTTGGGTTAGGTTTATTGTTAGGATAAGGGTTAGGGTTAGGTTTAGGGTTAGAGTTTGGGTTAGGGTTAGGGTTAGTGTTTGGGTTAGGGTTTGGGTTAGGGTTAGGGTTAGGGTTAGGGTTTGAGTTTAAGTTAGGTTTAGGCTTAGCATTAGGGTTAAGATTAGGGTAAGTGTTATGGTTTGGGTTAGGGTTAGGGATAGGGTTAGGGTTAGGTTTAGGGTTAGGATTTGGGTTAGGGTTTGGGTTAGGGTTATGGTTTGGGTTAATGTTAGGGTTTGAGTTAGGGTTAGGGTTACGGTTAGGGTTACGGTTTGGGTTAGGGTTAGGGTTAGGGTTAGGGGTTGGGTTTGTTTTAGGGTTAGGGTTAGGGTTATGATTTTGGTTAGGGTTAGGGTTAGGGTTACGGTTAGGGTTAGGGTTAGGATTATGGTTAGGTTTAGGTTTTGGGTTAGGGTTAGGGTTAGGGTTAATGATAGGGTTTTCATTAGGGTTAGCGTTAGGGTTAGGATGAGGGTTAGGTTTAGGGTTAGGGTTAGGGTTAGGGTTAGGGTTAGGATTAGGTTTAGGGTTAGGGTTTGGGTTAGGGTTATGGATAGGGTTAGAGTTTAGGGTTAGTGTTAGGTTTAGGGTTTGGGTTAGGTTTAGGGTTAGGGTTTGGGTTAGGGTTACGGTAAGGGTTAGGGTTTGAGTTAGGTTTAGGTTTAGGGTGAGGGTTAGGGTTTGGGTTAGGGTTAGGGTTAGGGTTAGGGATTGGTTTTGGGTTAGGGTTAGTGTTAGCGTTAGGATTAGGGTTAGGGTTAGGGTTAGGGTTGTAGTTAGGGTTAGGGTTATGGTTAGGGTTTGGGTTAGGTTTAGGGTTAGGGTTATTGTTATGGTTATGGTTAGGGTTAGGGTTAGGATTAGGGTTACCATTAGGGTTAAGTTTAGGTTTTGGGTTTGGGTTAGGTTTAGTGTTGGGGTTAGGGTTAGGGTTAGGCATAGGGTTAGGGTTAGGGTTAGGGTTAGGGTCAGGGTTAGTGTTAGCGTTAGCGATAGGGTTAGGGTTTGGGTTTGGGATAGGGTTATGGTTAGGGTTTGGATTTGGGTTAGGGTTAGGGTTAGGGTTAGGGTTAAGGTTAGGGTTTGGGTTAGGCTTAGGTTTAGTTTTTGGGTTAGGGTTCGTGTTAGGATTAAGATTAGGGTTAGGTTTAGTGTTAGGGTTTGGGTTAGGGTTAAGGTAAGGGTTAGGGTTTGAGTTAGGGTTAGGTTTAGGGTGAGGGTTAGGGTCTGGGTTAGGGTTAGGGTTAGGGTTAGGGATTGGGTTTGGGTTAGGGTTAGTGTTAGCGTTAGGATTAGGGTTAGGGTTAGGGTTAGGATTAGGGTTACGATTAGGGTTAAGTTTAGGGTTTGGGTTTGGGTTAGGTTTAGGATTTGGGTTCGGTCTAGGGTTAGGTTTAGGGTTAGGGTTAGGGTAAGGTTTGGGTTAGGGTTAGAGTTAGGATTAAGTTTTGGGTTAGAGTAAGGGTAGGGTTAGGGTTTGGGTTTAGGTTAGGGTTAGGTTTAGGCTTTGGGTTAATGTTTGCGGTTAGGGGTTAGGGGTTAGGTGTAGGGTTAGTGTTAGTGTTAGGGTTTGGGTTAGGGTTAGGGTTTGGGTTAGGGTTAAGGTAAGGGTTTGGGTTTGAGTTAGGGATAGGTTTAGGGTTTGGCTTTGGGTTAGGGTTAGGTTTAGGTTTAGGATTGGGGTTTGGGTTTGGGTTTGGGTTAGGGTTAGGGTTAGGGTTAGGGTTTGGTTTTGGGTTTGTTTAAGGGTTAGGTTTAGGTTTAGGTTTAGGTTTAGGGTTTGGGTTTGGGTTAGGGTTAGGGTTAGGGTTTGGGTTTCAGTTAGGTTTAGAGTTAGGGTTAGGGTTAGGATTAGTGTTAGGGTTAGTGTTAGGGTTTGCGTTTGGGTTAAGGTTATTAATAGGGTTAGGGTTAGGGTTACGATTAGGGTTAGGTTTAGGGTTTGGGTTTCGGTTAGGGTTAGGGTTACGGTTAGTGTTAGGGTTAGGGTTAGGGTTTGGGTTAGGGTTAGAGTTAGGTTTAGGGTTTGGATTAGGGTTAGGGTTTGGGTTAGGGTTACCATTAGGGTTAAGTTTAGGGTTTGGGTTTTTTGTTAGGTTTAGGGTTAGGGTTAGGGTTAGGGTTAAGTTTACGGTTAGGGTTAGGGTTATGGTTTGGGTTAACGTTTGTTGTTAGAGGTTAGGTATTAGGTTTAGGGTTATGGTTAGGGTTAGGGTTTTGGTTAGGGTTAGGGTTAGGTTTAGGTTTATTTTTTGGGTTAGGGTTAGGGTTAGGTTTAGGATTAGTGTTAGGGTTAGTGTAAGGGTTACGATTTGGGTTACGGTTAGGTTTTGGTTTAGGGTTAGTGTTAGGGTTAGTTTTTGGGTTAGGGTAAGGGTTAGGATTAGGGTTAGGGTTAGGTTTAGGGTTAGGTTTTCGGTTAGGGTTAGGGTTTGGGTTAGGGTTAGGGTTAGGGTTAGGGTTAGGGTTAGGTTTTGGTTTAGGGTTAGTGTTATTTTTTGGGTTAGGTTTAGGGTTAGGATATGGGTTAGGGTTAGGTTTAGGGTTAGGGTTTGGGTTAGGGTTTTGGTTAGGGTTAGGATTAGGTTTAGGTTTACTTTTTGCGTTAAGGTTAGGGTTAGGTTTAGGATTAGGGTTAGGGTTAGTGTTAGGGTTACGGTTTGTTTTAGGGTTAGGGTTTGGGTTAGGGTTAGTGTTAGGGATAGTTTTTGGGTTAGGGTAAGTGTTAGGATTATGGTTACGGTTAAGTTTAGGGTTAGGGTTTGGGTTAGGGTTAGGGTTTGGTTAGGGTTAGGGTTTGGGTTAGGGTTAGGGTTTGGTTTAGGGTTAGTGTTATTTTTTGGGTTAGGTTTATTGTTAGGATAAGGGTTAGGGTTAGGTTTAGGGTTAGGGTTTGGGTTAGGGTTAGGGTTAGTGTTTGGGTTAGGGTTTGGGTTAGGGTTAGGGTTAGGGTTAGGGTTAGGGTTTGAGTTTAAGTTAGGTTTAGGCTTAGCATTAGGGTTAAGATTAGGGTAAGTGTTATGGTTTGGGTTAGGGTTAGGGTTAGGGTTAGGGTTAGGTTTAGGGTTAGGATTTGGGTTAGGGTTTGGGTTAGGGTTATGGTTTAGGTTAATGTTAGGGTTTGAGTTAGGGTTAGGGTTACGGTTAGGGTTACGGTTTGGGTTAGGGTTAGGGTTAGGGTTAGGGGTTGGGTTTGTTTTAGGGTTAGGGTTAGGGTTATGATTAGGGTTAGTGTTAGGGTTAGGGTTACGGTTAGGGTTAGGCTTAGGATTATGGTTAGGTTTAGGTTTTGGGTTAGGGTTAGGGTTAGGGTTAATGATAGGGTTTTCATTAGGGTTAGGGTTAGGGTTAGGATGAGGGTTAGGTTTAGGGTTAGGGTTAGGGTTAGGGTTAGGGTTAGGATTAGGTTTAGGGTTAGGGTTTGGGTTAGGGTTATGGATAGGGTTAGAGTTTAGGGTTAGTGTTAGGTTTAGGGTTTGGGTTAGGGTTAGAGTTAGGATTAGGGTTTGGGTTATGGTTAGGGTTTGGGTTAGGATTAGGTTTAGGGTTAGGGTTAGGTTTAGGGTTCGGGTTTAGGGTTAGGATTACGTTTAGGGTTTGGCTTAGGATTAGGGTTAGGGTGAGGGTTGGGTTAGGATTAGGGATAGGGTTAGGGTTAGTGTTAAGATTTGTTTTAGGGTTAGGGTTAGTGTTAGGTTTAGGTTTTGGGTTAGGTTTAGGGTTACGGGTAGGGTTTGGGTTCGGGTTAGGGTTAATGTTAGGGTTTCGTTTAGGGTTAGGTTTAGGTTTTGATTTGAGTTAGTGTTAGGGTTAGTGTTAAGTTTAACGTTTGGTTAAGGGATAGGGTTAATGTTAGGATTAAGACTAGGGTTAAGTTTAGGGTTTGGGTTTTGTTAGGTTTATGGTTAGGGATAGGGTTTGGGTTAGGTTTAGGGTTTAGGTTACGGTTAGGGTTAGGGTTTAGGTTAAGGTTAGGGTTAGGGTTAGGGTTAGGAATAGGGTTAGGTTTTGGTTTAGGGTTAGGGTTACGGTGCGGGTTTGGGTTAGTTATAGGGTTAGGGTTTGGGTTTGGGTAAGGGTTAGGGTTAGGGTTAGGGTTTGGCTTAGGGTTTGGTTTAGGTTTAGGGTTAGGTTAGGGTTAGGGTTAGGGTTTGGGTTAGGGTTAGGGTTTGATTAGGGTTTGGGTTAGGGTTAGGTTTAGGGTTAGGGTTTGGGTTAAGGTTAGGGTTAGGGTTAGGGTTAGGGTTAGGGTTAGGGTTAGGAATAGGGTTAGCGTTAGGGTTATTGTTAGGGTTTGGGTTAGAGTTTGTGTTAGGGTTAGGTTTAGGTTTTGGGTTCGGTTTAGAATTAGAGTTATGGTTAGGGTTTGAGTTAGGGTTAGGGTTAGGGTTAGGGTTAGGTTTAGGATTAGGTTTAGGTTTAGGTTTTGGCTTAGGGTTAGGGTTAGGTTAAATGTTAGGGTTTTGATTAGGGTTAGGGTTAGGATTAGAGTTAGGGTTAGGGTTTTGGTTTGGGTTAATGTTAGGGTTAGGATTTGGGTTAGGGTTAGGGTTAGGGTTAGGGTTTGAGTTAGGGTTAGGGTTAGGGTTAGGGTTAGGGTTTGGGTTAGGGTTAGGGTTAGTGTTAGTGGTTGGGTTTGTGTTAGCGTTACGGTTAGGGTTAGGATTTGGGTTAGGGTTAGGGTTAGGGTTAGGGTTAGGATTAGGGTTAGGTTTAGGATTAGAGTTAGAGTTAGGGTTAGGGTTTTGGTTTGTGTTAGGTTTAGGGTTAGGATTTGGGTTAGTGTTAATGTTAGGGTTAGTGTTACGGTTAGGGTTTGGGTTAGGGTTAGGGTTAAGTTTAGGTTTAGGTTTTTGGTTAGGTTTAGGGTTAGGGTTAGGGTTTGGGTTCGGGTTACAGTTAGGGTTATGGTTAGGGTTTGAGTTAGGGTTAGGTTAGTGTTAGGGTTAGGGTTTGGGTTAGGGTTAGGTTTAGGGTTAGGGTTTGAGTTTGAGTTAGGTTAAGGCTTAGAATTAGGGTTAAGGTTAGGGTTAGTGTTATGGTTTGGGTTAGGGTTAGGGTTAGGGTTAGTTTTAGGGTTAGTTTTGGGTTAGGGTTATGTTTAGGATCAGGGTTAGGGTTAGGTTTTGTGTTAGGGTTTGGGTTAGGTTTAGGATTAGGATTTGGGTTAGGGTTAGGGTTTGGGTTAGGGTTAGGGTTAGGGTTAGGGTTAGGGTTTGGGTTAGGGTTAGGTTCAGGTTTAGGGTTAGAGTTAGGGTATGGTTTAGGTTTAGGGTTAGTGTTAGGTTTAGGTTTTGGGTTAGGTTTAGGGTTAGGGTTATGGTTTGTGTTCGGCTTAGAATTAGGATTAGGGTTAGGGAAAGGTTTAGGTTTAAGGTTTGGGTTAGGGCTAGGGTTAGGGTTAGGTTTTGAGTTTGATTTAGGTTTATGTTAACGTTAGGTTTAACGTTAGGCTTAGTGTTATGGTTTGATTATGGTTAGGGTTAGAGTTAGCGATAGGGTTAGGGTTTGGGTTAGGGTTAGGGTTTGGGTTAGGGTTAGGGTTTGGGGTAGGGTTATGGATAGGGTTTGCGTTACGATTAGGGTTAAGTTTAGGGTTTGGGTTTTTTGTTAGGTTTTGGGTTAAGTTTACGGTTAGGGTTAGGGTTATGGTTTGTGTTAACGTTTGTTGTTAGGGGTTAGGTATTAGGTTTAGGGTTATGGTTAGGGTTAGGATTTGGGTTAGGGTTAGGGTTAGGTTTAGGGTTACTTTTTGGATGTGGGTTAGGGTTAGGTTTAGGATTAGGGTTAGGGTTAGTGTTAGGGTTACGGTTTGGGTTAGGGTTAGGGTTAGGGTTAGGGTTAGTGTTAGGGTTACGGTTTGGGTTAGGGTTAGGGTTAGGTTTAGGGTTAGGGTTTGGTTTAGGGGTAGGGTTTGATTTAGGGTAAGGGTTAGGGTTAGGGTAAGGGTTTGGTTTAGGGTTAGTGTTATTTTTTGGTTTAGGTTTAGGGTTAGGGTTAGGTTTAGGGTTAGGGTTTGGGTTAGGGTTAGGGTTAGTGTTTGAGTTAGGGTTAGGGTTAGGGTTAGGATTAGGGTTAGGGTTAGGATTTGGGTTAGGGTTTGGGTTAGGGTTAGGGTTAGGGTTAGGTTTAGGGTTAGGATTTGGGTTAGGGTTTGGGTTCGGGTTATGGTTAGGGTTAATGTTAGGGTTTGAGTTAGGGTTAGGGTTACGGTTAGGTTTACGGTTTGGGTTAGGGTTAGGGTTAGGGTTATGGGTTGGGTTTGTGTTAGGGTTAGGGTTAGGGTTAGGATTAGGGTTAGGGTTAGGGTTACGGTTAGGGTTACGGTTAGGGTTAGGGTTAGGATTATGGTTAGGTTTAGGTTTTGGGTTAGGGTTACGGTTAGGGTTAATGATAGGGTTTTCATTAGGGTTAAGGGTTAGGGTTAGGATTAGGGTTAGGGTTTTGGTTTAGGTTAGGTTTAGGGTTAGGGTTTGGGTTAGTTTTAGGGTTAGGGTTAGTTTTAGGGTTAGTTTTGGTTTAGGGTTATGTTTACGATTAGGGTTAGCGTTAGGTTTTGGGTTAGGGTTTGGGTTAGGGTTAGGGTTAGGGTTTGAGTTAGGGTTAGGGTTAAGGATAGGGTTTGGTTTAGGGTTAGAGTTAGGGGTTGGGTTTGTGTTAGGGTTAGAGTTAGGGTTAGGATAAGGGATAGGGTTAGGTTTAGGATTACGTTTAGGGATAGGATTAGAGTTAGGTTTAGGGTTTTGGTTTAGGTTAGGGTTAGGGTTAGGGTTTGGGTTAGTGTTAGGTTTAGGTTTTTGGTTAGGTTTAGGGTTAGGGTTAGGGTTTGTGTTCGGGTTCGAATTAGGATTAGGGTTAGGGTTAGTGTCAGGGTTAAGGTTTGGGTTAGGGCTAGGGTTATGTTTAGGTTTTGAGTTTGAATTAGTTTTATGTTTAACGTTAGGTTTAACGTTAGGTTTAGTGTTATGGTTTGTTTAGGGTTAGGGTTAGAGTTAGCGATAGGGTTAGGGTTTGGGTTAGGGTTAGGGTTTGGGTTAGGGTTAGGGTTTGGGGTAGGGTTATGGATAGGGTTAGGGTTACGATTAGGGTTAAGTTTAGGGTTTGGGTTTTTTGTTAGGTTTAGGGTTAGGGTTAGGGTTAGGGTTAAGTTTACAGTTAGGGTTAGGGTTATGGTTTGGGTTAGGGTTAGGGTTTGGGTTAGTGTTAGGTTTTGGGTTAGGGTTAGTGTTAGGGTTAGTTTTTGGGATATTGTAAGGGTTAGGATTAGGGTTAGGGTTAGGTTTAGGGTTAGGTTTTCGGTTAGGGTTAGGGTTTGGGTTAGGGTTAGGGTTAGGGTTAGGGTTAGGGTTTGGTTTAGGGTTAGTGTTATTTTTTGGGTTAGGTTTAGGGTTAGGATATGGGTTAGGGTTAGGTTTAGGTTTAGGGTTAGGGTTTGGGTTAGGGTTTTGGTTAGGGTTAGGATTAGGTTTAGGTTTACTTTTTGCGTTAAGGTTAGGGTTAGGTTTAGGATTAGGGTTAGGGTTAGTGTTAGGGTTACGGTTTGTTTTAGGGTTAGGGTTTGGGTTAGGGTTAGTGTTAGGGTTAGTTTTTGGGTTAGGGTAAGGGTTAGGATTAGGGTTACGGTTAAGTTTAGGGTTAGGGTTTGGGTTAGGGTTAGGGTTTGGTTAGGGTTAGGGTTTGGGTTAGGGTTAGGGTTTGGTTTACGGTTAGTGTTATTTTTTGGGTTAGGTTTATTGTTAGGATAAGGGTTAGGGTTAAGTTTAGGGTTAGGGTTTGGGTTAGGGTTAGGGTTAGTGTTTGGGTTAGGGTTTGGGTTAGGGTTAGGTTTAGGGTTAGGGTTAGGGTTTGAGTTTAAGTTAGGTTTAGTCTTAGCATTAGGGTTAAGATTAGGGTTAGTGTTATGGTTTGGGTTAGGGTTAGGGTTAGGTTTAGGGTTAGGGTTAGGTTTAGGGTTAGGATTTGGGTTAGGGTTTGGGTTAGGGTTATGGTTAGGGTTAATGTTAGGGTTTGAGTTAGGGTTAGGGTTACGGTTTGGGTTAGGGTTAGGGTTAGGGTTAGGGGTTGGGTTTGTTTTAGGGTTAGGGTTAGGGTTATGATTAGGGTTAGGGTTAGTGTTACGGTTAGGGTTAGGGTTAGGATTATGGTTAGGTTTAGGTTTTGGGTTAGGGTTAGGGTTAGGGTTAATGATAGGGTTTTCATTAGGGTTAGGGATAGGGTTAGGATGAGGGTCAGGTTTAGGGATAGCGTGAGAGGTAGGGTTAGGGCTAGGATTAGGGTTGGGTTTAGGGTTTGGGTTAGGGTTATGGATAGGTTTAGAGTTTAGGGTTAGTGTTAGGTTTAGGGTTTGGGTTAGGTTTAGGGTTAGGGTTTGGGTTAGGGTTAAGGTAAGGGTTAGGTTTTGAGTTAGGTTTAGGTTTAGGGTGAGGGTTAGGGTTTGGGTTAGGGTTAGGGTTAGGGTTAGGGATTGGTTTTGGGTTAGGGTTAGTGTTAGCGTTAGGATTAGGGTTAGGATTAGGGTTAGGGTTGTAGTTAGGGTTAGGGTTATGGTTAGGGTTTGGGTTAGGTTTAGGGTTAGGGTTATTGTTATGGTTATGGTTAGGGTTAGGGTTAGGATTAGGGTTACCATTAGGGTTAAGTTTAGGTTTTGGGTTTGGTTTAGGTTTAGTGTTGGGGTTAGGGTTAGGGTTAGGCAAAGGGTTAGGGTTAGGGTTAGGGTTAGGGTCAGGGTTAGGGTTAGCGTTAGCGATAGGGTTAGGTTTTGGGTTAGGGATAGGGTTATGGTTAGGGTTTGGATTTGTGTTAGGGTTAGGGTTAGGGTTAGGGTTAAGGTTAGGGTTAAGGATAGGGTTTGGTTTAGGTTTAGAGTTAGGGGTTGGGTTTGTGTTAGGGTTAGGGTTAGGGTTAGGATAAGGGATAGGGATAGGTTTAGGATTACGTTTAGGGATAGGATTAGAGTTAGGTTTAGGGTTTTGGTTTAGGTTAGGGTTAGGGTTAGGGTTTGGGTTAGTGTTAGGTTTAGGTTTTGGGTTAGGTTTAGGGTTAGGGTTAGGTTTTGTGTTCGGGTTCGAATTAGGATTAGGGTTAGGGTTAGGGTAAGGGTTAAGGTTTGGGTTAGGGCTAGGGTTATGTTTAGGTTTTGAGTTTGAATTAGTTTTATTTTTAACGTTAGGTTTAACGTTAGGTTTAGTGTTATGGTTTGATTAGCGTTAGGGTTAGAGTTAGCGATAGCGTTAGGGTTTGGGTTAGGGTTAGGGTTTGCGTTAGGGTTAGGGTTTGGGGTAGGGTTATGGATAGGGGTAGGGGTACCAATAGGGTTAAGTTTAGGGTTTGGGTTTTTTGTTAGGTTTACGGTTAGTGTTAGGGTTAGGGTTAAGTTTACGGTTAGGGTTAGGGTTATGGTTTGGGTTAACGTTTGTTGTTAGGGGTTAGGTATTAGGTTTAGGGTTATGGTTAGGGTTAGGGTTTTGGTTAGGGTTAGGGTTAGGTTTAGGTTTACTTTTTGGGTTAGGGTTAGGGTTAGGTTTAGGATTAGTGTTAGGGTTAGTGTTAGGGTTACGATTTGGGTTACGGTTAGGTTTTGGTTTAGGGTTAGTGTTAGGGTTAGTTTTTGGGTTAGGGTAAGGGTTAGGATTAGGGTTAGGGTTAGGTTTAGGGTTAGGTTTAGGGTTAGTGTTATTTTTTGGGTTAGGTTTAGGGTTAGGATATGGGTTAGGGTTAGGTTTAGGGTTAGGGTTTGGGTTAGGGTTTTGGTTAGGGTTAGGATTAGGTTTAGGTTTACTTTTTGCGTTAAGGTTAGGGTTAGGTTTAGGATTAGGGTTAGGGTTAGTGTTAGGGTTACGGTTTGGTTTAGGGTTAGGGTTTGGGTTAGGGTTAGTGTTAGGGTTAGTTTTTGGGTTAGGGTAAGGGTTAGGATTAGGGTTACGGTTAAGTTTAGGGTTAGGGTTTGGGTTAGGGTTAGGGTTTGGTTAGGGTTAGGGTTTGGGTTAGGGTTAGGGTTTGGTTTAGGGTTAGTGTTATTTTTTGGGTTAGGATTATTGTTAGGATAAGGGTTAGGGTTAGGTTTAGGGTTAGGGTTTGGGTTAGGGTTAGGGTTAGTGTTTGGGTTAGGGTTTGGGTTAGGGTTAGGGTTAGGGTTAGGGTTTGAGTTTAAGTTAGGTTTAGTCTTAGCATTAGGGATAAGATTAGGGTTAGTGTTATGGTTTGGGATAGGGTTAGGGTTAGGGTTAGGGTTAGGTTTAGGGTTAGGATTTGGGTTAGGGTTTGGGTTAGGGTTATGGTTAGGGTTAATGTTAGGGTTTGAGTTAGGGTTAGGGTTACGGTTAGGGTTACGGTTTGGGTTAGGGTTAGGGTTAGGGTTAGGGGTTCGGTTTGTTTTAGGGTTAGGGTTAGAGTTATGATTAGGGTTAGGGTTAGGGTTACGGTTAGGGTTAGGGTTAGGATTATGGTTAGGTTTAGGTTTTGGGTTAGGGTTAGGGTTAGGGTTAATGATAGGGTTTTCATTAGGGTTAGGGTTAGGGTTAGGATGAGGGTTAGGTTTAGGGTTAGGGTTAAGGTTAGGGTTAGGGTTAGGATTAGGGTTAGGGTTAGGGTTTGGGTTAGGGTTATGGATAGGTTTAGAGTTTAGGGTTAGTGTTAGGTTTAGGGTTTGGGTTAGGTTTAGGGTTAGGGTTTGGGTTAGGGTTAAGGTAAGGGTTAGGTTTTGAGTTAGGTTTAGGTTTAGGGTGAGGGTTAGGGTTTGGGTTAGGGTTAGGGTTAGGGTTAGGGATTGGTTTTGGGTTAGGGTTAGTGTTAGCGTTAGGATTAGGGTTAGGGTTAGGGTTAGGGTTGTAGTTAGGGTTAGGGTTATGGTTAGGGTTTGGGTTAGGTTTAGGGTTAGGGTTATTGTTATGGTTATGGTTAGGGTTAGGGTTAGGATTAGAGTTACCATTAGGGTTAAGTTTAGGTTTTGGGTTTGGGTTAGGTTTAGTGTTGGGGTTAGGGTTAGGGTTAGGCAAAGGGTTAGGGTTAGGGTCAGGGTTAGGGTTAGCGTTAGCGATAGGGTTAGGGTTTGGGTTAGGAATAGGGTTATGGTTAGGGTTTGGATTTGGGTTAGGGTTAGGGTTAGGGTTAGGGTTAAGGTTAGGGTTAAGGATAGGGTTTGGTTTAGGGTTAGAGTTAGGGGTTGGGTTTGTGTTAGGGTTAGTTTTAGGGTTAGGATAAGGGATAGGGTTAGGTTTAGGATTACGTTTAGGGATAGGATTAGAGTTAGGTTTAGGGTTTTGGTTTAGGTTAGGGTTAGGGTTAGGGTTTGGGTTAGTGTTAGGTTTAGGTTTTGGGTTAGGTTTAGGGTTAGGGTTAGGGTTTGTGTTCGGGTTCGAATTAGGATTAGGGTTAGGGTTAGTGTCAGGGTTAAGGTTTGGGTTAGGGCTAGGGTTATGTTTAGGTTTTGAGTTTGAATTAGTTTTATGTTTAACGTTAGGTTTAACGTTAGGATTAGTGTTATGGTTTGATTCGGGTTAGGGTTAGAGTTAGCGATAGGGTTAGGGTTTGGGTTAGGGTTAGGGTTTGGGTTAGGGTTAGGGTTTGGGGTAGGGTTATGGATAGGGTTAGGGTTACGATTAGGGTTAAGTTTAGGGTTTGGGTTTTTTGTTAGGTTTAGGGTTAGTGTTAGGGTTAGGGTTAAGTTTACGGTTAGGGTTAGGGTTATGGTATGGGTTAACGTTTGTTGTTAGGGGTTAGGTATTAGGTTTAGGTTTATGGTTAGGGTTAGGGTTTTGGTTAGGGTTAGGGTTAGGTTTAGGTTTACTTTTTGGGTTAGGGTTAGGGTTAGGTTTAGGATTAGTGTTAGGGTTAGTGTTAGGGTTACGATTTGGGTTACGGTTAGGTTTTGGTTTAGGGTTAGTGTTAGGGTTAGTTTTTGGGTTAGGGTAAGGGTTAGGATTAGGGTTAGGGTTAGGTTTAGGGTTAGGTTTAGGGTTAGTGTTATTTTTTCGGTTAGGTTTAGGGTTAGGATATGGGTTAGAGTTAGGTTTAGGGTTAGGGTTTGGGTTAGGGTTTTTGTTAGGGTTAGGATTAGGTTTAGGTTTACTTTTTGCATTAAGGTTAGGGTTAGGTTTAGGATTAGGGTTAGGGTTAGTGTTAGGGTTACGGTTTAGTTTAGGGTTAGGGTTTGGGTTAGGGTTAGTGTTAGGGTTAGTTTTTGGGTTAGGGTAAGGGTTAGGATTAGGGTTACAGTTAAGTTTAGGGTTAGGGTTTGGGTTAGGGTTAGGGTTTGTTTAGGGTTAGGGTTTGGGTTAGGGTTAGGGTTTGGTTTAGGGTTAGTGTTATTTTTTGGGTTAGGATTATTGTTAGGATAAGGGTTAGGGTTAGGTTTAGGGTTAGGGTTTGGGTTAGGGTTAGGGTTAGTGTTTGGGTTAGGGTTTGGGTTAGGGTTAGGGTTAGGGTTAGGGTTAGGGTTTGAGTTTAAGTTAGGTTTAGTCTTAGCATTAGGGTTAAGATTACGGTTAGTGTTATGGTTTGGGTTAGGGTTAGGGTTAGGGTTAGGGTTAGGTTTAGGGTTAGGATTTGGGTTAGGGTTTGGGTTAGGGTTATGGTTAGGGTTAATGTTAGGGTTTGAGTTAGGGTTAGGGTTACGGTTAGGGTTACGGTTTGGGTTAGGGATAGGGTTAGGGTTAGGGTTAGGGTTTGAGTTTAAGTTAGGTTTAGTCTTAGCATTAGGGTTAAGATCACGGTTAGTGTTATGGTTTGGGTTAGGGTTAGGGTTAGGGTTAGGGTTAGGTTTAGGGTTAGGATTTGGGTTAGGGTTTGGGTTAGGGTTATGGTTAGGGTTAATGTTAGGGTTTGAGTTAGGGTTAGGGTTACGGTTAGGGTTACGGTTTGGGTTAGGGTTAGGGTTAGGGTTAGGGGTTGGGTTTGTTTTAGGGTTAGGGTTAGAGTTATGATTAGGGTTAGGGTTAGGGTTACGGTTAGGGTTAGGGTTAGGATTATGGTTAGGTTTAGGTTTTGGGTTAGGGTTAGGGTTAGGGTTAATGATAGGGTTTTCATTAGGGTTAGGGTTAGGGTTAGGATGAGGGTTAGGTTTAGGGTTAGGGTTAAGGTTAGGGTTAGGGTTAGGATTAGGGTTAGGGTTAGGGTTTGGGTTAGGGTTATGGATAGGTTTAGAGTTTAGGGTTAGTGTTAGGTTTAGGGTTTGGGTTAGGTTTAGGGTTAGGGTTTGGGTTAGGGTTAAGGTAAGGGTTAGGTTTTGAGTTAGGTTTAGGTTTAGGGTGAGGGTTAGGGTTTGGGTTAGGGTTAGGGTTAGGGTTAGGGATTGGTTTTGGGTTAGGGTTAGTGTTAGCGTTAGGATTAGGGTTAGGGTTAGGGTTAGGGTTGTAGTTAGGGTTAGGGTTATGGTTAGGGTTTGGGTTAGGTTTAGGGTTAGGGTTATTGTTATGGTTATGGTTAGGGTTAGGGTTAGGATTAGAGTTACCATTAGGGTTAAGTTTAGGTTTTGGGTTTGGGTTAGGTTTAGTGTTGGGGTTAGGGTTAGGGTTAGGCAAAGGGTTAGGGTTAGGGTCAGGGTTAGGGTTAGCGTTAGCGATAGGGTTAGGGTTTGGGTTAGGGATAGGGTTATGGTTAGGGTTTGGATTTGGGTTAGGGTTAGGGTTAGGGTTAGGGTTAAGGTTAGGGTTAAGGATAGGGTTTGGTTTAGGGTTAGAGTTAGGGGTTGGGTTTGTGTTAGGGTTAGTTTTAGGGTTAGGATAAGGGATAGGGTTAGGTTTAGGATTACGTTTAGGGATAGGATTAGAGTTAGGTTTAGGGTTTTGGTTTAGGTTAGGGTTAGGGTTAGGGTTTGGGTTAATGTTAGGTTTAGGTTTTGGGTTAGATTTAGGGTTAGGGTTAGGGTTTGTGTTCGGGTTCGAATTAGGATTAGGGTTAGGGTTAGGGTAAGGGTTAAGGTTTGGGTTAGGGCTAGGGTTATGTTTAGGTTTTGAGTTTGAATTAGTTTTATGTTTAACGTTAGGTTTAACGTTAGGTTTAGTGTTATGGTTTGATTAGGGTTAGGGTTAGAGTTAGCGATAGGGTTAGGGTTTGGGTTAGGGTTAGGGTTTGGGTTAGGGTTAGGGTTTGGGGTAGGGTTATGGATAGGGTTAGGGTTACGATTAGGGTTAAGTTTAGGGTTTGGGTTTTTTGTTAGGTTTAGGGTTAGTGTTAGGGTTAGGGTTAAGTTTACGGTTAGGGTTAGGGTTATGGTATGGGTTAACGTTTGTTGTTAGGGGTTAGGTATTAGGTTTACGGTTATGGTTAGGGTTAGGGTTTTGTTTAGGGTTAGGGTTAGGTTTAGGTTTACTTTTTGTGTTAGGGTTAGGGTTAGGTTAAGTATTAGTGTTAGGGTTAGTGTTAGGGTTACGATTTGGGTTACGGTTAGGTTTTGGTTTAGGGTTAGTGTTAGGGTTAGTTTTTGGGTTAGGGTAAGGGTTAGGATTAGGGTTAGGGTTAGGTTTAGGGTTAGGTTTAGGGTTAGTGTTATTTTTTCGGTTAGGTTTAGGGTTAGGATATGGGTTAGGGTTAGGATTAGGGTTAGGGTTAAGGTTAGTGTTTGGGTTAGGCTTAGGTTTAGTTTTTGGGTTAGGGTTCGTGTTAGGATTAAGATTAGGGTTAGGTTTAGGGTTAGGGTTTGGGTTAGGGTTAAGGTAAGGGTTAGGGTTTGAGTTAGGGTTAGGTTTAGGGTGAGGGTTAGGGTTTGGGTTAGGGTTAGGGTTAGGGTTAGGGATTGGGTTTGGGTTAGGGTTAGTGTTAGCGTTAGGATTAGGGTTAGGGTTAGGGTTAGGGTTAGGGTTAGGGTTACGGTTTGGGTTAGGGTTAGGGTTAGCGTTAGGGGTTGTGTTTGTGTTAGGGTTAGGGGTTGGGTTTGTGTTAGGGTTAGGGTTATGGTTAGGGTTAGGGTTAGGATTAGGATTAGGTTTAGGTTTTGGGTTAGGGTTAGGGTTAGGGTTAGGATTAGGGTTAGGGTTAGGGTTGGGGTTAGAGTTTGGGTTAGGTTTAGGGTTAGTGTTAGTGTTTGGGTTTGTGTTAGCGTTAGGGTTAGGTTTAGGATTTGGGTTAGGGTTAGGGTTAGGGTTAGGATTAGGGTTAGGTTTAGGATTAGAGTTAGAGTTAGGGTTAGGGTTTTGGTTTGTGTTAGGTTTAGGGTTAGGATTTGGGTTAGTGTTAATGTTAGGGTTAGTGTTACGGTTAGGGTTTGGGTTAGGGTTAGGGTTAGGTTTAGGTTTAGGTTTTTGGTTAGGTTTAGGGTTAGGGTTAGGGTTTGGGTTCGGGTTACAGTTAGGGTTATGGTTAGGGTTTGAGTTAGGGTTAGGTTAGTGTTAGGGTTAGGGTTTGGGTTAGGGTTAGGTTTAGGGTTAGGGTTTGAGTTTGAGTTAGGTTAAGGCTTAGAATTAGGGTTAAGGTTATGGTTAGTGTTATGGTTTGGGTTAGGGTTAGGGTTAGGGTTAGTTTTAGGGTTAGTTTTGGGTTAGGGTTATGTTTAGGATCAGGGTTAGGGTTAGGTTTTGTGTTAGGGTTTGGGTTAGGGTTAGGATTAGGATTTGGGTTAGGGTTAGGGTTTGGGTTAGGGTTAGGGTTAGGGTTAGGGTTAGGGTTTGGGTTAGGGTTAGGTTCAGGTTAAGGGTTAGAGTTAGGGTATGGTTTAGGGTTAGGGTTAGTGTTATGTTTAGGTTTTGGGTTAGGTTTAGGGTTAGGGTTATGGTTTGTGTTCGGCTTACAATTAGGATTAGGGTTAGGGTTAGGGTTATGTTTAAGGTTTGGGTTAGGGCTAGGGTTAGGGTTAGGTTTTGAGTTTGAATTAGGTTTATGTTAACGTTAGGTTTAACGTTAGGTTTAGTGTTATGGTTTGATTAGGGTTAGGGTTAGAGTTAGCGATAGGGTTAGGGTTTGGGTTAGGGTTAGGGTTTGGGTTAGGATTAGGGTTTGGGGTAGGGTTATGGATAGGGTTAGCGTTACGATTAGGGTTAAGTTTAGGGTTTGGGTTTTTTGTTAGGTTTAGGGTTAAGTTTAGGGTTACGGTTAGGGTTATGGTTTGTGTTAACGTTTGTTGGTAGGGGGTAGGTATTAGGTTTACTGTTATGGTTAGGTTTAGGATTTGGGTTAGGGTTAGGGTTAGGTTTAGGTTTACTTTTTGGATGTGGGTTAGGGTTAGGTTTAGGATTAGGGTTAGGGTTAGTGTTAGGGTTACGGTTTGGGTTAGGGTTAGGGTTAGGGTTAGGGTTAGTGTTAGGGTTACGGTTTGGGTTAGGGTTAGGGTTAGGTTTAGGGTTAGGGTTTGGTTTAGGGTTAGGGTTTGATTTAGGGTTAGGGTTAGGGTTAGGGTTAGGGTTTGGTTTAGGGTTAGTGTTATTTTTTGGGTTAGGTTTAGGGTTAGGATAAGGGTTAGGGTTATGTTTAGGGTTAGGGTTTGGGTTAGGGTTAGGGTTAGTGTTTGAGTTAGGGTTAGGGTTAGGGTTAGGGTTAGGATTAGGGTTAGGGTTAGGGTTAGGATTTGGGTTAGGGTTTGGGTTAGGGTTAGGGTTAGGGTTAGGGTTAGGGTTAGGATTTGGGTTAGGGTTTGGGTTCGGGTTATGGTTAGGGTTAATGTTAGGGTTTGAGTTAGGGTTAGGGTTACGGTTAGGTTTACGGTTTGGGTTAGGGTTAGGGTTAGGGTTATGGGTTGGGTTTGTGTTAGGGTTAGGGTTAGGGTTAGGATTAGGGTTAGGTTTAGGGTTAGGGTTACGGTTAGGGTTAGGGTTAGGATTATGGTTAGGTTTAGGTTTTGGGTTAGGGTTACGGTTAGGGTTAATGATAGGGTTTTCATTAGGGTTAGGGTTAGGGTTAGGGTTAGGATTAGGGTTAGGGTTTTGGTTTAGGTTAGGTTTAGGGTTAGGGTTTGGGTTAGTTTTAGGGTTAGGGTTAGTTTTAGGGTTAGTTTTGGGTTAGGGTTATGTTTACGATTAGGTTTAGGGTTAGGTTTTGGGTTAGGGTTTGGGTTAGGGTTAGGGTTAGGGTTTGATTTAGGGTTAGGGTTAAGGATAGGGTTTGGTTTAGGGTTAGAGTTAGGGGTTGGGTTTGTGTTAGGGTTAGGGTTAGGGTTAGGATAAGGGATAGGGTTAGGTTTAGGATTACGTTTAGGGATAGGATTAGAGTTTTGTTTAGGGTTTTGGTATAGGTTAGGGTTAGGGTTAGGGTTTGGGTTAGTGTTAGGTTTAGGTTTTGGGTTAGGTATAGGGTTAGGGTTAGGGTTTGTGTTCGGGTTCGAATTAGGTTTAGGGTTAGGGTTAGTGTAAGGGTTAAGGTTTGGGTTAGGGCTAGGGTTATGTTTAGGTTTTGAGTTTGAATTAGTTTTATGTTTAACGTTAGGTTTAACGTTAGGTTTAGTGTTATGGTTTGATTAGGGTTAGGGTTAGAGTTAGCGATAGGGTTAGGGTTTGGGTTAGGGTTAGGGTTTGGGTTAGGGTTAGGGTTTGGGGTAGGGTTATGGATAGGGTTAGGGTTAAGATTAGGGTTAAGTTTAGGGTTTGGGTTTTTGTTAGGTTTAGGGTTAGGGTTAGGGTTAGGGTTAAGTTTACGGTTAGGGTTAGGGTTATGGTTTGGGTTAACGTTTGTTGTTAGGGGTTAGGTATTAGGTTTAGGGTTATGGTTAGGGTTAGGGTTTTGGTTAGGGTTAGGGTTAGGTTTAGGTTTACTTTTTGGGTTAGGGTTAGGGTTAGGTTTAGGATTAGTGTTAGGGTTAGTGTTAGGGTTACGATTTGGGTTACGGTTAGGTTTTGGTTTAGGGTTAGTGTTAGGGTTAGTTTTTGGGTTAGGGTAAGGGTTAGGATTAGGGTTAGGGTTAGGTTTAGGGTTAAGTTTTCGGTTAGGGTTAGGGTTTTGGTTAGGGTTAGGGTAAGGGTTAGGGTTAGGGTTTGGTTTAGGGTTAGTGTTATTTTTGGGTTAGGTTTAGGGTTAGGATATGGGTTAGGGTTAGGTTTAGGGTTAGGGTTTGGGTTAGGGTTTTGGTTAGGGTTAGGATTAGGTTTAGGTTTACTTTTTGCGTTAAGTTAGGGTTAGGTTTAGGATTAGGGTTAGGGTTAGTGTTAGGGTTACGGTTTGGTTTAGGGTTAGGGTTTGGGTTAGGGTTAGTGTTAGGGTTAGTTTTTGGGTTAGGGTAAGGGTTAGGATTAGGGTTACGGTTAAGTTTAGGATTAGGGTTTGGGTTCGGGTTAGGGTTTGGTTAGGGTTAGGGTTTGGGTTAGGGTTAGGGTTTGGTTTAGGGTTAGTGTTATTTTTTGGGTTAGGTTTATTGTTAGGATAAGGGTTAGGGTTAGGTTTAGGGTTAGGGTTTGGGTTAGGGTTAGGGTTAGTGTTTGGGTTAGGGTTTGGGTTAGGGTTAGGGTTAGGGTTAGGGTTAGGGTTAGGGTTTGAGTTTAAGTTAGGTTTAGTCTTAGCATTAGGGTTAAGATTAGGGTTAGTGTTATGGTTTGGGTTAGGGTTAGGGTTAGGGTTAGGGTTAGGTTTAGGGTTAGGATTTGGGTTAGGGTTTGGGTTAGGGTTATGGTTAGGGTTAATGTTAGGGTTTGAGTTAGGGTTAGGGTTACGGTTAGGGTTACTGTTTGGGTTAGGGTTAGGGTTAGGGTTAGGGGTTGGGTTTGTTTTAGGGTTAGGGTTAGGGTTATGATTAGGGTTAGGGTTAGGGTTACGGTTAGGGTAAGGGTTAGGATTATGGAAAGGTTTAAGTTAAGGGTAAGGGTTAGGGTAAGGGATAATGAAAGGGTTTTCATTAGGGTGAGGGTTAGGGTTAGGATGAGGGTTAGGTTTAGGGTTAGGGTTAGGGTAAGGGTTAGGGTTAGGGTTTGGGTTAGGGTTATGGATAGGGTTAGAGTTTAGGGTTAGTGTTAGGTTTAGGGTTTGGGTTAGGTTTAGGGTTAGGGTTTGGGTTAGGGTTAAGGTAAGGGTTAGGGTTTGAGTTAGGTTTAGGTTTAGGGTGAGGGTTAGGGTTTGGCTTAGGGTTAGGGTTAGGGTTAGGGATTGGTTTTGGGTTAGGGTTAGTGTTAGCGTTAGGATTAGGGTTAGGGTTAGGGTTAGGGTTGTAGTTAGGGTTAGGGTTATGGTTAGGGTTTGGGTTAGGTTTAGGGTTAGGGTTATTGTTATGGTTATGGTTAGGGTTAGGGTTAGGATTAGGGTTACCATTAGGGTTAAGTTTAGGTTTGGGTTTGGGTTAGGTTTAGTGTTGGGGTTAGGGTTAGGGTTAGGCATAGGGTTAGGGTTAGGGTTAGGGTTAGGGTCAGGGTTAGGGTTAGCGTTAGCGATAGGGTTAGGGTTTGGGTTAGGGATAGGGTTATGGTTAGGTTTTGGATTTGGGTTAGGGTTAGGGTTAGGGTTAGGGTTAAGGTTAGGGTTTGGGTTAGGCTTAGGTTTAGTTTTTGGGTTAGGGTTCGTGTTAGGATTAAGATTAGGGTTAGGTTTAGGGTTAGGGTTTGGGTTAGGGTTAAGGTAAGGGTTAGGGTTTGAGTTGGGGTTAGGTTTAGGGTGAGGGTTAGGGTTTGGTTAGGGTTAGGGTTAGGGTTAGGGATTGGGTTTGGGTTAGGGTTAGTGTTAGCGTCAGGATTTGGGTTAGGGTTAGGGTTAGGATTAGGGTTACGTTTAGGGTTAAGTTTAGGGTTTGGGTTTGGGTTAGGTTTAGGGTTTGGGTTAGGGCTAGGGTTAGGTTTAGTGTTAGGGTTAGGGTAAGGTTTGGGTTAGGGTTAGAGTTAGGGTTAAGTTTTGGGTTAGAGTAAGGGTAGGGTTAGGGTTTGGGTTTGGGTTAGGGTTAGGTTTAGGCTTTGGGTTAATGTTTGCGGTTAGGGGTTAGCGGTTAGGTGTAGGGTTAGTGTTAGTGTTAGGGTTTGGGTTAGGGTTAGGGTTAGGGTTATGGTTAGGGTTTGGGTTAGGGTTAAGGTAAGGTTTTGGGTTTGAGTTAGGGATAGGTTTAGGGTTTGTTTAAGCGTTAGTGTTAGGTTTAGGTTTAGGATTAGGGTTTGGGTTTGGGTTTTGGTTCGGGTTAGGGTTAGGGTTAGGGTTTGGTTTTGGGTTTGTTTAAGCGTTAGGTTTAGGTTTAGGTTTAGGTTTAGGGTTTGGGTTTGGGTTAGGGTTAGTGTTAGAGTTTGGGTTTCAGTTAGGTTTAGAGTTAGGGTTAGGGTTAGGATTAGTGTTAGGGTTTGTGTTAGGGTTTGGGTTTGGGTTAGGGTTATTAATAGGGTTAGGGTTAGGGTTACGATTAGGGTTAGGTTTAGGGTTTGGGTTTCGGTTAGGGTTAGGATTACGGTTAGTGTTAGGGTTAGGGTTAGGGTTTGGGTTAGGGTTAGAGTTAGGTTTAGGGTTTGGATTAGGGTTAGAGTTTGGGTTAGGGTTATCGTTAGGGTTAGGATTAGGATTAGGGTTAGTGTTAGGGTTCGTGTTAGCGTTAGGGTTAGTGTTAGGGGTAGTTTTAGATTTAGGTTTAGGTTTAGGGTGAGGGTTAGGGTTTGGGTTAGGGTTAGGGTTAGGGTTAGGGATTGGGTTTGGGTTAGGATTAGTGTTAGCGTTAGGATTAGGGTTAGGGTTAGGGTTAGGGTTAAGGTTAGGGTTTGGGTTAGGCTTCGGTTTAGTTTTTGGGTTAGGGTTCGTGTTAGGATTAAGATTAGGGTTAGGTTTAGGGTTAGGGTTTGGGTTAGGGTTAAGGTAAGGGGTAGGGTTTGAGTTAGGGTTAGGTTTAGGGTGAGGGTTAGGGTTTGGGTTAGGGTTAGGGTTAGGGTTAGGGATTGGGTTTGGGTTAGGGTTAGTGTTAGCGTTAGGATTAGGGTTAGGGTTAGGGTTAGGATTAGGGTTACGATTAGGGTTAAGTTTAGGGTTTGGGTTTGGGTTAGGTTTAGGGTTTGGGTTAGGGCTAGGGTTAGGTTTAGGGTTAGGGTTAGGGTAAGGTTTGGGTTAGGGTTAGAGTTAGGGTTAAGTTTTGGGTTAGAGTAAGGGTAGGGTTAGGGTTTGGGTTTGGGTGAGGGTTAGGTTTAGGCTTTGGGTTAATGTTTGCGGTTAGGGGTTAGGGGTTAGGTGTAGGGTTAGTGTTAGTGTTAGGGTTTGGGTTAGGGTTAGGGTTAGGGTTATGGTTAGGGTTTGGGTTAGGGTTAAGGTAAGGGTTTGGGTTTGAGTTAGGGATAGGTTTAGGGTTTGGCTTTGGGTTAGGGTTAGGTTTAGGTTTAGGATTAGGGTTTGGGTTTGGGTTTGGGTTAGGGTTAGGGTTAGGGTTAGGGTTTGGTTTTGGGTTTGTTTAAGCGTTAGGTTTAGGTTTAGGTTTAGGTTTAGGTTTAGGTTTAGGGTTTGGGTTTGGGTTAGGGTTAGGGTTAGGGTTTGTGTTTCAGTTAGGTTTAGAGTTAGGGTTAGGGTTAGGATTAGTGTTAGGGTTAGTGTTAGGGTTTGGGTTTGGGTTAGGGTTATTAATAGGGTTAGGGTTAGGGTTACGATTAGGGTTAGGTTTAGGGTTTGGGTTTCGGTTAGGGTTAGGGTTACGGTTAGTGTTAGGGTTAGGGTTAGGGTTAGGGTTAGGGTTTGGATTAGGTTTAGGGTTTGGGTTAGGGTTATCGTTAGGGTTAGGATTAGGATTAGGGTTAGTGTTAGGGTTCGTGTTAGCGTTAGGGTTAGTGTTAGGGGTAGTTTTAGATTTAGGTTTAGGTTTAGGGTGAGGGTTAGGTTTTGGGTTAGGGTTAGGGTTAGGGTTGTAGTTAGGGTTAGGGTTATGGTTAGGGTTTGGGTTAGGTTTAGGGTTAGGGTTATTGTTATTGTTATGGTTAGGGTTAGGGTTAGGATTAGGGTTACCATTAGGGTTAAGTTTAGGTTTTGGGTTTGGGTTAGGTTTAGTGTTAGGGTTAGGGTTAGGGTTAAGCATAGGGTTAGGGTTAGGGTTAGGGTTAGGGTCAGGGTTAGGGTTAGCGTTAGCGATAGGGTTAGGGTTTGGGTTAGGGATAGGGTTATGGTTAGGGTTTGGATTTGGGTTAGGGTTAGGGTTAGGGTTAGGGTTAATGTTAGGGTTTGGGTTAGGCTTAGGTTTAGTTTTTGGGTTAGGGTTCGTGTTAGGATTAAGATTAGGGTTAGGTTTAGGGTTAGGGTTTGGGTTAGGGTTAAGGTAAGGGTTAGGGTTTGAGTTAGGGTTAGGTTTAGGGTGAGGGTTAGGGTTTGGGTTAGGGTTAGGGTTAGGGTTAGGGATTGGGTTTGGGTTAGGGTTAGTGTTAGCGTTAGGATTAGGGTTAGGGTTAGGGTTAGGATTAGGTTTACGTTTAGGGTTAAGTTTAGGGTTTGTGTTAACGTTAGGTTTAGGGTTAGGGATAGGGTTATTGTTAGGGTTTAGGGTTAGGGTTAGGTTCAGGGATTGGTTTGGGGTTAGGGTTAGGGTTAGGGTTAGGGTTAGGATTAGGTTTAGGGTTAGGGTTAGGGTTAGATTTAGGTTTTGGGTTAGGTTTAGGGTTAGGGTTATGTTTTTGGTTCGGTTTAGAATTAGGGTTAGGGTTAGGGTTTCAGTTAGGGTTAGGGTTAGTGTTAGGGTAAAGTTTTGGGTTAGGGTTAGGGTTAGGGTTTGAGTTTTAGTTAGGTTTAGTGTTAGCATTAGGGTTAAGTTTAGTGTTAGTGTTATGGTTTGATTAGGGTTAGGGTTAGGGTTTGGGTTTGGGTTAGGATTAGGGTTAGGGTTTGGGTTTCAGTTAGGTTTAGAGTTAGGGTTAGGGTTAGGATTAGTGTTAGGGTTAGTGTTAGGGTTTGGGTTTGGGTTAGGGTTATTAATAGGGTTAGGGTTAGGGTTACGATTAGGGTTAGGTTTAGGTTTTGGGTTTCGGTTAGGGTTAGGGTTTGGATTAGGTTTAGGGTTTGGGTTAGGGTTATCGTTAGGGTTAGGATTAGGATTAGGGTTAGTGTTAGGGTTCGTGTTAGCGTTAGGGTTAGTGTTAGGGGTAGTTTTAGATTTAGGTTTAGGTTTAGGGTGAGGGTTAGGTTATGGTTATGGTTAGGGTTAGGGTTAGGATTAGGGTTACCATTAGGGTTAAGTTTAGGTTTTGGGTTTGGGTTAGGTTTAGTGTTAGGGTTAGGGTTAGGGTTAAGCATAGGGTTAGGGTTAGGGTTAGGGTTAGGGTCAGGGTTAGGGTTAGCGTTAGCGATAGGGTTAGGGTTTGGGTTAGGGACAGGGTTATGGTTAGGGTTTGGATTTGGGTTAGGGTTAGGGTTAGGGTTAGGGTTAATGTTAGGGTTTGGGTTAGGCTTAGGTTTAGTTTTTGGGTTAGGGTTCGTGTTAGGATTAAGATTAGGGTTAGGTTTAGGGTTAGGGTTTGGGTTAGGGTTAAGGTAAGGGTTAGGGTTTGAGTTAGGGTTAGGTTTAGGGTGAGGGTTAGGGTTTGGGTTAGGGTTAGGGTTAGGGTTAGGGATTGGGTTTGGGTTAGGGTTAGTGTTAGCGTTAGGATTAGGGTTAGGGTTAGGGTTAGGATTAGGGTTATGTTTAGGGTTAAGTTTAGGGTTTGTGTTAACGTTAGGTTTAGGGTTAGGGTTAGGGTTATTGTTAGGGTTTAGGGTTAGGGTTAGGTTCAGGGATTGGTTTGGGGTTAGGTTTAGGGTTAGGGTTAGGGTTAGGATTAGGTTTAGGGTTAGGGTTAGGGTTAGATTTTGGTTTAGGTTTATGGTTAGGGTTAGATTTAGGTTTTGGGTTAGGTTTAGGGTTAGGGTTATGTTTTTGGTTCGGTTTAGAATTAGGGTTAGGGTTAGGGTTTCAGTTAGGGTTAGGGTTAGTGTTAGGGTAAAGTTTTGGGAAGGGTTAGGGTTAGGGTTTGAGTTTTAGTTAGGTTTAGTGTTAGCATTAGGGTTAAGTTTAGTGTTAGTGTTATGGTTTGATTAGGGTTAGGGTTAGTGTTAGGGTTTGGATTAGGGTTAGGTTTAGGTTTTGATTTGGGTTAGTGTTACGGTTAGGATTAGTGTTAAGTTTAGAGTTTGTATTAGGGTTAGGGTTAGGGTTACGATTATGGTTAAGTTTAGGGCTTGGGTTTGGGTTAGGTTTAGGGTTAGGGTTAGGTTTAGAGTTAGGTTTAGAGTTAGGGTTAGGGTTAGGGTTTGGGTTAAGGTTAGGGTTAGGGTTAGGGTTAGGAATAGGGTTAGGTTTAGGGTAACTGTTAGGGTTATGGTTAGGGTTAGGGTTAGCGTTAAGGTTAGGGTTTGGGTTAGGTATAGGGTTAGGGTTAGGATTTGGTTTTGGGTTAGGGTTAGGGTGAGGGTTTGGGTTAATGTTTGTGGTTAGGGGTTAGGGGTTAGGTTTAGGGTTAGGGTTAGGGTTACGTTTAGGGTTTGGGTTAGGGTTTGGGTTACGGTGTGGGTTTGTGTTATGGATAGAGTTAGGGTTTGGGTTTGGGTTAGGGTTAGTGTTACGTTTAGGGTTTGTGTTAGGGTTAGGATTAGGTTTAGGGTTAGGGTTAGGTTTAGGGTTAGGGTTTCTGTTTAGGTTGGGTTAGGGTTTGAGTTAGGGTTAGGGTTTGGGTTAGGGTTAGGGTTAGGGTTAGGGTTAGGGTTAGATTTGGGGTTAGGGTTTTGGTTTGGGTTAGGGTTAGGGTTAGGGTTTGTGTTAGCGTTAAGTTTAGGGTTTCGGTTAGGTATAGGGTTAGGGTTAGGGTTAGAGTTTGGTTTTGGGTTAGGGTTAGGGTTACGGTGTGGGTTTGGGTTAGGGATAGTGTTAGGGTTTGGGTTTGGGTGACGGTTAGGTTTAGGAATAGGGTTAGGGTTAGGGTTATTGTTAATGTTTGGGTTAGGGTTTGGGTTAGGGTTAGGGTTAGGCTTTGGGTTAGGGTTATGTTTAGGTTTAGAGTTTAGGGCTAGTGTTAGGTTGAGGGTTTGGGTTAGGGTTGGGGTTAGGGTTAGAATTAGGGTTAGGGTGAGGTTTAGGGTTATGGTTTGGTTTAGGGTTAGGGTTAGCGTTAGGTTTAGGTTTTGGGTTAGGTTTAGGGTTAGTGTTATGGTTAGGAATAAGGTTAGGGTTTGGGTTAGGGTTAGGGTTACGGTGTGATTTTGGGTTAGTGATAGGGTTAGGGTTTGTGTTTGGGTTAGGGTTAGGTTTAGGTTTAGGTTTAGTTTTTGGGTTTATATTAGTGTTAGGGTTATGGTTTGTGTTAGGGTTAGGGTTAGGAATAGGGTTAGGGTTAGGGTTATTGTTAGGGTTTGGGTTAGGGTTAGGGTTTGGGTTAGTGGTAGGTTTTCGGTTAGGGTTAGAGTTAGGATTAGGGTTTGGGTTATGGTTAGGGTTTGGGTTAGGATTAGGTTTAGGGTTAGGGTTAGGTTTAGGGTTCGGGTTTAGGGTTAGGATTACGTTTAGGGTTTGGCTTAGGATTAAGGTTAGGGTGAGGGTTGGGTTAGGATTAGGGATAGGGTTAGGGTTAGTGTTAAGATTTGTTTTAGGGTTAGGGTTAGGGTTAGGTTTAGGTTTTGGGTTAGGTTTAGGGTTATGGGTAGGGTTTGGGTTCGGGTTAGGGTTAATGTTAGGGTTTCGTTTAGGGTTAGGTTTAGGTTTTGATTTCAGTTAGTGTTAGAGTTATGCTTACTGTTAAGTTTAAGGTTTGGGTAAGGGTTACGGTTAATGTTAGGGGTTAGATTAGGGTTAAGTTTACGGTTTGGGTTTGGTTAGGTTTATGGTTAGGGTTAGGGTTTGGGTTAGGTTTAGGGTTTGGGTTACGGTTAGGGTTAGGGTTTAGGTTAAGGTTAGGGTTAGGGTTAGGGTTAGGAATAGGGTTAGGTTTTGGTTTAGGGTTAGGGTTACAGTGCGGGTTTGGGTTAGTTATAGGGTTAGGGTTTGGGTTTGGGTAAGGGTTAGGGTTAGGGTTAGGGTTTGGCTTAGGGTTTGGTTTAGGTTTAGGGTTAGGTTAGGGTTAATGTTAGGGTTAGGGTATGGTTTAGGGTTAGGTTTAGGGTTAGGGTTATTGTTTGGGTTAGGGTTAGGTTTAGGGTTAGCGTTAGGGTTTGGTTTTGGGTTAGGGTTAGGTTTAGGTTTAGGGTTATGGTTAGCGTTAGGGTTAGGGTTAGGATTAGGGTTAGGGTTAGTTTTAGGGTTACGGTTAGGGTTAGGATTAGGGTTAGGTTTAGGATTTTGTTAGGGTTAGTGTTAGGGTTAGGGTTATGGTTAGGATTAGGGTTCGCGATAGGGTTAGTGTTTTGGTTTGGTTTAGGGTCAGGGTTAGGGTTTGGGTTATTGTTAGTATTAGGGTTAGTGTTGGGGTTAGGGCTTGAGTTAGGGTTAGAGTTAGGGTTAGGGTTAAGGTTTGGGTTAGGGTTAGGGTTAGGGTTAGGGTTTGACTTTGAGTTAGGTTTAGGGTTAACATTAGGGTTAAGGTCAGGGTTAGTGTTATGGTTTGATTAGGGTTAGGATTAGTGTTAGGGTTTGGGTTAGGTGTAAGTTTAGGTTTTGATTTGGGTTAGTATTAGCGTTAGGGTTAGTGTTAAGTTTAGGGTTTGGGTTAGGGTTATGATTAGGGTTAGGGATACGATTAAGGTTAAATTTACGGTTTGGGTTTGGGTTAGGTTTAGGGTTAGGGTTATGGTTAGGGTTAGGTTTAGTGTTAGGGTTAGGGTTAGGGTTTGGGTTAAGGTTAGGGTTAGGGTTAGGAATAGGGTTAGGGTTAGGATTAGCGTTAGCGTTAGGGATTGGGTTAGGGTTAGGGTTAAGGTTAGGGTTTGGCTTTGGGTTAGGGTTAGGTTTAGGCTTTGGGTTAATGTTTGCGGTTAGGGGTTAGGGGTTAGGTGTAGGGTTAGTGTTAGTGTTAGTTTTTGGGTTAGGTTTAGGGTTAGGGTTAGGGTTCGGGTTAGGGTTAGGGTTAGTGTTTCGGTTTCAATTAGGGTTATGTTTAGGGTTTCGGTTTGGGTTAGGGTTAGGTTTAGGTTTAGGATTAGGGTTTGGGTTTGGGTTTGGGTTAGGGTTAGTGTTAGGGTTAGGGTTTGGTTTTGGGTTAGGGTTAGGGTTACGGTGTGGGTTTGGGTTAGGGATAGTGTTAGGGTTTGGGTTTGGGTGACGGTTAGGTTTAGGAATAGGGTTAGGGTTAGGGTTATTGTTAATGTTTGGGTTAAGGTTTGGTTTAGGGTTAGGGTTAGGCTTTGGGTTAGGGTTATGGTTAGGGTTAGAGTTTAGGGCTAGTGTTAGGTTGAGGGTTTGTGTTAGGGTTGGGGTTAGGGTTAGAATTAGGCTTAGGGTGAGGTTTAGGGTTATGGTTTGGTTTAGGGTTAGGGTTAGGGTTAGGTTGAGGTTTTGGGTTAGGTTTAGGGTTAGTGTTATGGGTAGGAATAATGTTAGGGTTTGGTTTAGGGTTAGGGTTACGGTGTGATTTTGGGTTAGTTATAGGGTTAGCGTTTGTGTTTGGGTTAGGGTTAGGTTTAGGTTTAGGTTTAGGTTTTGGGTTTATATTAGTGTTAGGGTTATGGTTTGTGTTAGGGTTAGGGTTAGGAATAGGGTTAGGGTTAGGGTTATTGTTAGGGTTTGGGTTAGGGTTAGGGTTTGGGTTAGTGTTAGGTTTAGGTTTTGGGTTAGGGTTAGAGTTAGGATTAGGGTTTGGATTATGGTTAGGGTTTGGGTTAGGATTAGGTTTAGGGTTATTGTTAGGTTTAGGGTTCGTGTTTAGGGTTAGGATTACGTTTAGGGTTTGGCTTAGGATTAGGGTTAGGGTGAGGGTTGGGTTAGGATTAGGGATAGGGTTAGGGTTAGGGTTAAGATTTGGTTTAGGGTTAGGGTTAGGGTTAGGTTTAGGTTTTGGGTTAGGTTTAGGGTTACGGGTAGGGTTTGCGTTCGGGTTAGGTTTAACGTTAGGGTTTCGTTTAGGGTTAGGTTTAGGTTTTGATTTGAGTTAGTGTTAGAGTTAGGGTTAGTGTTAAGTTTAAGGTTTGGGTAAGGGTTAGGGTTAATGTTAGGGTTAAGATTAGGGTTAAGTTTAGGGTTTGGGTTTGGTTAGTTTTATGGTTAGGGTTAAGGTTTGG
>JAJHUQ010000039.1:7910000-7915000 GCA_035773235.1 Eospalax fontanierii | reverse complement strand
GGTTAGGGTTAGGGTTTGGGTTAGTGTTAGGGTTAGGGTTAGTGTTTGTTTTAGGGTTAGGGTTTGGGTTAGGGTTAGGTTTAGGTTTAGGATTAGGGTTTGGGTTTGGATTTGGGTTAGGCTTAGGGTTTGGGTTTCAGTTAGGGTTAGGGTTACGGTTAGGGTTAGGATTAGTGTTAGGATTTGGGTTTGGGTTTGGGTTATTAATAGGGTTAGGGTTAGGGTTACGATTAGGGTTAGGTTTAGGGTTTGGGTTTCGGTTAGGGTTAGGGTTTCGGTTAGGGTTAGGGTTAGGGTTAGGGTTTGGGTTAGGGTTAGGGTTAGGGTTAGGGTTAGGATTTGGGTTAGGTTAGGTTTAGGTTTTGATTTGGGTTAGTGTTAGGGTTAGGATTAGTGTTAAGGTTAGGGTTTGTGTTATTGTTAGGGTTAGATTTTGGGTTATGCTTAGGGTTAGGGTTTAGGTTTAAGATTAGTGTTAGGGCTAGGGTTAGGTTTTGGGTTAGGGTTACTGTTAGGTTTAGGATTAGGGTTAGGGTTAGTGTTAGGGTTACGGTTTGCGTTCGGGTTAGGATTTGGGTTAGTGTTAGCGTTAGGGTTAGGATTAGGATTGCGGTTAGGGTTAGGGTTCGGGTTAGGTTTAGGGTTAGGGTTAGGGTTAGAATTAGGGTTAGGGTTAGGATTTGGGTTAGGGTTAGGATTAGTGTTTTGGTTTGGCTTAGGGTTAGGGTTAGGGTAAGGGTTTGGTTAGGGTTAGAGTTCGGGTTAGGTTTTGGGTTAGAGTAAGGGTTAGGGTTAGGGTTTGGGTTTGGGTTAGGGTTAGGTTTAGGCTTTGGGTTAATGTTTGGGTTAGGGTTATTAATAGGGTAAGGTTTAGGGTTTGGGTTTCGGTTAGGGTTAGGGTTAGGGTTAGTGTTAGGGTTAGGGTTAGGGTTTGGGTTAGGGTTAGAGTTAGGGTTCGGGTTTGGATTAGGGTTAGGGTTTGGGTTAGGGTTATCGTTAGGGTTAGGATTAGGATTAGGGTTAGTGTTATGTTTTCGTGTTAGGGTTAGTGTTAGTGTTAGGGTTAGTTTTAGATTTAGGGTTAGGGTTAGGGTTTGTATTAGAGTTAGGGTTAGGGTTTTGGCTTGGGTAAGGGTTAGGGTTAGGGTTTGGGTTAGTTTTAGGGTTAGGGTTAGTGTTAGTTTTAGGGTTTGGGTTTGGATTAGGGTTAGGTTTAGGTTTAGGATTAGGGTTAGGATTTGGGTTAGGGTTAGGGTTAGGGTTAGGGTTAGGGTTAGGGTTAGTGTTAGGGTTTGGGTTAGGGTTAGGGTTAAGTTTAGAATTAGGGTTAGGGTTAGGATTTGGGTTAGGGTTAGGATTAGTGTTTTGGTTTGGCTTAGGGTTAGGGTTAGGGTAAGGGTTTGGGTTAGGGTTAGAGTTAGGGTTATGTTTTGGGTTAGAGTAAGTGTTAGGGTTAGGGTTTGGGTTTGGGTTAGGGTTAGGTTTAGGCTTTGGGTTAATGTTTGGGTTAGGGTTAGGGTTAAGGTTAGGGTTAGGGTTAGGATTAGTGTTAGGGTTAGTGTTAGGGTTTGGGTTTGGGTTAGGGTTATTAATAGGGTTAGGTTTAGGGTTACGATTAGGGTTAGGTTTAGGGTTTGGGTTTCGGTTAGGGTTAGGGTTAGGTTTAGGGTTAGTGTTAGGGTTAGGGTTAGGGTTTGGGTTAGGGTTAGAGTTAGGGTTCGGGTTTGGAGTAGGGTTAGGGTTTGGGTTAGGGTTATCGTTAGGGTTAGGATTAGGATTAGGGTTAGTGTTAGTGTTCGTGTTAGGGTTAGTGTTAGTGTTAGGGTTAGTTTTAGATTTAGAGTTAGGGTTAGGGTTTTGGCTTGGGTAAGATTTAGGGTTAGGGTTTGGGTTACTTTTAGGGTTAGGGTTAGTGTTAGTTTTAGGGTTTGGGTTTGGATTAGGGTTAGGTTTAGGTTTAGGATTAGGGTTTGGGTTTGGATTTGGGTTTGGGTTAGGGTTAGGGTTAGGGTTAGGGTTTGGGTTTGCGTTTGTTTAAGGGTTAGGTTTAGGTTTAGGGTTAGGTTTTGGGTTTGGGTTAGGGTTAGGGTTAGGGTTAGGGTTTGGGTTTCAGTTAGGGTTAGAGTTAGGGTTAGGGTTAGGATCAGTGTTAGGGTTAGTGTTAGGGTTTGGGTTTGGGTTAGGGTTATTAATAGGGTTAGGGTTAGGGTTAGGATTAGGTTTAGGTTTAGGGTTTGGGTTTCGGTTAGGGTTAGGGTTACGGTTAGTGTTAGGGATAGGGTTAGGGTTTCGGTTAGGGTTAGAGTTAGGTTAGGGTTTGGATTAGGGGTAGGGTTTGGGTTAGGGTTATCGTTAGGGTTAGGATTAGGATTAGGGTTAGTGTTAGGGTTCGTGTTAGCGTTAGGGTTAGTGTTAGGGTTAGTTTTAGATTTAGGGTTAGGTTTGGGTTAGGGTTAGGTTTAGGGTTAGGGTTAGGGTTAGGGTTAGGGTTTTGGCTTGGGTAAGGGTTAGGGTTATGGTTTGGGTTAGTGTTAGGGTTAGGGTTAGTGTTAGTTTTAGGGTTTGGGTTAGGGTTAGGGTTAGTATTAGGGTTATGTTTAGGGTTAAGTTTAGGGTTTGTGTTTCCGTTAGGTTTAGGGTTAGGGTTAGGGTTATTGTTAGGGTTTAGAGTTAGGGTTAGGTTCAGGGATTGGGTTGGGGTTATGGTTAGGGTTAGGGTTAGGGTTAGGATTAGGTTTAGGGTTAGGGTTAGGTTTAGGTTTTGGGTTAGGTTTAGGGATAGGGTTATGTTTTGGGTTCGGTTTAGAATTAGGGTTAGGGTTAGGGTTTCATTTAGGGTTATGGTTAGGGTTAGGGTAAAGTTTTGGGTTAGGGTTAGGGTTAGGGTTAGGGTTTGAGTTTTAGTTAGGTTTGTGTTAGCATTAGGGTTAAGATTAGTGTTAGTGTTATGGTTTGATTAGGGTTAGGTTTAGGGTTAGGGTTAGGGTTTGGATTAGGGTTAGGTTTAGGTTTTGATTTGGGTTAGTGTTACGGTTAGGATTAGTGTTAAGTTTAGAGTTTGTATTAGGGTTAGGGTTAGGGTTAGGGTTACGATTAGGGTTAAGTTTAGGGCTTGGGTTTGGGTTAGGTTTAGGTTAGGGTTAGGTTTAGAGTTAGGTTTAGAGTTAGGGTTAGGGTTAGGGTTTGGGTTAAGGTTAAGGTTAGTGTTAGGGTTAGGAAATGGGTTAGGCTTAGGGTAAGTGTTAGGATAAAGATTAGGGTTAGGGTTAGCGTTAAGGTTAGGGTTTCGGTTAGGTATAGGGTTAGGGTTAGGGTTAGTGTTAGGGTTAGGGTTTGGGTTAGGGTTAGGGTTAGGGTTAGGGATAGAGTTAGGGTTTGGGTTTGGGTTAGGGTTAGTGTTAGGTTTAGGGTTAGGGTTAGGGTTGGGGTTAGTGTTTTGGTTTGGGTTAGGGTTAGGTTTAGGGTTTGGGTTAGCGTTAAGTTTAGGGTTTCGGTTAGGTATAGGGTTAGGGTTAGGGTTTGGTTTTGGGTTAGGGTTAGGGTTACGGTGTGGGTTTGGGTTAGGGATAGTGTTAGGGTTTGGGTTTGGGTGACGGTTAGGTTTAGGAATAGGGTTAGGGTTAGGGTTATTGTTAATGTTTGGGTTAGGGTTAGTGTTAGTGTTAGGGTTAGTTTTAGATTTAGGGTTAGGGTTTGGGTTAGGGTTATCGTTAGGGTTAGGATTAGGATTAGGGTTAGTGTTAGGGTTCGTGTTAGCGTTAGGGTTAGTGTTAGGGTTAGTTTTAGATTTAGGGTTAGGGTTTGGGTTAGGGTTAGGGTTAGGGTTAGGGTTAGGGTTAGGGTTTTGGCTTGGGTAAGGTTTAGGGTTAGGGTTTGGGTTAGTGTTAGGGTTAGGGTTAGTGTTAGTTTTAGGGTTTGGTTTAGGGTTAGGATTAGTATTAGGGTTACGTTTAGGGTTAAGTTTAGGGTTTGTGTTTCCGTTAGGTTTAGGGTTAGGGTTATTGTTAGGGTTTAGGGTTAGGGTTAGGTTCAGGGATTGGGTTGGGGTTAGGGTTAGGGTTAGGGTTAGGATTAGGTTTAGGGTTAGGGTTAGGTTTAGATTTTGGTTTAGTTTTAGGGTTAGGTTTAGGTTTAGGTTTTGGGTTAGGTTTAGGGTTAGGGTTATGTTTTGGGTTCGGTTTAGAATTAGGGTTAGGGTTAGGGTTTCAGTTAGGGTTATGGTTAGGGTTAGGGTAAAGTTTTGGGTTAGGGTTAGGGTTAGGGTTAGGGTTTGAGTTTTAGTTAGGTTTAGTGTTAGCATTCGGGTTAAGTTTAGTGTTAGTGTTATGGTTTGATTAGGGTTAGGTTTAGGGTTAGGGTTAGGGTTTGGATTAGGGTTAGGTTTAGGTTTTGATTTGGGTTAGTGTTACGGTTAGGATTAGTGTTAAGTTTAGAGTTTGTATTAGGGTTAGGGTTAGGGTAAGGGTTACGATTAGGGTTAAGTTTAGGGCTTGGGTTTAGGTTAGGTTTAGGTTAGGGTTAGGTTTAGAGTTAGGTTTAGAGTTACGGTTAGGGTTAGGGTTTGGGTTAGGGTTAAGGTTAGGGTTAGGGTTAGGAAATGGGTTAGGTTTAGGGTAACTGTTAGGGTTATGATTAGGGTTAGGGTTAGTGTTAAGGTTAGGGTTTCGGTTAGGTATAGGGTTAGGGTTAGGTTTTGGTTTTGGGTTAGGGTTAGGGTTTGGGTTTGGGTTAATGTTTGTGGTTAGGGGTTAGGGGTTAGGTTTAGGGTTAGGGTTAGGGTTACGTTTAGGGTTTGGGTTAGGGTTAGGGTTACGGTGTGGGTTTGTGCTATGGATAGAGTTAGGGTTTGGGTTTGGGTTAGGGGTAGTGTTAGGTTTAGGGTTTGGGTTAGGGTTAGGATTAGGTTTAGGGTTAGGGTTAGGTTTAGGGTTAGGGTTTCTGTTCGGGTTAGGGTTAGGGTTAGGGTTTGGGTTAGGGTTAGGGTTAGGGTTAGGGTTACG
>JAJHUQ010000039.1:7892500-7905000 GCA_035773235.1 Eospalax fontanierii | reverse complement strand
GTGTTAGGGTTGGGGTTAGGGTTAGAATTAGGCTTAGGGTGAGGTTTAGGGTTATGGTTTGGTTTAGGGTTAGGGTTAGGGTTAGGTTGAGGTTTTGGGTTAGGTTTAGGGTTAGTGTTATGGGTAGGAATAATGTTAGGGTTTGGTTTAGGGTTAGGGTTACGGTGTGATTTTGGGTTAGTGATAGGGTTAGCGTTTGTGTTTGGGTTAGGGTTAGGTTTAGGTTTAGGTTTAGGTTTTGGGTTTATATTAGTGTTAGGGTTATGGTTTGTGTTAGGGTTAGGGTTAGGAATAGGGTTAGGGTTAGGGTTATTGTTAGGGTTTGGGTTAGGGTTAGGGTTTGGGTTAGTGTTAGGTTTAGGTTTTGGGTTAGGGTTAGAGTTAGGATTAGGGTTTGGGTTATGGTTAGGGTTTGGGTTAGGATTAGGTTTAGGGTTATTGTTAGGTTTAGGGTTCGGGTTTAGGGTTAGGATTACGTTTAGGGTTTGGCTTAGGATTAGGGTTAGGGTGAGGGTTGGGTTAGGATTAGGGATAGGGTTAGGGTTAGGGTTAAGATTTGTTTTAGGGTTAGGGTTAGGGTTAGGTTTAGGTTTTGGGTTAGGTTTAGGGTTACGGGTAGGGTTTGCGTTCGGGTTAGGTTTAACGTTAGGGTTTCGTTTAGGGTTAGGTTTAGGTTTTGATTTGAGTTAGTGTTAGAGTTAGGGTTAGTGTTAAGTTTAAGGTTTGGGTAAGGGTTAGGGTTAATGTTAGGGTTAAGATTAGGGTTAAGTTTAGGGTTTGGGTTTGGTTAGGTTTATGGTTAGGGTTAAGGTTTGGGTTAGGTTTAGGGTTTGGGTTACGGTTAGGGTTAGGGTTTAGGTTAAGGTTAGGGTTAGGGTTAGGGTTAGGAATAGGGTTAGGTTTTGGTTTAGGGTTAGGGTTACGGTGCGGGTTTGGGTTAGTTATAGGGTTAGGGTTTGGGTTTGGGTTAGGGTTAGGGTTAGGTTTAGGGTTTGGCTTAGGGTTTGGTTTAGGTTTAGGGTTAGGTTAGGGTTAATGTTAGGGTTAGGGTATGGTTTAGGGTTAGGATTAGGGTTAGGGTTATTGTTTGGGTTAGGGTTAGGTTTAGGGTTAGCGTTAGGGTTTGGGTTTGAGTTAGGGTTAGGTTTAGGATTAGGGTTACGGTTAGCGTTAGGGTTAGGGTTAGGATTAGGGTTAGGGTTAGTTTTAGGGTTACGGTTTGGGTTTGGATTAGGGTTAGGTTTAGGATTAGGTTTAGGGTTAGGGTTTGGGTTAGGGTTACGGTTAGTGTTAGGAATTGGGTTAGGTTTAGGGTTTTGTTAGGGTTAGGGTTAGGGTTAGGATTAGGGTTAGGGTTAGGGTTAGTGTTTTGGTTTGGGTTAGGGTCAGGGTTAGGGTTTGGGTTATTGTTAGAATTAGGGTTAGTGTTGGGGTTAGGGTTTGAGTTAGGGTTAGAGTTAGGGTTAGGGTTAAGGTTTGGGTTAGGGTTAGTGTTAGGGTTAGGGTTTGACTTTGAGTTAGGTTTAGGGTTAACATTAGGGTTAATGTTAGGGTTAGTGTTATGGTTTGATTAGCGTTAGGGTTAGTGTTAAGTTTAGGGTTTGGGTTAGGGGTAGGTTTAGGGTTAGGGATACGATTAAGGTTAAATTTACGGTTTGGGTTTGGGTTAGGTTTAGGGTTAGAGTTATGGTTAGGGTTAGGTTTAGTGTTAGGGTTAGGGTTAGGGTTTGGGTTAAGTTTAGGGTTAGGGTTAGGAATAGGGTTAGAGTTAGGGTTAGCGTTAGCGTTAGGGATTTGGTTAGGATTAGGGTTAGGGTTAGGGTTTGTGTTTGGGTTAGGGTTAGGGTTAGGGTTTGGGTTTCAGTTAGGGTTTGGGTTAGGGTTAGAGTTAGGGTTAGGTTTTGGGTTAGAGTAAGGGTTAAGGTTAGGGTTTGGCTTTGGGTTAGGGTTAGGTTTAGGCTTTGGGTTAGTGTTTGGGGTTAGGGGTGAGGGGTTAGGTGTAGGGTTAGTGTTAGTGTTAGTTGTTGGGTAAGGGTTAGGGTTAGGGTTAGGGTTTGGATTAGGGTTTGGTTTAGGTTTAGGGTTAGGTTAGGGTTAATGTTAGGGTTAGGGTATGGTTTAGGGTTAGGATTAGGGTTAGGGTTAGTGTTTCGGTTTCAGTTAGTGTTATGTTTAGGGTTTCGGTTTGGGTTAGGGTTAGGTTTAGGTTTAGGAGTAGGGTTTGGGTTTGGGTTTGGGTTAGGGTTAGGGTTAGGGTTTGGGTTTGGGTTTGTTTAAGGGTTAGGTTTAGGTTTATATTTAGGTTTTGGGTTTGGGTTAGGGTTAGGGTTAGGGTTTGGGTTTCAGTTAGGGTTAGGGTTAGGGTTAGGGTTAGGGTTAGGGTTAGGGTTAGGATTAGTGTTAGGGTTAGTGTTAGGGTTTCGGTTTGGGTTAGGGTTATTAATAGGGTTAGGTTTATGGTTAGGGTTACGATTAGGGTTAGGTTTAGGGTTTGGGTTTCGGTTAGGGTTAGGGTTAGGGTTAGTGTTAGAGTTAGGGTTAGGGTTTGGGTTATGGATAGAGTTAGGGTTCGGGTTTGGATTAGGGTTAGGGTTTGGGTTAGGGATATCGTTAGGGTTAGGATTAGGATTAGGGTTAGTGTTAGGGTTCGTGTTAGGGTTAGGGTTAGTGTTAGGGTTAGTTTTAAATTTAGGTTTAGGGTTAGGGTTTTGGCTTGGGTATTGGTTGGGGTTGGGTTTTGGGTTAGTTTAAGGGTTAGGGTTAGTGTTAGTTTTAGGGTTTGGGTTAGGGTCAGGTTTAGGTTTAGGATTAGGGTTTGGGTTTGGGTTTGGGTTAGGGTTAGGGTTAGGGTTAGGGTTTGGGTTTGGGTTTGTTTAAGGGTTAGGTTTAGGTTTAGGGTTAGTGTTTGGGTTTGGTTTAGGGTTAGGGTTAATGTTTGGGTTTCAGTTAGGGTTAGGGTTAGTGTTAGGGTTAGGATTAGTGTTAGGGTTAGTGTTAGGATTTGGGTCTGGGTTAGGGGTATTAATAGGGTTAGGGTTAGGGTGAGGGTTACGATTAGGGTTAGGGTTAGGGGTTGGGTTTCGGTTAGGGGTAGGGTTAAGGGTAGTGTTATTGTTAGGGTTAGGGTTTGGGTTAGGGTTAGAGTAAGGGTTAGGGTTTGGATTAGGGTTAGGGTTTGGGTTAGTGTTATCGTTAGGGTTAGGATTAGGATTAGGGTTAGTGTTAGGGTTCGTGTTAGCGTTAGGGTTAGTTTTAGATTTAGGGTTAGAGTTAGGGTTTGTATTAGAGTTAGGGTTAGGGTTTTGGCTTGGGTAAGGGTTAGGGTTAGGGTTTGGGTTAGTGTTAGGGTTAGGGTTAGTGTTTGTTTTAGGGTTAGGGTTTGGGTTAGGGTTAGGTTTAGGTTTAGGATTAGGGTTTGGGTTTGGATTTGGGTTAGGCTTAGGGTTTGGGTTTCAGTTAGGGTTAGGGTTACGGTTAGGGTTAGGATTAGTGTTAGGGTTTGGGTTTGGGTTTGGGTTAGTAATAGAGTTAGGGGTAGGGTTACGATTAGGGTTAGGTTTAGGGTTTGGGTTTCGGTTAGGGTTAGGGTTTCGGTTAGGGTTAGGGTTAGGGTTTGGGTTAGGGTTAGGGTTAGGGTTAGGGTTAGGATTTGGGTTAGGTTAGGTTTAGGTTTTGATTTGGGTTAGTGTTAGGGTTAGGATTAGTGTTAAGGTTAGGGTTTGTGTTATTGTTAGGGTTAGATTTTGGGTTATGCTTAGGGTTAGGGTTTAGGTTTAAGATTAGTGTTAGGGTTAGGGTTAGGTTTTGGGTTAGGGTTACTGTTAGGTTTAGGATTAGGGTTAGGGTTAGTGTTAGGGTTACGGTTTGCGTTCGGGTTAGGATTTGGGTTAGTGTTAGCGTTAGGGTTAGGATTAGGATTACGGTTAGGGTTAGGGTTCGGGTTAGGTTTAGGGTTAGGGTTAGGGTTAGAATTAGGGTTAGGGTTAGGATTTGGGTTAGGGTTAGGATTAGTGTTTTGGTTTGGCTTAGGGTTAGGGTTAGGGTAAGGGTTTGGTTAGGGTTAGAGTTCGGGTTAGGTTTTGGGTTAGAGTAAGGGTTAGGGTTAGGGTTTGGGTTTGGGTTAGGGTTAGGTTTAGGCTTTGGGTTAATGTTTGGGTTAGGGTTATTAATAGGGTAAGGTTTAGGGTTTGGGTTTCGGTTAGGGTTAGGGTTAGGGTTAGTGTTAGGGTTAGGGTTAGGGTTTGGGTTAGGGTTAGAGTTAGGGTTCGGGTTTGGATTAGGGTTAGGGTTTGGGTTAGGGTTATCGTTAGGGTTAGGATTAGGATTAGGGTTAGTGTTATGTTTTCGTGTTAGGGTTAGTGTTAGTGTTAGGGTTAGTTTTAGATTTAGGGTTAGGGTTAGGGTTTGTATTAGAGTTAGGGTTAGGGTTTTGGCTTGGGTAAGGGTTAGGGTTAGGGTTTGGGTTAGTTTTAGGGTTAGGGTTAGTGTTAGTTTTAGGGTTTGGGTTTGGATTAGGGTTAGGTTTAGGTTTAGGATTAGGGTTAGGATTTGGGTTAGGGTTAGGGTTAGGGTTAGGGTTAGGGTTAGGGTTAGGGTTAGGGTTAGTGTTAGGGTTTGGGTTAGGGTTAGGGTTAAGTTTAGAATTAGGGTTAGGGTTAGGATTTGGGTTAGGGTTAGGATTAGTGTTTTGGTTTGGCTTAGGGTTAGGGTTAGGGTAAGGGTTTGGGTTAGGGTTAGAGTTAGGGTTAGGTTTTGGGTTAGAGTAAGTGTTAGGGTTAGGGTTTGGGTTTGGGTTAGGGTTAGGTTTAGGCTTTGGGTTAATGTTTGGGTTAGGGTTAGGGTTAAGGTTAGGGTTAGGGTTAGGATTAGTGTTAGGGTTAGTGTTAGGGTTTGGGTTTGGGTTAGGGTTATTAATAGGGTTAGGTTTAGGGTTACGATTAGGGTTAGGTTTAGGGTTTGGGTTTCTGTTAGGGTTAGGGTTAGGTTTAGGGTTAGTGTTAGGGTTAGGGTTAGGGTTTGGGTTAGGGTTAGAGTTAGGGTTCGGGTTTGGAGTAGGGTTAGGGTTTGGGTTAGGGTTATCGTTAGGGTTAGGATTAGGATTAGGGTTAGTGTTAGTGTTCGTGTTAGGGTTAGTGTTAGTGTTAGGGTTAGTTTTAGATTTAGAGTTAGGGTTAGGGTTTTGGCTTGGGTAAGATTTAGGGTTAGGGTTTGGGTTACTTTTAGGGTTAGGGTTAGTGTTAGTTTTAGGGTTTGGGTTTGGATTAGGGTTAGGTTTAGGTTTAGGATTAGGGTTTGGGTTTGGATTTGGGTTTGGGTTAGGGTTAGGGTTAGGGTTAGGGTTTGGGTTTGCGTTTGTTTAAGGGTTAGGTTTAGGTTTAGGGTTAGGTTTTGGGTTTGGGTTAGGGTTAGGGTTAGGGTTAGGGTTTGGGTTTCAGTTAGGGTTAGAGTTAGGGTTAGGGTTAGGATCAGTGTTAGGATTAGTGTTAGGGTTTGGGTTTGGGTTAGGGTTATTAATAGAGTTAGGGTTAGGGTTAGGATTAGGTTTAGGTTTAGGGTTTGGGTTTCGGTTAGGGTTAGGGTTACGGTTAGTGTTAGGGATAGGGTTAGGGTTTCGGTTAGGGTTAGAGTTAGGGTTAGGGTTTGGATTAGGGGGAGGGTTTGGGTTAGGGTTATCGTTAGGGTTAGGATTAGGATTAGGGTTAGTGTTAGGGTTCGTGTTAGCGTTAGGGTTAGTGTTAGGGTTAGTTTTAGATTTAGGGTTAGGTTTGGGTTAGGGTTAGGTTTAGGGTTAGGGTTAGGGTTAGGGTTAGGGTTTTGGCTTGGGTAAGGGTTAGGGTTATGGTTTGGGTTAGTGTTAGGGTTAGGGTTAGTGTTAGTTTTAGGGTTTGGGTTAGGGTTAGGGTTAGTATTAGGGTTATGTTTAGGGTTAAGTTTAGGGTTTGTGTTTCCGTTAGGTTTAGGGTTAGGGTTAGGGTTATTGTTAGGGTTTAGAGTTAGGGTTAGGTTCAGGGATTGGGTTGGGGTTAGGGTTAGGGTTAGGGTTAGGGTTAGGATTAGGTTTAGGGTTAGGGTTAGGTTTAGGTTTTGGGTTAGGTTTAGGGATAGGGTTATGTTTTGGGTTCGGTTTAGAATTAGGGTTAGGGTTAGTGTTTCATTTAGGGTTATGGTTAGGGTTAGGGTAAAGTTTTGGGTTAGGGTTAGGGTTAGGGTTAGGTTTTGAGTTTTAGTTAGGTTTGTGTTAGCATTAGGGTTAAGATTAGTGTTAGTGTTATGGTTTGATTAGGGTTAGGTTTAGGGTTAGGGTTAGGGTTTGGATTAGGGTTAGGTTTAGGTTTTGATTTGGGTTAGTGTTACGGTTAGGATTAGTGTTAAGTTTAGAGTTTCTATTAGGGTTAGGGTTAGGGTTAGGGTTACGATTAGGGTTAAGTTTAGGGCTTGGGTTTGGGTTAGGTTTAGGTTAGGGTTAGGTTTAGAGTTAGGTTTAGAGTTAGGGTTAGGGTTAGGGTTTGGGTTAAGGTTAAGGTTAGTGTTAGGGTTAGGAAATGGGTTAGGTTTAGGGTAACTGTTAGGGTTATGATTAGGGTTAGGGTTAGCGTTAAGGTTAGGGTTTCGGTTAGGTATAGGGTTAGGGTTAGGGTTTGGTTTTGGGTTAGGGTTAGGGTTTGGGTTAGGGTTAGGGTTAGGGTTAGGGATAGAGTTAGGGTTTGGGTTTGGGTTAGGGTTAGTGTTAGGTTTAGGGTTAGGGCTAGGGTTGGGGTTAGTGTTTTGGTTTGGGTTAGGGTTAGGTTTAGGGTTTGGGTTAGCGTTAAGTTTAGGGTTTCGGTTAGGTATAGGGTTAGGGTTAGGGTTTGGTTTTGGGTTAGGGTTAGGGTTACGGTGTGGGTTTGGGTTAGGGATAGTGTTAGGGTTTGGGTTTGGGTGACGGTTAGGTTTAGGAATAGGGTTAGGGTTAGGGTTATTGTTAATGTTTGGGTTAGGGTTAGTGTTAGTGTTAGGGTTAGTTTTAGATTTAGGGTTAGGGTTTGGGTTAGGGTTAGGGTTTGGGTTAGGGTTATCGTTAGGGTTAGGATTAGGATTAGGGTTAGTGTTAGGGTTCGTGTTAGCGTTAGGGTTAGTGTTAGGGTTAGTTTTAGATTTAGGGTTAGGGTTTGGGTTAGGGTTAGGGTTAGGGTTAGGGTTAGGGTTAGGGTTTTGGCTTGGGTAAGGGTTAGGGTTAGGGTTTGGGTTAGTGTTAGGGTTAGGGTTAGTGTTAGTTTTAGGGTTTGGTTTAGGGTTAGGATTAGTATTAGGGTTACGTTTAGGGTTAAGTTTAGGGTTTGTGTTTCCGTTAGGTTTAGGGTTAGGGTTATTGTTAGGGTTTAGGGTTAGGGTTAGGTTCAGGGATTGGGTTGGGGTTAGGGTTAGGGTTAGGGTTAGGATTAGGTTTAGGGTTAGGGTTAGGTTTAGATTTTGGTTTAGTTTTAGGGTTAGGTTTAGGTTTAGGTTTTGGGTTAGGTTTAGGGTTAGGGTTATGTTTTGGGTTCGGTTTAGAATTAGGGTTAGGGTTAGGGTTTCAGTTAGGGTTATGGTTAGGGTTAGGGTAAAGTTTTGGGTTAGGGTTAGGGTTAGGGTTAGGGTTTGAGTTTTAGTTAGGTTTAGTGTTAGCATTCGGGTTAAGTTTAGTGTTAGTGTTATGGTTTGATTAGGGTTAGGTTTAGGGTTAGGGTTAGGGTTTGGATTAGGGTTAGGTTTAGGTTTTGATTTGGGTTAGTGTTACGGTTAGGATTAGTGTTAAGTTTAGAGTTTGTATTAGGGTTAGGGTTAGGGTAAGGGTTACGATTAGGGTTAAGTTTAGGGCTTGGGTTTAGGTTAGGTTTAGGTTAGGGTTAGGTTTAGAGTTAGGTTTTGAGTTCCGGTAAGGGTTAGGGTTTGGGTTAGGGTTAAGGTTAGGGTTAGGGTTAGGAAATGGGTTAGGTTTAGGGTAACTGTTAGGGTTATGATTAGGGTTAGGGTTAGTGTTAAGGTTAGGGTTTCGGTTAGGTATAGGGTTAGGGTTAGGTTTTGGTTTTGGGTTAGGGTTAGGGTTTGGGTTTGGGTTATTGTTTGTGGTTGGGGGTTGGGGGTTAGGTTTAGGGTTAGGGTTAGGGTTACGTTTAGGGTTTGGGTTAGGGTTAGGGTTACGGTGTGGGTTTGGGTTATGGATAGAGTTAGGGTTTGGGTTTGGGTTAGGGTTAGTGTTAGGTTTAGGGTTTGGGTTAGGGTTAGGATTAGGTTTAGGGTTAGGGTTAGGTTTAGGGTTAGGGTTTCTGTTCGGGTTAGGGTTAGGGTTAGGGTTTGGGTTAGGGTTAGGGTTAGGGTTAGCGTTAGCGTTAGGGATTGGGTTAGGGTTAGGGTTAGGGTTAGGGTTTGTGTTTGGGTTAGGGTTAGGGTTAGGGTTTGGGTTTCAGTTAGGGTTAGGTTTAGGGTTAGGGTTAGGATTAATGTTAGGGTTAGTGTTAGGGTTTGGCTTTGGGTTAGGGTTATTAATAGGGTTAGGTTTAGGGTTAGGGTTATGATTAGGGTTAGTTTCAGGGTTTGGGTTTCGGTTAAGGTTAGGGTTAGTGTTAGTGTTAGGGTTAGGGTTAGGGTTTGGGTTAGGGTTAGAGTTAGGTTTCGGGTTTGGATTAGGGTTAGGGTTTGGGTTAGGGTTATCGTTAGGGTTAGGATTAGGATTAGGGTTAATGTTAGGATTCGTGTTAGGGTTAGTGTTAGTGTTAGGGTTAGTTTTAGATTTAGGTTTAGGGTTTGGGTTAGGGTTAGGATTTGGGTTAGGGTTATCGTTAGGGATAGGATAAGGATCAGGGTGAGTGTTAGGGTTCGTGTTAGCGTTAGGGTTAGTGTTAGGGCTAGTTTTAGATTTAGGGTTAAAGTTTGGGTTAGGGTTAGGGTTAGGGTTAGGGTTAGGGTTAGGGTTTTGGCTTGGGTAAGGGTTAGGGTTAGGGTTTGGGTTAGTGTTAGGGTTAGGGTTAGTGTTAGTTTTAGGGTTTGGGTTAGGGTTAGGGTTAGTATTAGGGTTACGTTTAGGGTTAAGTTTAGGGTTTGTGTTTCCGTTAGGTTTAGAGTTAGGGTTATTGTTAGGGTTTAGGGTTAGGGTTAGGTTCAGGGATTGGGTTGGGGTTAGGGTTAGGGTTAGGATTAGGTTTAGGGTTAGGGTTAGGTTTAGATTTTGGTTTAGTTTTAGGGTTAGGTTTAGGTTTAGGTTTTGGGTTAGGTTTAGGGTTAGGGTTATGTTTTGGGTTCGGTTTAGAATTAGGGTTAGGGTTAGGGTTTCAGTTAGGGTTATGGTTAGGGTTAGGGTAAAGTTTTGGGTTAGGGTTAGGGTTAGGGTTAGGTTTTGAGTTTTAGTTAGGTTTAGTGTTAGCACTAGGGCTAAGTTTAGTGTTAGTGTTATGGTTTGATTAGGGTTAGGTTTTGGGTTAGGGTTAGGGTTTGGATTAGGGTTAGGTTTAGGTTTTGATTTGGGTTAGTGTTACGGTTAGGATTAGTGTTAAGATTAGAGTTTGTATTAGGGTTAGGGTTAGGGTTAGGTTTACGATTAGGGTTAAGTTTAGGGCTTGGGTTTGGGTTAGGTTTAGGTTAGGGTTAGGTTTAGAGTTAGGTTAAGAGTTAGGGTTAGGGTTAGGGTTTGGGTTAAGGTTAAGGTTAGGGTTAGGGTTAGGAAACGGGTTAGGTTTAGGGTAACTGTTAGGGTTATGATTAGGGTTAGGGTTAGCTTTAAGGTTAAGGTTTCGGTTAGGTATAGGGTTAGGGTTAGGGTTTGGTTTTGGGTTAGGGTTAGGGTTAGGGTTTGGGTTAATGTTTGTGGTTAGGGGTTAGGGGTTAGGTTTAGGGTTAGGGTTAGGGTTACGTTTAGGGTTTGGGTTAGGGTTAGGGTTACGGTGTGGGTTTGGGTTATGGATAGAGTTAGGGTTTGGGTTTGGGTTAGGGTTAGTGTTAGGTTTAGGGTTTGGGTTAGGGTTAGGATTAGGTTTAGGGTTAGGGTTAGGTTTAGGGTTAGGGTTTCTGTTCGGGTTAGGGTTAGGGTTAGGGTTTGGGTTAGGGTTAGGGTTAGGGTTAGGGTTAGGGTTAGGGTTAGGATTAGAGTTGGGGTTAGGGTTTGGTTTAGGGTTAGGGTTAGGGTTAGGGTTAGGGTTAGGATTAGAGTTGGGGTTAGTGTTTTGGTTTGGGTTAGGGTTAGGTTTAGGGTTTGGGTTAGCGTTAAGTTTAGGGTTTCGGTTAGGTATAGGGTTAGGGTTAGGGTTTGGTTTTGGGTTAGGGTTAGGGTTACGGTGTGGGTTTGGGTTAGGGATAGTGTTAGGGTTTGGGTTTGGGTAACGGTTAGGTTTAGGAATAGGGTTAGGGTTAGGGTTATTGTTAATATTTGGGTTAGGGTTTGGGTTAGGGTTAGGGTTAGGCTTTGGGTTAGGGTTATGGTTAGGGTTAGAGTTTAGGGCTAGTGTTAGGTTGAGGGTTTGGGTTAGGGTTGGGGTTAGGGTTAGAATTAGGGTTAGGGTGAGGTTTAGGGTTATGGTTTGATTTAGGGTTAGGGTTAGGGTTAGGTTTAGGTTTTGGATTAGGTTTAGGGTTAGTGTTATGGTTAGGAATAAGGTTAGGGTTTGGGTTAGGTTTAGGGTTACGGTGTGATTTTAGGTTAGTGATAGGGTTAGGGTTTGTGTTTGGGTTAGGGTGAGGTTTAGGTTTAGGTTTAGGATTTGGGTTTATACTAGTGAAGGGTTATGGTTTGTGTTAGGGTTAGGGTTAGGAATAGGGTTAGGGTTAGGGTTATTGTTAGGGTTTGGTTTAGGGTTTGGGTTAGTGTTAGGTTTAGGTTTTGGGTTAGGGTTAGAGTTAGGATTAGGGTTTGGGTTATGATTAGGGTTTGGGTTAGGATTAGGTTTAGGGTTAGGGTTAGGTTTAGGGTTCGGGTTTAGAGTTAGGATTACGTTTAGGGTTTGGGTTAGGATTAGGGTTAGGGTGAGGGTTGGGTTAGGATTAGGGATAGTGTTAGGGTTAGGATTAAGATTTGTTTTAGGGTTAGGGTTAGGGTTAGGTTTAGGTTTTGGGTTAGGTTTAGGGTTACGGGTAGGGTTTGGGTTCGGTTTAGGGTTAATGTTAGGGTTTCCTTTAGGGTTAGGTTTAGGTTTTGATTTGAGTTAGTGTTAGAGTTAGGGTTAGTGTTAAGTTTAAGGTTTGGGTAAGGGTTAGGGTTAATGTTAGGGTTAAGATTAGTGTTAAGTTTAGGGTTTGGGTTTGGTTAGGTTTATGGTTAGGGTTAGGGTTTGGGTTAGGTTTAGGGTTTGGGTTACGGTTAGGGTGAGGGTTTAGGTTAAGGTTAGGGTTAGGGTTAGGGTTAGGAATAGGGTTAGGTTTTGGTTTAGGGTTAGGTTTACGGTGCGGGTTTGGGTTAGGTATGGGGTTAGGGTTTGGGTTTGGGTTAGGGTTAGGGTTAGGGTTAGGGTTTGGCTTAGGGTTTGGTTTAGGGTTAGGGTTAGGTTAGGGTTAATGTTAGCGTTAGGGTATGGTTTAGGGTTAGGTTTAGGGTTAGGGTTATTGTTTGGGTTAGGGTTAGGTTTAGGGTTAGCGTTAGGGTTTGGGTTTGGGTTAGGGTTAGGTTTATGGTTAGGGTTACGGTTAGCGTTAGGGTTAGGGTTAGGATTAGGGTTAGGGTTAGGTTTAGGTTTACGGTTTGGGTTTGAATTAGGGTTAGGATTAGGATTAGGTTTAGGGTTAGGGTTTGGGTTAGGTTTACGGTTAGGGTTAGGATTAGGGTTAGGTTTAGGGTTTTCTTAGGGTTAGGCTTAGGGTTAGGGTTATGGTTAGGATTAGGGTTAGCGATAGGGTTAGTGTTTTGGTTTGGGTTAGGGTCAGGGTTAGGGTTTGGGTTATTGTTAGTATTAGGGTTAGTGTTGGGGTTAGGGTTTGAGTTAGGGTTAGAGTTAGGGTTAGGGTTAAGGTTTGGGTTAGGGTTAGGTTTAGGGTTAGGGTTTGACTTTGAGTTAGGTTTAGGGTTAACATTAGGGTTAAGGTTAGGGTTAGTGTTATGGTTTGATTAAGGTTAGGATTAGTGTTAGGATTTTGGTTAGGGTTAGGTTTATGTTTTGATTTGGGTTAGTATTAGCGTTAGGGTTAGTGTTAAGTTTAGGGTTTGGGTTAGGGTTATGGTTAGGGTTAGGGATACGATTAAGGTTAAATTTACGGTTTGGGTTTGGGTTAGGTTTAGGGTTAGGGTTATGGTTAGGGTTAGGTTTAGTGTTAGGGTTAGGGTTAGGGTTTGGGTTAAGGTTAGGGTTAGGGTTAGGGTTAGGGTTAGGAATAGGGTTAGGGTTAGGGTTAGGGTTAGCGTTAGCGTTAGGGATTGGGTTAGGGTTAGGGTTAGGGTTAGGGTTTGTGTTTGGGTTAGGGTTAGGGTTAGGGTTTGGGTTTCAGTTAGGGTTAGGGTTAGGGTTAGGGTTAGGATTAGTGTTAGGGTTAGTGTTAGGGTTTGGGTTTGGGTTAGGGTTATT
>JAJHUQ010000039.1:7867500-7882500 GCA_035773235.1 Eospalax fontanierii | reverse complement strand
TTAGGGTTAGGGTTACGGTGTGATTTTGGGTTAGTGATAGGATTAGGGTTTGTGTTTGGGTTAGGGTTAGGTTTAGGTTTAGGTTTAGGTTTTGGGTTTATATTAGTGTTAGGGTTATGGTTTGTGTTAGGGTTAGGGTTAGGAATAGGGTTAGGGTTAGGATTATTGTTAGGGTTTGGTTTAGGGTTTGGGTTAGTGTTAGGTTTAGGTTTTGGGTTAGGGTTAGAGTTAGGGTTAGGGTTTGGGTTATGGTTAGGGTTTGGGTTAGGATTAGGTTTAGGGTTAGAGTTAGGTTTAGGGTTCGGGTTTAGGGTTAGGATTACGTTTAGGGTTTGGGTTAGGATTAGGGTTAGGGTGAGGGTTGGGTTAGGATTAGGGATAGGGTTAGGGTTAGGGTTAAGATTTGTTTTGGGGTTAGGAATAGGGTTAGGTTTTGGTTTGGGGTTAGGGCTACGGTGCGGGTTTGGGTTAGTGATAGGTTTAGGGTTTGGGTTTGGGTTAGGGTTAGGGTTAGGGTTAGGGTTTGGCTTAGGGTTTGGTTTAGGGTTACTGTTAGGTTAGGGTTAGTGTTAGGGTTAGGATGTGGTTTAGGATTCGGTTTAGGGTGAGGGTTATTGTTTGGGTTAGGGTTAGGTTTAGGGTTAGCGTTAGGGTTTGGTTTTGGGTTAGGGTTAGGTTTAGGGTTAGGGTTACGGTTAGCGTTAGGGTTAGGGTTAGGATTAGGGTTAGGGTTAGGTTTAGGGTTAGGTTTAGGGTTACGGTTTGGGTTTGGATTAGGGTTAGGATTAGGATTAGGTTTAGGGTTAGGGTTTTGGTTAGGGTTACGCTTAGGGTTAGGATTAGGGTTAGGTTTAGGGTTTTGTTAGGGTTAGGGTTAGGGTTAGGGTTAGGGTTAGGATTAGGGTTATGGATAGGGTTAGTGTTTTGGTTTGGGTTAGGGTCAGGGATAGGGTTTGGGTTATTGTTAGTATTAGGTTTAGTGTTGGGGTTAGGGTTTGAGTTAGGGTTAGAGTTAGGGTTAGGGTTAAGGTTTGGGTTAGGGTTAGGGTTAGGGTTAGGGTTTGACTTTGAGTTAGGTTTAGGGTTAACATTAGGGTTAAGGTTAGGGTTAGTGTTATGGTTTGATTAGGGTTAGGATTAGTGTTAAGGTTTGGGTTAGGGTTAGGTTTAGGTTTTGATTTGGGTTAGTATTAGCGTTAGGGTTAGTGTTAAGTTTAGGGTTTGGGTTAGGGTTATGGTTAGGGTTAGGGATACGATTAAGGTTAAATTTACGGTTTGGGTTTGGGTTAGGTTTAGGGTTAGGGTTATGGTTAGGGTTAGGTTTAGTGTTAGGGTTAGGGTTAGGGTTTGGTTTAAGGTTAGGGTTAGGGTTACGGTTAGGGTTAGGGTTAAGGTTTGGGTTAGGGTTAGAGTTAGCGTTAAGTTTTGAGTTTTGGTTTGGTTAAGGGTTAGGTTTAGGTTTAGGGTTAGGGTTTGGGTTTGGGTCAAGGTTGGGTTAGGATTTGGGTTTCGTTTAGGGTTAGGGTTAGGGTTAGGGTTAGTGAAAGTGTTGTTGTTATTGTTTTATTAGGGTTAGGGTTAGGGTTATTGTTAGGGTTTGTTTAGGGTTAGGATTAGGGTTAGGGTTTGGGTTAGGGTTAGGGTTAGGGTTAGGGTTAGCGTTAGGGTTAGGGTTTGGGTCAGGGTTAGGTTTAGGTTTTGATTTGGGTTAGTGTTAGGGTTAGGGTTAGCTTAGTGTTTGGGTTTGGGTTAGGGTTCGTGTTAGGGTTAGGGTTACGATTAGGGTTAAGTTTAGGTTTTGGGTTTGGGTAAGGTTTAGTTTTAGGGTTAGGGTTAGGGTTAGGATTAGATTTTGGTTTACGGTTTGGGTTAGGGTTAGGTTTAGATTTTAGGTTAGGGTTAAGGTTAGGGGTAGGGTTTGCATTAGGGTTAGGGTTAGGGTTAGGGTTAAGGTTAGGGTTTGTGTTAGGGTTAGGGTTAGTTTTTGGCTTAGGGTTAGGGTTAGGATTAAGGTTATGGTTAGGTTTAGGGTTAGGGTTTGGGTTAGGGTAAGGGTTAGGGTTTGAGTTAGGGTTAGGGTTAGGGTTAGGGTTTGGGTTAGGGTTAGGGTTAGGGTTAGGGATTGGGTTTGGGTTAGGGTTAGGGTTAGTTTTAGGTTTTGATTTGGGTTAGTGTTAGGGTTACGGTTAGTGTTAAGTTGAGGGTATGGTTTTGGGTTAGGGTTAGGGTTAGGGTTACGATTAGGGTTAAGTTTAGGGTTTGGTTTTGGGTTAGGTTTAGGTTTAGGGTTAGGGTTAGGGTTAGGGTTAGGTTTAGGGTTAGGGTTAGGGTAAGGGTTTGGGTTAAGGTTAGGGTTAGGGTTAGGGTTAGGAATAGGATTAGGTTTAGTGTTAGGGTTAGAGTTTGGGTTAGGGTTAGCGTTAGGGTTAGGGTTTGGGTTAGAGTTAGGGTTAGGGTTAGGGTTTGGGTTTGGGTTAGGTTTAGGGTTAGGGTTTGGGTTAATGTTTGGGGTTAGGGGTTATGGGTTAGGTTTAGGGTTAGGGTTTGGGTAAGGGTTAGAGTTAGGTTTAGGGTTAGTGTTTGGGTTAAGGTTAGGGTTAGAGTTCGGGTTTTGGTTTGGGTTAGGGTTAGGGTTAGGTTTAGGGTTAGTGTTAGGGTTTGGGTTTGGGTTATGGTTATGGATAGGGTTAGGTTTAGGGTTAGGGTTATTGTTTGGGTTAGGGTTAGGTTTAGGGTTAGCGTTAGGGTTTGGTTTTGGGTTAGGGTTAGGTTTAGGGTTAGGGTTACGGTTAGCGTTAGGGTTAGGGTTAGGATTAGGGTTAGGGTTAGGTTTAGGGTTAGGTTTAGGGTTACGGTTTGGGTTTGGATTAGGGTTAGGTTTAGGATTAGGTTTAGGGATAGGGTTTTGGTTAGGGTTATGGTTAGGGTTAGGGTTAGGGATAGGGTTAGTGTTTTGGTTTGGATTAGGGTCAGGGTGAGGGTTTGGGTTATTGTTAGTATTAGGGTTAGTGTTGGGGTTAGGGTTTGAGTTAGGGTTAGAGTTAGGGTTAGGGTTAAGGTTTGGGTTAGGGTTAGGGTTAGGGTTAGGTTTTGGGTTTCGGTTAGTTTTAGGGTTAGGGTTAGGGTTAGTGTTAGTGTTTGGGTTTGGGTTATGGATATGGATATGGATATGGATAGGGTTAGGGTTAGAGTTAGGGTTACGATTAGGGTTAGGTTTAGGGTTTGGGTTAGGGTTAGGTTTAGGGTTAGGGTCAGGGTTAGGTTTAGGGTTAGGGTTAGGGTAAGGGTTTGGGTTAAGGTTAGGGTTAGGGTTAGGAATAGAGTTAGGTTTAGGGTTAGGGTTACGGTTTGGGTTAGGGTTTGGGTTAGGGTTAGAGTTACGGTGTGGGTTTGAGTTAGTCTTAGGATTAGGGTTTGTGTTTGGGTTAGGGTTAGGTTTAGGTTTAGGGTTAGGTTTCGGGTTTGCGTTAGGTTTAGGTTTAGGGTTAGGGTTTGGGTTTGGGTAAGGCTTAGGGTTAGGGTTAGGTTTAGGCTTAGGGTTTGGGTTTGGGTTAGGGTTAGGATTAGGGTTTTGGTTTCGGTAGTGTTAGGGCTAGTGTTAGGGTTTGGGTTTGGGTTATGGTTATGGATAGGGTTAGGGTTAGGGTTAGGGTTACGATTAGGGTTAGGTTTAGGGTTTGGGTTTCGGTTAGGTTTAGGGTTAGGCTTACGGTTAGAGTTAGGGTTAGGGTTAGGGTTTCGGGTTAAGGTTAGTTTTAGGGTTAGGGTTAGGGTTTGGGTTTGAGTTAGGTTTAGGGTTAGCATTAGGGTTAAAGTTAGGGTTGTGTTATGGTTTGATTAGGGTTAGGGTTAGGGTTAGGGATAGGGTTAGGGTTTGGGTTAGTGTTAGGGTTAGGGTTAGGGTTTGGGTTAGGGTTAGGGTTAGGGTTAATGTTAGGGTTTGGGTTAGGGTTAGGTTTAGCTTTTGATTTCGCTTAGTGTTAGGGTTAGTGTTAAGTTTAGGGTTTGGGTTATGGTTAGGGTTAGGGTTAGGGTTACGATTAGGGTTAATTTTAGGGTTTGAGTATGTGTTAGGTTTAGGGTTAGGGTTTGGTTTAGGGTTAGTGTTAGGGTTTGGGTTAGGGTTAGGGTTAGGGTTACTGTTAGGTTTAGGTTTAGGGTTTGGGTTAGGTTGAGGTTTAGGTTTTGATTTGGGTTAGTCTTAGTTTTAGGGTTAGTGTTAAGTTTAGGGTTTGCGTTAGGGTTAGGTTTAGGGTTAGGGTTACGATTAGGGTTAAGTTTAGCGTTTGGGTTTGGGTTATGTTTAGGATTAGGGTTAGGGTTAGGGTTAGGGTTAGGGTTAGGGTTAGGTTTAGGGTTAGGTTTAGGTTTAGGGTTAGGTTTTGGGTTTGCGTTAGGGTTAGTTTTAGGGTTAGGATTAGGGTTAGGGTTTCGGTTTGGGTAAGGGTTAGGTTTGGGTTTAGGCTTAGGGTTTGGGGTTGAGTTACGGTTAGGGTTAGGGTTTGGGTTTCGTTTAGTGTTAGGGGTAAGGTTAGGGTTAGTGTTAGGGCTAGTGTTAGGGTTTGGGTTTGGGTTAGGGTTATGGATTAGGGTTAGGTTTAGGGTTAGGGTTAGGGTTAGGGTTACAATTAGGGTTAGGTTTAGGGTTTGGGTTTCGGTTAGGTTTAGGGTTAGGGTTAGGGTTAGGGTTAGCGTTTAGGGTTAAGGTTAGTGTTAGTGTTAGTGTTAGGGTTTGGCTTAGGGTTAGTGTTAGGTTTAGGATTAGGGTTAGAGTTAGTGTTAGGGTTAGTGTTTGGGTTAAGGTTTGGGTTAGGATTAGGCTTAAGGTTAGGGTTAGGGTTTGCGTCGGGGTTGGGTTTAGGTTTTGTTTTGGGTTAGTGTTAGGGTTAGGGTTAGTGTTAAGCTTAGGGTTTGGGTTAGGGTTCGGGTTAGGGTTAGGGTTACGATTAGGGTTAAGTTTAGGTTTTGGGTTTGGGTAAGGTTTAGTGTTAGGGTTAGGGTTAGGGTTAGGTTTAGTGTTAGGGTTAGGGTTAGGGTTTGGTTTAAGTTTGGGTTTAGGGTTAGGGTTAGGGTTACGGTTTGGGTTAGAGTTAGGGTTAGGCTTAGGGTTAGGGTTAGGGTTAGGGTTAGGTTTAGGGTTAGGGTTAGGGTTATCGTTAGGGTTACGGTTTGGTTTAGGGTTAGGGTTAGGGTTAGGGTTAGGGTTAGGTTTAGGTTTACAATTACGGTTAGGTTTAGGGTTTGGGTTAGGGTTAGGTTTAGGGTTAGGGTCAGGGTTAGGTTTAGGGTTAGGGTTAAGGTAAGGTTTTGGGTTAAGTTTAGGGTTAGGGTTAGGAATAGGGTTAGGTTTACAGTTATGGTTATGGTTTGGGTTAGGGTTAGCATTAGCGTTAGGGTTTGGGTTAGAGTTAGGGTTAGGTTTAGGGTTTGGGTTTGGGTTAGGCTTAGGGTTAGGGTTTGGGTTAGGGTTTGGATTAGGGTTAGGGTTAGGGTTTGGGTTAGGTTTAGGGTTACGGTGTGGGTTTGAGTTAGTGTTAGGATTAGGGTTTGGGTTTGGGTTAGGGTTAGGTTTAGGTTCAGGGTTAGGTTTTGGGTTTGCGTTAGGTTAGGTTCAGGGTTAGGGTTTGGGTTTGGGTAAGGGTTAGGGTTAGGGTTAGGTTTAGGCTTAGGGTTTGGGTTTGGGTTAGGGTTAGGTTTAGGGTTTTGGTTTCGCTAGTGTTAGGGCTAGTGTTAGGGTTTGGGTTTGGTTTATGGTTATGGATAGGGTTAGGGTTAGGGTTAGGCTTACGATTAGGGTTAGGTTTAGGGTTTGGGTTTCGGTTAGGTTTAGGGTTAGGGTTAGGGTTAGAGTTAGGTTTAGAGTTAGGGTTAGGGTTAGGGTTAGGGTTAGGGTTAGGGTTAGGGTTAGGGTTTCGGGTTAAGGTTAGTTTTAGGGTTAAGTTTAGGGCTTGGGTTTGAGTTAGATTTAGGGTTAGCATTAGGGTTAAGGTTAGGGTTGTGTTATGGTTTGATTAGGGTTAGGGTTAGGGTTAGGGATAGTGTTAGGGTTTGGGTTAGGGTTAGGGTTAGGGTTAGGGTTAGGGTTTTGGTTAGGGTTAGGTTTAGGTTTTGATTTCGGTTAGTGTTAGGGTTAGTGTTAAGTTTCAGGTTTGGGTTATGGTTAGGGTTAGGGTTAGGGTTAGGGTTACGATTAGGGTTAATTTTAGGGTTTGAGTTTGGGTTAGGTTTAGTTTTAGGGTTTGGGTTAGGGTTAGGGTTAGGGTTTGGTTTAGGGTTAGGTTTAGGGTTACTGTTAGGTTTAGCGTTAGGGTTTGGGTTAGGTTGAGGTTTAGGTTTTGATTTGGGTTAGTCTTAGGGTTAGGGTTAGTGTTAAGGTTAGGGTTTGTGTTATTGTTAGGGTTAGATTTTGGGTTAGGCTTAGGGTTAGGGTTTAGGTTTAAGATTAGTGTTAGGGTTAGGGTTAGGTTTTGAGTTAGGGTTACTGTTAGGTTTAGGATTAGGGTTAGGGTTAGTCTTAGGGTTAGGGTTAGGTTTAGGTTTAGGGTTAGGGTTACGATTAGGTTTAAGTTTAGCGTTTGGCTTTGGGTTATGTTTAGGATTAGGGTTAGGGTTAGGGTTAGGGTTAGGTTTAGGTTTAGGGTTAGGTTTAGGTTTAGGGTTAGGTTTTGGGTTTGCGTTAAGGTTAGTTTTAGGGTTAGGGTTAGGGTTAGGGTTTCGGTTTGGGTAAGGGTTAGGTTTGGGTTTAGGCCTAGGGTTTGGGTTTGGGTTAGGGTTAGGGTTAGGGTTTGGGTTAAGGTTAGGGTTTGGGTTCGGGTTAGCGTTAGGGTTAGGATTAGGATTAGGGTTAGGGTTAGGGTTCGGGTTTGGGTTAGGTTTAGGGTTAGGGTTTGGGTTATTGTTACGGGTTAGTGTTACGGTTAGGCTTAGGGTTTGGGTTGGGGTTAGGGTTAGGGTTAGGGTTAGGGTTAGGGTTAGGGTTTGTTTTAGGGTTAGTGTTAGGGTTAGGTTTAGGTTTTGTGTTAGGTTAAGTGTTAGGGCTATGGTTTGTTTTCGGGTTCGATTTAGGGTTAGGGTTAGTGTTTGAGTTAGGGTTAGGGTTAGGGTTAAGGTTTGAGATAGGGTTAGAGTTAGTGTTAAGGTTTGAGTTTGGGTTTGGTTAAGGGTTAGGTTTAGGTTTAGGGTTAGGGTTTGGGTTTGGGTTAGGGTTGGGTTAGGATTTGGGTTTCGGTTAGGGTTAGGGTTAGGTTTAGGGTTAGTGAAAGGGTTGTTGTTATTGTTTTATTAGGGTTAGGGTTAGGGTTAGGGTTAGGGTTTGTTTAGGGTTAGGTTTAGGGTTAGGGTTTGGGTTAGGGTTAGGGTTAGGGTTAGCGTTAGGGTTAGGGTTTGGGTCAGGGTTAGATTTAGGTTTTGATTTGGGTTAGTGTTAGGGTTAGGGTTAGTGTTAAGCTTAGGGTTTGGGTTAGGGTTCGGGTTAGGGTTAGGGTTACTATTAGGGTTAAGTTTAGGTTCTGGGTTTGGGTAAGGTTTAGTGTTAGGGTTAGGGTTAGGGTTAGGTTTAGGGTTAGGGTTAGGGTTAGGGTTTGGTTTAAGGTTGGGTTTAGGTATAGGGTTAGGGTTAGGGTTAGGAATAGGGTTAGGGTTAGGGTTAGGGTTAGGGTTAGCGTTAGGGTTACGGTTTGGGTTAGGGTTAGGGTTAGGGTTAGGGTTAGGGTTAGGGTTTGAGTTTGAGTTAGGTTAAGGCTTAGAATTAGGGTTAAGTTTATGGTTAGTGTTATGGTTTGGGATAGGGTTAGGGTTAGGGTTAGTTTTAGGGTTAGTTTTAAGGTTAGGGTTAGTGTTAGGGTTAGTTTTTGGGTTAGGGTTAGGTTTAGGATTAGGGTTAGGTTTAGGATTAGGGTTAGGGTTTGGGTTAGGGTTAGGGTTAGGGTTAGGGTTATGGTTTGAGTTAGGGTTAGGGTTAGCGTTGGGGTTTGGGTTAGGGTTAGGGTTAGGGGTTGGGTTTGTGTTAGGGTTAGGGTTAGTGTTAGGATAAGGGTTAGGGTTAGGGTTAGGGTTAGGGTTAGGGTTTGGTTTAAGGTTGGGTTTAGGTATAGGGTTAGGGTTAGGGTTAGGAATAGGGTTAGGGTTAGGGTTAGGGTTAGGGTTAGCGTTAGGGTTACGGTTTGGGTTAGGGTTAGGGTTAGGGTTAGGTTTACGATTATGGTTACGTTTAGGGTTTGGGTTAGGGTTAGGTTTAGGGTTAGGGTCAGGGTTAGGTTTAGGGTTAGGGTTAGGGTAAGGTTTTGGGTTAAGGTTAGGGTTAGGGTTAGGAATAGGGTTAGGTTTAGGGTTAGGGTTACGGTTTGGGTTAGGGTTAGCGTTAGCATTAGGGTTTGGGTTAGAGTTAGGTTTAAGGTTAGGGTTTGGGTTTGGGTTACCTTTAGGTTTAGGGTTTGGGTTAATGTTTGGGGTTAGGGGTTATTGTTTAGGTTTAGGGTTAGGGTTAGGGTTAGGGTTAGGGTTAGGTTTAGGTTTAGGTTTAGGTTTAGGTTTAGGGTTAGGTTTTGTGTTTGCGTTAGGGTTAGTTTTAGGGTTAGGGTTAGGGTTAGGGTTTCGGTTTGGGTAAGGGTTAGGTTTGGGTTTAGGCTTAGGGTTTGGGTTTGGGTTAGGGTTAGGGTTAGGGTTTGGGTTAAGGTTAGGATTTATGTTCAGGTTAGCATTAGGGTTAGGATTAGGATTAGGGTTAGGGTTAGGGTTCGGGTTTGGGTTAGGTTTTGGGTTAGGGTTAGGTTTATTGTTACGGGTTAGTGATAGGGTTAGGTTTAGGGTTTGGGTTTAGGTTAGGGTTAGGGTTAGGGTTAGGTTTTGGATTAGTGTTAGGTTTAGGGTTAGGGTTTGGTTTAGGGTTAGGGTTAGGGTTAGGTTTAGGTTTTGTGTTAGGTTAAGGGTTAGGGTTATGGTTTGGGTTCGGGTTCCAATTAGGGTTAGGGTTAGTGTTTGAGTTAGGGTTAGGGTTAAGGTTTGGGTTAGGGTTATAGTTAGCGTTAAGGTTTGAGTTTGGGTTTGGTTAAGGGTTAGGTTTAGGTTTAGGGTTAGGGTTTGGGTTTGGGTTAGGGTTGGGTTAGGATTTGGGTTTCGGTTAGGGTTAGGGTTAGGGTTAGGTTTAGTGAAAGGGTTGTTGTTATTGTTTCTTAGGGTTAGGGTTAGGGTTAGGGTTAGGGTTTGTTTAGGGTTAGGTTTAGGGTTAGGGTTTGGGTTAGTGTTAGGGTAAGGGTTAGCGTTAGGGTTAGGGTTTGGGTCAGGTTAAGTTTAGGTTTTGATTTGGGTTAGTGTTAGGGTTAGGGTTAGTGTTAAGTTTAGGGTTTGGGTTAGGGTTCGGGTAAGGGTTAGGGTTACGATTAGGGTTAAGTTTAGGTTTTGGGTTTGGGTAAGGTTTAGTGTTATGGTTAGGGTTAGGGTTAGGTTTAGGGTTAGGGTTAGGGTTAGGCTTTGGTTTAAGCTTGGGGTTAGGGTTAGGGTTAGGGTTAGCAATAGGGTTAGGGTTAGGTTTAGGGTTAGGGTTAGGGTTAGCGTTAGCGTTACGGTTTGGGTTAAGGTTAGGTTTAGGGTTAGGGTTAGGGTTAGGGTTAGATTTTGGTTTACGGTTTGGGTTAGGGTTAGGTTTAGGTTTTAGGTTAGGGTTAAGGTTAGGCGAGGGTTTGCATTAGGGTTAGGGTTAGGGTTAAGGTTACGATTTGCGTTAGGGTTAGGGTTAGTTTTTGGCTTAGGGTTAGGGTTAGGATTAAGGTTATGGTTAGGTTTAGGGTTAGGGTTTGGGTTAGGGTAAGGTTTAGGGTTTGAGTTAGGGTTAGGGTTAGGGTTAGGGTTAGGGTTAGGGTTAGGGTTTGGGTTTGGGTTAGGGGTAGGGTTAGGGATTGGGTTTGGGTTAGGTTTAGGGTTAGGTTTAGGTTTTGATTTGGGTTAGTGTTAGGGTTACGGTTACTGTTTAGTTGAGGGTTTGGGTTAGGGTTAGGGTTAGGGTTTGGGTTTGAGTTAGGTTTAGAGTTAGTGTTAAGGTTTGAGTTTGGGTTTGGTTAAGGGTTAGGGTTAGGGTTACTGTTAGGTTTAGGGTTAGTGTTTGGGTTAGGTTGAGGTTTAGGTTTTGATTTGGGTTAGTGTTAGAGTTAGGGTTAGTGTTAAGTTTAGGGTTTGCGTTAGGGTTAGGTTTAGGGTTATTGTTACGATTAGGGTTAAGTTTAGCGTTTGAGTTTGGGTTATGTTTAGTGTTAGGGTTAGGGTTAGGCTTAGGGTTAGGGTTAGGTTTAGGTTTAGGGTTAGGGTTAGGGTTAGGGTTAGGGTTAGGGTTAGGGTTAGGGTTAGGGTTAGGGATAGGTTTAGAGTTAGGGTTAGGGTTTTGGTTTAGGTTAGGGTTAGGGTTAGGGTTTGGGTTAGGTTTAGGTTTAGGGTTAGGTTTTGGGTTTGCGTTAGGGTTAGTTTTAGGGTTAGGGTTAGGGTTTCGGTTTGGGTAAGGGTTAGGTTTGGGTTTAGGCTTTGGGTTTGGGTTTGGGTTAGTGTTAGGGTTAGTGTTTGGGTTTTGGTTAGGGTTAGGGTTAAGTTTAGGGTTAGTGTTAGGGCTAGTGTTAGGGTTTGGGTTTGGGTTAGGGTTATGGATTAGGGTTAGGTTTAGGGTTAGGGTTTCGGTTAGGTTTAGGGTTAGGGTTAGGGTTAGGGTTAGCATTTAGGGTTAAGGTTAGTGTTAGTGTTAGGGTTAGGGTTTTTTGTTAGGGTTAGTGTTAGGTTTAGGATTAGGGTTAGGGTTAGTGTCAGGGTTAGTGTTTGGGTTAAGGTTAGGATTTGGGTTCGGGTTAGCGTTAGGGTTAGGATTAGGATTAGGGTTAGGTTTAGGGTTCGGGTTTGGGTTAGGTTTACGGTTAGGGATAGGGTTATTGTTACGGGTTAGTGTTAGGGTTAGGTTTAGGGTTTCGGTTGGGGTTGGGGTTAGGGTTAGTGTTAGGGTTAGGATTAGTGTTAGGTTTAGGGTTAGGGTTAGGGTTTGGTTTAGGTTTAGGGTTAGGGTTAGGTTTAGGTTTAGTGTTAGGTTAAGGGTTATGGTTATGGTTTGGGTTCGGGTTCGAATTAGGGTTAGGGTTAGTGTTTGAGTTAGGGTTAGGGTTAAGGTTTGGGTTAGGGTTATAGTTAGCGTTAATGTTTGAGTTTGGGTTTGGTTAAGGGTTAGGTTTAGATTTAGGGTTAGGGTTTGGGTTTGGGTTAGGGTTGGGTTAGGATTTGGGTTTCGGTTAGGGTTAGGGTTAGGGTTAGGTTTAGTGAAAGGGTTGTTGTTATTGTTTCTTAGGGTTAGGGTTAGGGTTAGGGTTAGGGTTTGTTTAGGGTTAGGTTTAGGGTTAGGGTTTGGGTTAGGGTTAGGGTAAGGGTTAGCGTTAGGGTTAGGGTTTGGGTCAGGTTTAGGTTTAGGTTTTGATTTGGGTTAGTGTTAGGGTTAGGGTTATTGTTAAGTTTAGGGTTTGGCTTAGGGTTCGGGTAAGGGTTAGGGTTACGATTAGGGTTAAGTTTAGGTTTTGGGTTTGGGTAAGGTTTAGTGTTAGGGTTAGGGTTAGGGTTAGGTTTAGGGTTAGGGTTAGGGTTACGGTTTGGTTTAAGCTTGGGGTTAGGGTTAGGGTTAGGGTTAGGAATAGGGTTAGGGTTAGGGTTAGGGTTAGGGTTAGGGTTAGCGTTAGCGTTACGGTTTGGGTTAAGGTTAGGTTTAGGGTTAGGGTTAGGGTTAGGGTTAGATTTTGGTTTACGGTTTGGGTTAGGGTTAGGTTTAGGTTTTAGGTTAGGGTTAAGGTTTGGCGAGGGTTTGCATTAGGGTTAGGGTTAGGGTTAAGGTTACGATTTGCGTTAGGGTTAGGGTTAGTTTTTGGCTTAGGGTTAGGGTTAGGATTAAGGTTATGGTTAGGTTTAGGGTTAGGGGTTGGGTTAGGGTAAGCTTTAGGGTTTGAGTTAGGGTTAGGGTTAGGGTTAGGGTTACGGTTAGGGTTAGGGTTTGGGTTTGGGTTAGAGGTAGGGTTAGGGATTGGGTTTGGGTTAGGTTTAGGGATAGGTTTAGGTTTTGATTTGGGTTAGTGTTAGGGTTACGGTTACTGTTAAGTTGAGGGTTTGGGTTAGGGTTAGGGTTAGGGTTTGGGTTTGAGTTAGGTTTAGGGTTAGCATTAGGGTTAAGGTTAGGGTTGTGTTATGGTTTGATTAGGGTTAGGGTTATGGTTAGCGATAGGGTTAGGGTTTCGGTTATGGTTAGGGTTACGGTTAGGGTTTGGGTTAGGGTTAGGGTTAGGGTTAGGGTTAGGGTTTGTGTTAGGGTTAGGTTTAGGTTTTGATTTCGGTTAGTGTTAGCGTTAGTGTTAAGATTAGGGTTTGGGTTATGGTTATGGTTAGGGTTAGGGTTACGATTAGGGTTAATTTTAGGGTTTGAGTTTGGGTTAGGTTTAGGGTTAAGGTTTTGGTTAGGGTTAGGGTTACGGTGTGGGTTTGAGTTAGGGTTAGGGTTTGGGTTTGGGTAAGGATTAGGTTTAGTTTTAGGATTAGGGTTTGGCTTTCGGTTTGGGTTTGGGTTTGGGTTATGTTTAGTGTTAGGGTTAGGGTTTGGGTTTGGTTTGATTAAGGGTTAGGTTTATGTTTAGGGTTAGGGTTTGATTTTGAGGAAGGTTAGGGTTAGTGTTAAGATTATGGTTAATTTTAGGGTTTGGGTATCGATTAGGGTTAGGGTTAGGGTTAGGTTAATGTTAGGGTTTGTGTTAGGGTTTGGGTTTGGGTTAGGGTTATGTATAGTGTTAGCGTTACGGTTAGGGTTACGATTAGGGTTAGGTTTAGGGTTTGCGTTTCGGTTAGGGTTATGGTTAGGGTTAGGGTTAGGGTTTGGGTTAGGTTTAGAGTTAGATTTAGGATTAGGGTTAGGTTTAGTGTTAGGGTTAGGGTTTGGGTTAGGGTTAACCTTACGGTTAGGTTTAGGATTAGGATTAGGGTTAGTGTTAGGATTAGGGTTTGGGTTAGGGTTAGGGTTAGGGTTAGGGTTAGGGTTAGGGTTTGGGTTGATTAAGGGTTAGGTTTAGGTTTAGGGTTAGGGTTTGGGTTTAAGTAAGGTTAGGTTTAGGGTTAAGATTAGGGTTAAATTTAGGGTTTGGGTATCGGTTAGGATTAGGGTTAAGGTTAGGTTCACGGTTTGGGTTAGGGTTAGGGTTAGGGGTAGGGTTAGGGTTAGGGTTAGGGTTAGGGTTTTGGTTTGCGTTAGGGTTAGGGTTAGGGTTTGAGTTAGTGTTAGGGTTAGTTTTAGTGTTAGGTTTAGGATTTGGGTTAGGGTTAGGGTTAGTATTATGGTTACATTTAGGGTTAAGTTTACGGTTTGGGTTCGAGTTAGGTTTAGGGTTAGGGTTTGGGTTATTGTTAGGGTTTAGTGTTAGGGTTAGGTTTAGGGTTTGGGTTGGGGTTAGGGTTAGGGTTAGGGTTAGGTTTAGGTTTTGGGTTAGGTTTAGGGTTAGGGAAATGGTTTGGGTTCGGGTTCGAATTAGGGTTAGGGTTAGGGTTTGAGTTAGGGTTAGGGTTAGGGTTAGGGATAAGGTTTGGATGAGGGTTAGAGTTAGGTTTAAGGTTTGAGTTTGGGTTTGCTTAAGGGTTAGGGTTAGGTTTAGGGTTAGGTTTTGGGTTTGGGTTAGGGTTATGGTTATGGTTTCGGTTTCGGTTAGGGTTAGGGTTAGGGTTAGTGTTAGGGTTAGTGTTATGGTTTGATTAGGGTTAGGGTTAGGGTTAGAGTTACTGATTGGTTTAGGGTTAAGGTTATGGTTAGGGTTTGGGTTAGGGTTAGGGTTAGGGTTAGGGTTAGGGTTATGGTTATGGTTATGGTTAGGGTTAGGGTTAGGGTTACCATTAGGGTTAAGTTTAGGTTTTGGGTTTGGGTTAGGTTTAGTGTTAGGGTTACGTTTACGGTTAGGTATGGGGTTAGGGTTAGGGTTATGGTCAGGGTTTGGTTTAAGTTTAGGGTTAGTGTTAGGCATAGGGTTAGGGATAGGGTTAGGGTTAGGGTTAGGGTTAGGGTTAAGGTTAGGGTTTGGGTAAGGGTTAGGGTTAGTTTTTGGATTAGGGTTAGTTTTAGGATTAAGGTTAGGGTTAGGGTTAGGGTTAGGGGTTGGGTTTGGGTTAGGTTTAGGGTTAGGGTTAGGTTTAGGATTAGGGTTAAGGTTAGGGTTAGGATTAGGTGTAGGTTTAGGGTTAGGGTTATAGTTAGGGTTAGGGTTAGGGTTAGGGTTAGGATTAGGGTTAGGGTTAGGGTTAGGATTAGAGTTAGGGTTAGGATTTTTTTTTGCATTAGGGTTAGGGTTAGTGTTAGGGCTAGGGTTTGGGTTAGGGTTAGGTTTAAGGTTACGTTTAGGTTTTGAATTAGGTTTAGGGTTAGGGTTAGGGTTTGGGTTCGGGTTCGGGTTCGGGTTATGGTTAGGGTTTACGGTTAGTGTTAGGTTTAGGGTTTGGGTTAGGATTAGGGATAGGGTTAGGGTTAGGGTTTGGTTTAGGGTTACGGTTAGGTTTATGTTTAGGTTTTGGTTTAGATTTAGTGTTAGGTTTGGGTTTGGGTTAGGATTAGGGATAGGGTTAGGGTTAGGGTTAGGGTTAGGGTTAGGATTTAGGGTTAGAGTTAGGGTTAGGGTTAGGGTTAGGGTTAGGGTTAGCTTTAGGGTTAAGATTAGGATTAGGATTAGGTTTAGTGTTAGGGTTTGTGTTAGGGTTTGGGTTTGTTTTAGGGTTAAGGATAGGGTTAGGGTTAGGGTTAGGGTTACGATTAGGGTTAGGTTTAGGGTTTGCATTTCGGTTAGGGTTAGGCTTAGGGTTAGGGTTAGGGTTAGAGTTAGGGTTAGGGTTAGGGTTTGGATTAGGGTTAGGGTTATGGTTTGGGTTTGAGTTAGGGTTAGGATTAGGGTTTGGGTTTCGGTTAGGGTTAGGTTTAGGTTTAGGGTTAGGTTTTGGGTTTGCGTTAGGGTTAGGTTTAGGGTTAGGGTT
>JAJHUQ010000039.1:7857500-7862500 GCA_035773235.1 Eospalax fontanierii | reverse complement strand
AGGATTAGGGTTAGGGTTTGGGTTAGGGTTAGGTTTAGGTTTTGATTTCGGTTAATGTTAGGGTTAGTGTTAAGTTTAGGGTTTGGGTTATGTTTAGTGTTAGGGTTAGTGTTACGATTATTGTTAATTTTAGGGTTTGAGTTTGCGTTAGCGTTAGGGTTAGGGTTTGGGTTTGGTTAAGGGTTAGGTTTACATTTAGGGTTAGGGTTTGGGTTTGGGTTTGGGTTAGGGTTAGGGTTAGGGTTAGGGTTAGGGTTTGGGTTTGGGTTTGGGTTAGGGTTAGGGTTAGGGTTAGGGTTTGGGTTTGGTTTGATTAAGGGTTAGGTTTAGGTTTAGGGTTAGGGTTTGGGTTTAAGTAAGGTTAGGGTTAGGGTTAAGATTAGGGTTAATTTTAGGGTTTGGGTATCAGTTAGGATTACGATTAGCGTTAAGTTTATGGTTTGGGTTAGGGTTAGGGTTAGGGTTAGGGGTAGGGTTAGGGTTAGGGTTAGGGTTTTGGTTTGCGTTAGGGTTAGGTTTAGGGTTTGGGTTAGTGTTAGGGTTAGTTTTAGTGTTCGGGTTAGGATTTGGGTTAGGATTAGGGTTAGGGTTATTGTTAGGGTTAGGGTTTGTTTTAGGGTTAGGGTTAGGGTTAGGTTTAGGTTTTGGGTTAGGTTTAGGGTTAGGGATATGGTTTGGGTTCGGGTTCGAATTAGGGTTAAGGTTAGGGTTTGAGTTAGGGTTAGGGTGAGGGTTAGTATTATGGTTACATTTAGGGTTAAGTTTACGGTTTGGGTTCGAGTTAGGTTTAGGGTTAGGGTTTGGGTTATTGTTAGGGTTTAGTGTTAGGGTTAGGTTTAGGGTTTGGGTTGGGGTTAGGGTTAGGGTTAGGGTTAGGGTTAGGGTTTGGTTTAGGGTTAGGGTTAGGGTTAGGTTTAGGTTTTGGGTTAGGTTTAGGGTTAGGGATATGGTTTGGGTTCGGGTTCGAATTAGGGTTAGGGTTAGGGTTTGAGTTAGGGTTAGGGTTAGGGTTAGGGATAAGGTTTGGGTTAGGGTTAGAGTTAGGGTTAAGGTTTGAGTTTGGGTTTGGTTAAGGGTTAGGGTTAGGTTTAGGGTTAGGTTTTGGGTTTGGGTTAGGGTTATGGTTATGGTTTCGGTTTCGGTTAGGGTTAGGGTTAGGGTTAGTGTTAGGGTTAGTGTTATGGTTTGATTAGGGTTAGGGTTAGGGTTAGAGTTACTGATTGGTTTAGGATTAAGGTTATGGTTAGGGTTTGGGTTAGGGTTAGGGTTAGGGTTAGGGTTAGGGTTATGGTTATGGTTAGGGTTAGGGTTAGGGTTACCATTAGCGTTAAGTTTAGGTTTTGGGTTTGGGTTAGGTTTAGTGTTAGGGTTACGTTTACGGTTAGGTATAGGGTTAGGGTTAGGGTTATGGTCAGGGTTTGGTTTAAGTTTAGGGTTAGTGTTAGGCATAGGGTTAGGGATAGGGTTAGGTTTAGGGTTAGGGTTAGGGTTTAGGTTAGGGTTTGGGTAAGGGTTAGGGTTAGTTTTTGGATTAGGGTTAGTTTTAGGATTAAGGTTAGGGTTAGGGTTAGGTTTAGGATGAGGGTTTGGTTAGGGTTTGGGTTAGGATTAGGGTTAATTTTAGGGTTTGGGTTAGGGTTAGGGTTAGGGTTAGGGTTAGGGTTAGGGTTAGGGTTAGCGTGAAGGTTATGTTTAGGGTATTGGTTAGGGTTAGGGTTTAGGTTTAGGGTTAGGAATAGGGTTAGGGTTAGGGTTTGAGTTAGGGTTAGGGTTAGGGTTTAGGGTTAGGGTTAGGATTAGGGTTAGGGTTAGGGTTAGGATTAGGGTTAGGGTTAGGGTTAGCGTTAGGGTTAGGGTTAGGGTTAGGGTTAGGGTTAGGTTTAATGTTAGGGTTTTGATTAGGGTTAGGGTTAGGATTAGAGTTAGGGTTAGGGTTTTGGTTTCGGTTAATGTTAGGGTTAGGATTTGGGTTAGTGTTAGGGTTAGTGTTAGTGTTAAGGTTAGGGTTTGGTTTAGGGTTAGGCTTAGAGTTAGGATTAGGATTACGGTTAGGCTTAGGGTTCGGGTTAGGTTTAGGGTTAGGGTTAGTGTTAGGTTTAGGGTTAGGGTTAGAGTTAGGGTTAGTGTTTTGGTTTGGGTTAGGGTTAGGCTTAGAGTTTGGTTTAGTGTTAGGGTTAGGGTTAGTGTTAGGTTTAGGGTTTGGGTTAGGGTTAGGGTTAGTATTAGGGTTACTTTTAGCGTTAAGTTTAGGGTTTGGATTTCGGTTAGGTTTAGGGTTAGGGTTAGGGTTATGGTTAAGATTAGGGTTAGGGTTTGGGTTAAGGTTATGGATAGGTTAGGGTTAGGAATAGGGTTAGGGTTAGAGTTACGGCTTGGGTTAGGGTTAGCGTTAGGCTTAGGGTTTGGGTTAGGTTTAGGTTTAGGGTTTGGGTTACGGTTAGGGTTAGGGTTAGGGTTTGCGTTTGGGTTAGGGTTAGGGATAGGGTTTGGGTTAATGTTTGGGGTTAGGGTTAATGTTTGGCTTTGGGTTAGGGTTAGGTTTAGGTTTAGGGTTAAGGTTTGGGTTTGTGTTAGGGTTAGGGTTAGGTTTAGGGTTAGGGTTAGGTTTAGGTTTTGTTTTAGGGTTAGGGTTAGGTTTAGGGTTTGGGTTAGGTTTAGGTTTAGGGTTAGGGTTAGGGTTAGGGTTAGGGTTAGGGTTTGGATTAGGTTTAGGGTTAGATTTTGGGTTAGGGTTAGGGTTAGGATTAGGGTTAGGGTTAGGTTTAGGGATAGGGTTTGGGTGAGGGTTAGGGTTAGGGTTAGGGTTAGGGTTTGAGTTAGGGTTAGGGTTAGGGTTAGGGATAAGGTTTGGGTTAGGGTTAGAGTTAGGTTTAAGGTTTGAGTTTGGGTTTGGTTAAGGGTTAGGGTTAGGTTTAGGGTTAGGTTTTGGGTTTGGGTTAGGGTTATGGTTATGGTTTCGGTTTCGGTTAGGGTTAGGGTTAGGGTTAGTGTTAGGGTTAGTGTTATGGTTTGATTAGGGTTAGGGTTAGGGTTAGAGTTAGTGATTGGTTTAGGGTTAAGGTTATGGTTAGGGTTTGGGTTAGGGTTAGGGTTAGGGTTAGTGTTAGGGTTTGGGTTAGGGTTAGGGTTAGGACTAGGGTTAGTGTTAGTGTTAGGTTTAGGGTTAGCATTAGGGTTAGGATTAGGGTTAGGGTTAGGGTTTGGGTTAGGGTTAGGGTTAGGGTTAGGGTTAGGGTTAGGGTTTGGGTTAGGGTTAGGGTTAGGTTTAGGCTTTGGGTTAGGATTAGGGTTAGGGTTAGGGTTAGTGTTAGGGTTTGTGTTAAGATTAGGGTTTGGGTTTGGGTTAGGGTTAGGGTTAGGGTTAGGGTTAGGGTTAGGGTTAGGTTTACAATTAGGGTTAGTGTTAAGGTTAGGGTTAGGGTTAGGGTTAGGATAAGGATGAAGGTTAGGGTTAGGGTTAGGGTTAGGATAAGGGTTATTATTTGTGTTATGGTTTGGGTTAGGTTTAGGGTTAGGGTTTGGGTTAGTGTTAGAGTTAGGGTTTGAGTTAGGGTTAGGTTTAGGGTTAGATTAGGGTTTGGCTTAGAGTCAGTGTTAGGGTTACGGTTTGGGTATGGTTTAGAGTTAGGGTTAGGTTAGGGTTTGGGTTAGAGTTAGGGTTAGGGTGAGGTGTTGGATTAGGGTTATGGTTAGGGTTAGGGTTTGGGTTATTTTAGAGTTAGGGTTTGAGTTAGGGTTAGGTTTAGGCTTACATTGGGGTTTGGGTTAGAGTTAGGGTTAGGGTTAGGTGTTGGGTTTGGTTTAGAGTTAGGGTTAGGTTAGGGTTTGGGTTAGAGTTAGGGTTAGGGTGAGGTGTTGGATTAGGGTTATGGTTAGGGTTAAGGTTAGGATTAGGGTTAGTGTTAGGATTCCGATTAGAGGTAGGTTTAGAGTTTGGGGTTAGGTTAGGGTTAGGGTTAGGGTTTGGGTTAGAGATAGGGTTAGGGTTAGGGTTAGTGTTAGTGTTAGGGTTTGGGTTAGGGTTAGGGTTAGGACTAGGGTTAGTGTTAGTGTTAGGTTTAGGGTTAGCAGTAGGGTTAGGATTAGGGTTAGGGTTAGGGTTTGGGTTAGGGTTAGGGTTAGGGTTAGGGTTAGGGTTAGGGTTTGGGTTAGGGTTAGGGTTAGGTTTGGGTTATGGTTAGGGTAAGTGTTAGGGTTAGGGTTTAGGGTTAGGGTTAGGTTTAGGGTAAGGGTTTCGGTTTGGGTTATGTTTTGGGTTAGGTTTAGGGTAAGGGTTAGGGTTTGAATTGCAATTAGGTTTAGGCTTAGCATTAGGGTTAGGGTTAGGTTTAGGATTAGTGTTTCAGTTAGGGTTAGGGTTAGGGTTAGGGTTTGGGTTCGGGTTAGGGTGAGGGTTAGGCTTAGGGTTTGATTTAGGGTTAGGGTTAGGGTTAGGGTTAGTGTTAGGGTTAGGGTTAGGGTTATGGTTAGGACTAGGGTTAGTGTTAGGGTTAGGTTTAGGGTTAGCATTAGGGTTAGGATTACGGTTAGGGTTAGGGTTTGGGTTTTGGTTAGGGTTAGGGTTAGGCTTAGGGTTAAGGTTTGGGTTAGGGTTGGGGTTGGGGTTGGCGTTTGGGTTAGGGTTAGGGTTAGGGTTAGGATTAGGGTTAGGGTTTGTGTTAAGATTAGGGTTTGGGTTTGGGTTAAGGTTAGGGTTAGGGTTTGGGTTAAGGTTACGTTTAGGGTTAGGGTTTGTGTTAGGGTTAGGGTTAGCGTTAGGAGTAGGGTTAGGGTTTAGGTTTTTGGTTAGGGTTAGTGTTAGGGTTAGTGTTAGGATTAGGGTTTGGGTTAGGGTTTAGATTTGGTTAGGTTTAGGGTTAGGGTTAGGGTTATGGTTAGGTTTAGCATTAGGGTTAGGGTTAGGGTTATGGTTAGGGTTGGCGTTAGGTTTAGGGTTAGGGTTTGGGTTTGGTTTAGGGTTTGGGTTAGGGTTAGGGTTTGGGTTAGGGTTTGGGTTAGGG
>JAJHUQ010000039.1:7840000-7847500 GCA_035773235.1 Eospalax fontanierii | reverse complement strand
GTTGAGGGTTAGGGTTAGGGTTAGGGTGAGAGTTAGGGTTATTATTTGGGTTATGGTTTGGGGTAGTTTTAGGGTTAGGGTTTGGGTTAGTGTTAGAGTTAGGGTTTGAGTTAGGGTTAGGTTTAGGGTTAGGTTAGGGTTTGGGTTAGAGATAGGGTTAGGGTTAGGTTTAGGGTTAGTGTTAGGGTTTGGGTTAGGGTTAGGGTAGGACTAGGGTTAGTGTTAGTGTTAGGTTTAGGGTTAGCATTAGGGTTAGGATTAGGGTTAGGGTTAGGGTTTGGGTTAGGGTTAGGGTTAGGGTTAGGGTTAGGGTTAGGGTTTGGGTTAGGGTTAGGGTTAGGTTTAGGCTTTGGGTTAGGATTAGGGTTAGTGTTAGGGTTAGTGTTAGGGTTTGTGTTAAGATTAGGGTTTGGTTTTGGGTTAGGGTTAGGGTTAGGGTTAGGGTTAGGGTTAGGGTTAGGTTTACAATTAGGGTTAGTGTTAAGGTTAGGGTTAGGGTTAGGGTTAGGATAAGGATGAAGGTTAGGGTTAGGGTTAGGATAAGGGTTACTATTTGGGTTATGGTTTGGGTTAGGGTTAGGGTTAGGGTTTGGGTTAGTGTTAGAGTTAGGGTTTGAGTTAGGGTTAGGTTTGGGGTGAGATTAGGGTTGGGGTTAGAGTCAGTTCTAGGGGTTACGGTTGGGGTAGGGTTTAGAGTTAGGGTAAGGTTAGGGTTTGGGTTAGAGTTAGATTTAGGGTGAGGTGTTGGATTAGGGTTATGGTTAGGGTTAGGGTTTGGGTTAGTGTTAGAGTTAGGGTTTGAGTTAGGGTTAGGTTTAGGCTTACATTGGGGTTTGGGTTAGAGTTAGGGTTAGGGGTAGGTGTTGGGTTTGGTTTAGAGTTAGGGTTAGGTTAGGGTTTGGGTTAGAGTGAGGGTTAGGGTGAGGTGGTGGAGGAGGGGTATGGTTAGAGTGAAGGTTAGGATTAGTGTTAGTGTTAGGATTCCGATTAGAGTTAGGTTTAGAGTATGGGGTTAGGTTAGGGTTAGGGTTAGGGTTTGGGTTAGATATAGGGTTAGGGTTAGGGTTAGTGTTAGTTTTAGGGTTTGGGTTAGGGTTAGGGTTAGGACTAGGGTTAGTGTTAGTGTTAGGTTTAGGGTTAGCATTAGGGTTAGGATTAGGGTTAGGGTTAGGGTTTGGGTTAGGGTTAGGGTTAGGGTTAGGGTTAGGGTTAGGGTTTGGGTTAGGGTTAGGGTTAGGTTTGGGTTATGGTTAGGGTAAGTGTTAGGGTTAGGGTTTAGGGTTAGGGTTAGGTTTAGGGTAAGGGTTTCGGTTTGGGTTATGTTTTGGGTTAGGTTTAGGGTTAGGGTTTGAATTGGAATTAGGTTTAGGGTTAGCATTAGGGTTAGGGTTAGGTTTAGGATTAGTGTTTCAGTTAGGGTTAGGGTTTGGGTTCGGGTTAGGGTTAGGGTTAGGTTTAGGGTTTGATTTAGGGTTAGGGTTAGGGTTAGGGTTAGTGTTAGGGTTTGGGTTAGGGTTAGGGTTAGGACTAGGGTTAGTGTTAGGGTTAGGTTTAGGGTTAGCATTAGGGTTAGGATTACGGTTAGGGTTAGGGTTTGGGTTTTGGTTAGGGTTAGGGTTAGGTTTAGGGTTAAGGTTTGGGTTAGGGTTAGGGTTAGGGTTAGCGTTTGGGTTAGGGTTAGGGTTAGGGTTAGGATTAGGGTTAGGGTTTGTGTTAAGATTAGGGTTTGGGTTTGGGTTAAGGTTAGGGTTAGGGTTTGGGTTAAGGTTACGTTTAGGGTTAGGGTTTGTGTTAGGGTTAGGGTTAGCGTTAGGAGTAGGGTTAGGGTTTAGGTTTTTGGTTATGGTTAGTGTTAGGGTTAGTGTTAGGATTAGGGTTTGGGTTAGGGTTTAGGTTTGGTTAGGTTTAGGGTTAGGGTTAGGGTTATGGTTAGGTTTAGCATTAGGGTTAGGGTTAGGGTTATGGTTAGGGTTGGCGTTAGGTTTAGGGTTAGGGTTTGGGTTTGGTTTAGGGTTTGGGTTAGGGTTAGGGTTTGGGTTAGGGTTAGGGTTAGGGTTCGGGTTAGGATTTGGGTTAGGGTTAGGGTTAGAGTCGGATTTGGGTTAGAGTTATGGTGAAGGTTAGGGGTTGGGTTAGGGTTAGGGTTACGGTTAGGATTAGGGTTACGGTTAGGATTAGGGATAGGGTTAGTGTTTGGATTAGGGTTTGTTTTAGGGTTTGGGTTTGGGTAAGGGTAAGTGTTAGGGTTAGGGTTTGGAGTAGGGTTAGGTTTAGGTTTTCGGTTAGGGTTAATGTTAGGGTTAGGGTTAGGGTTTGGTTTAGGGTTAAGATTAGGGTTAAGGTTTAAGTTAGGGTTAGGGTTAGGGTTAGGGTTGGGGTTCGGGTTTGGGTTAGGGTTAGGGTTAGGGTTAGGGTTAGGGTTAGGGTTAGGATTAGGGTTAGGGTTTGGGTTAGGTTTAGGCTTAGGTTTGAATTTGGGTTAGTGTTAGGGCTAAGGTTAGTGTAAAGTTTATGGTTTGGATTTGGGTTAGGGTTAGGGTTTGAGTTACGATTAGGGTAAAGTTTAGGGTTTAGGTTTGGGATTTGTTTATGGTTAGGTTTTGGTTATGGTTAGGTTTAGGGTTAGGGTTAGGGTTAGGGTTTGGGTTAAGTTTAGGGTTAGGGTTAGGGTTAGGATTTGGGTTAGGGTTAGGGTTTGGGTTAGAGTTAGGGTGATGGTTAGGGGTTGGGTTAGGGTTAGGGTTACGGTTAGGATTAGGATTACGGTTAGGGTTCGGATTAGGGTTAGTTTTAGGGTTTGGGTTTGGGTAAGGATAAGGGTTAGGTTTAGGGTTAGGTTAAGGATGAGGGTTAGGGTTAGGGTTAGGATTAGGGTTAGTGTTTGGGTTATGGTTTAGGTTTGGGTTAGGGTTAGGGTTTGGGTTAGTGTTAGAGTTTGGTTTTGAGTTAGGGTTAAGGTTAGGGTTAGGTTAGGATTTGGGTTAGAGTTAGGGTTAGGGTTAGGGTTTGGGTTTGGGTTAGGGTTAGGGTTAGGTTAGGGTTTGGGTTAGAGTTAGGGTTAGGGTTATGGGTTGGATTAGGGTTATGGTTAGGGTTAGGTTTAGGATTAGGGTTAGGGTTATTCTTTAGTTTTGGGTTATGGTTAGGGTTAGGGTTAGGGTTTAAGTGTAGGATTAGCGTTAGTGTTACGGTTTGGGTTAGGGTTTGGCTTACGCTGTGGGCTTGGGTTAGGGTTAGAGATAGGGTTAGGGTTTCGGTGTGGGTTATGTTTTCGGTTAGGTTTAGGGTTAGGGTTAGGATTTCGGTTCGAGTTAGGATTAGGGTTAGGGTTTGAGTTTGAATTAGGTTTAGGGTTAGCATTGGGGTTAGGGTTAGGTTTAGGATTAGTGTTTCGGTTAGGGTTAGGGTTAGGGTTTGGGTTAGGGTTAGGGTTAGGATTAGGGGTTAGGTTTAGGTTTAGGGTTATTATAAGGGTTTGGGTTAGGGTTAGTGTTAGAGTTTGGGTTAGGGTTAGGATTAGGGTTAGGGTTAGGGTTAGGGTTACGATTATGGTTAAGTGTAGGGTTCGTGTTTGGGTTAGGATTAGGCTTAGGGTTAGGGTTAGTGTTAATGTTTGGGTTAGTGTTAGGTTTAGGGTTTGGGTTAGGGTTAGGGTTAGTGTTAGGAGTAGGGTTAGGGTTAGGGTTAGGGTTAGGGTTTGGGTTAGTGTTAGGGTTAGGTTTAGGGTTAGGGTTAGGGTTAGAATAAGGATGAGGGTTAGGGTTAGGGTTAGGTTTAGGGTTATTATTTGGGTTATGGTTTGGGTTAGTGTTAGGGTTAGGGTTTGGGTTAGTGTTAGAGTTAGGGTTTGAGTTAGGGTTAGGTTTAGGGTTAGGATAGGGTTTGGGTTAAGATAGGGTTAGGGTTAGGGTTTGGGTTTGGTTTAGAGTTAGGTTTAGGTTAGGGTTTGGGTTAGAGTTAGGATTAGGGAGAGGTGTTGGATTAGGGTTATGGTTTTTTAGGGTTAGGATTAGGGTTAGGGTTAGGGTTCCGATTAGAGTTAGGTTTAGAGTTTGGGTTTGGGTAAGGGTTAAGGTTAGGGTTAGGGTTAGGGTTAGGGTTAGGGTTAAGGTTTGGGTTAGGGTTAGGGTTAGGGTTAGGGTTATGGTTTCGGTTTGGGTTATGTTTTGGGTTAGTTTTAGGGTTAGGGTTAGGGTTTGAGATGGGTTAGGATTAGGGTTAGGGTTTGAGTTTGAATTAGGTTTAGGGTTAGCATTAGGGTTAGGGTTAGGTTTAGGATAAGTGTTTCAGTTAGGGTTAGGGTTAGGGTTAGGGTTTGGGTTCGGGTTAGGGTTAGGGTTAGGGTTAGGGTTTGATTTAGGGTTAAGGTTAGGATTAGGGTTAGTGTTAGGGTTTGTGTTAGGGTTAGGGTTAGGAGTAGGGTTAGTTTTAGGGTTAGGTTTAGGGTTAGCATTAGGGTTAGGATTAGCGTTAGGGTTAGGGTTTGGGTTAGGTTTAGGGTTAGGGTTAGGATTAAGGTTTGGGTTAGGGTTAGGGTTAGGGTTAGGGTTAGGATTAGAGTTAGGGTTTGTGTTAAGATTAGGGTTTGGGTTTGGGTTAGGGTAAGGGTTAGGGTTAGGGTTAGGGTTAGGGATAGGGTTAGAATTAGGGTTAGGGTTAAGGTTAGGGTTAGGGTTAGGTTTAGGGTTAGGGTTAGGGTTAGGGTTAGGGTTGGTGTTAAGATTATGGTAAGGGTTAGGGTTTGGGTTAGGTTTTCTGTTAGGATTAGGGTTAGGGTTAGCTTTAGGGTTACGGTTAGGGTTCCGGTTAGGGTTAGGGTTAGGATAAGGATGAGAATTAGGGAAAGGGATAGGATTAGTGTTTTTATTTGGGTTATGGTTTGGGTTAGGGTTTGGGTTAGTGTTAGAGTTAGGGTTTGAGTTAGGGTTAGGTTTAGGTTTAGGTTAGGGTTAGGGTTAGGGTTAGTGTTAGGGTTAGGGTTAGGGTTACGGGTAGGACTAGGATTAGGGTTAGGGTTAGGGTTAGGGTTAGGTTTTGGTTTAGGGTTTGGGGTTAGAGGTTAGGGGTTAAGTTTAGGTTTAGGGTTAGGGTTAGGGATTGGTTTAGAGTTAGGGTTAGGGTTAGGGTTAGGATAAGGATGAGGGTTAGGGTTAGGGTTAGGATTAGGGTTATTATTTGGGTTAAGATTTGGGTTAGGGTTAGTGTTACGGTTTGGGTTAGTGTTAGAGTTAGGGTTTGAGTTAGGGTTAGGTTTAGGCTTACGTTGGGGTTTGGGTTAGAGTTATTGTTAGGGTTAGGGTTTGTGTTTGGTTTAGAGTTAGGGTTAGGTTAGGGTTTGGGTTAGAGTTAGGGTTAGGGTGAGGTGTTGGATTAGGGTTATGGTTAGGGTTAGGGTTAGGATTAGGGTTAGGGTTAGGGTTCCGATTAGAGTTAGGTTTAGAGTTTGGGTTTGGTTAAGGGTTAAGGTTAGGGTTAGGGTTAGGGTTAGGGATAGGGTTAGGGTTAGGGTTAGGGTTAGGACTAGGATTAGTGTTAGGGTTAGTGTTAGGATTAGGGTTAGGGTTTGGGTTTAGGTTTGGGTTATGGTTAGGGTTAGGGTTTAGGGTTAGGGTTAGGGTTAGGGTTAATGTTTCGGTTTGTGTTATGTTTTGGGTTAGGTTTAGGGTTAGGATTAGGGTTTGGGTTCGGCTTAGGAATAGGGTTATGGTTTGAGTTTGAATTAGGTTTAGGGTTAGCATTAGGGTTAGCATTAGAGTTAGGGTTAGGGTTTGGGTTAGGGTGAGGGTTAGGGTTAGGGTTAGGGTTTAGGTTAGGGTTAGGTTTGAATCTGGGTTAGTATTAGGGTTATGGTTAGTGTTAAGATTATGGTTAGGGTTAGGGTTAGGGTGAGGTTTTGGGTGAGGGTTAGGGTTAGGTTTAGGGTTAGACTTAGGTTTAGGGTTAGGGTTAGGGTTAGGGTTAGGGTTAGGATAAGGATGAGGGTTAGGGTTAGGGTTAGGATTAGGGTTATTATTTGGGTTAAGATTTGGGTTAGGGTTAGTGTTAGGTTTTGGGTTAGTGTTAGAGTTAGGGTTTGAGTTAGGGTTAGGTTTAGGCTTACATTGGGGTTTGGGTTAGAGTTAGGGTTAGGGTTATGGTTTGGGTTTGGTTTAGAGTTAGGGTTAGGTTAGGGTTTGGGTTAGAGTTAGGGTTAGGGTGAGGTGTTGGTTTAGGGTTATGGTTAGGGTTAGGTTTAGGATTAGGGTTAGGGTTAAGGTTCCGATTAGAGTTAGGTTTAGAGTTTGGGTTTGGGTAAGGGTTAAGGTTAGGGTTAGAGTTAGGGTTAGGTTTAGGGTTAGGTTTAGGACTAGGATTAGGGTTAGGGTTAGTGTTAGGTTTAGGGTTAGGGTTTGGGTTTAGGTTTGGGTTATGGTTACGGGTAGTGTTAGTGTTAGGGTTTAGGTTTAGGGTTAGGGTTAGGGTTAGGGTTAGGGTTTCGGTTTGGGTTATGTTTTGGGTTAAGTTTAGGGTTAGGGTTAGGTTTTGGGTTCGGGTTAGGAATAGGGTTATGGTTTGAGTTTGAATTAGGTTTAGGGTTAGCATTAGGGTTAGGGTTAGGTTTAGGATTTGTGTTTCAGTTAGGCTTAGTGATAGGGTTAGGGTTTGGGTTAGGGTTTGATTTAGGGTTAGGGTTAAGTTAGGGTTAGTGTTAGTGTTTGGGTTAGGGTAAGGGTTAGGAATAGGGTTAGTGATAGGGTTAGGTTTAGGGTTAGCATTAGGGTTAGGATTAGGTTTATGGTTAGGGTTTGGGTTAGGGTTAGGGTTAGGGTGAGGGTTAGGTTTAGGGTTTGGTTTAGGGTTATGGTTAGGGTTAGGTTTTGGGTGAGGGTTAGGGTTAGGGTTAGGGTTAGGGTTAGGGTTTGTGTTAAGATTAGGGTTTGGGTTTGGGTTAGGTTAGGGTTTGGGTTACAGTTAGGGTTAGGGTTAGGGTTTGGGTTTGGTTTAGTGTTAGGGTTAGGTTAGGGTTTAGGTTAGAGTAAGGGTTAGGGTGAGGTGTTGGATTAGGGTTATGGTTACGGTTAGGGTTAGGATTAGGTTTAGGGTTAGGGTTCCGATTAGAGTTAGGTTTAGAGTTTGGGTTTGGGTAAGGGTTAAGGTTAGGGTTATGGTTAGGGTTAGGGTTAGGACTAGGATTAGGGTTAGTGTTAGGGTTAGGATTAGTGTTACGGTTAGGGTTAGGGTTAGGTTTTCGGTTTGGGTTATGTTTTGGTTTAGGTTTAGGGTAAGGGTTAGGGTTAGGGTTAGGGTAAAGGTTAGGATTAGGGTTAGGGTTTGAGTTTGAATTAGGTTTAGGGTTAGCATTAGGGTTAGGGTTAGATTTAGGATAAGTGTTTCAGTTAGGGTTTGGGTTAGGGTTAGGGTTGGGGTTAGGATTTGGGTTAAGGTTTGGGTTAGTGTTAGGTTTAGGTTTTGGGTTAGGGTTAGGGTTAGTGTTAGGAATAGGGTTAGGGTTAGGGTTAG
>JAJHUQ010000039.1:7805000-7820000 GCA_035773235.1 Eospalax fontanierii | reverse complement strand
TTCGGGTTAGGGTTAGGGTTAGGTTTAGGTTTTGATTTAGGGTTAGGGTTAGGGTTAGGGTTTTTGTTAGGGTTTGGGTTAGGGTTAGGGTTAAGACTAGGGTTAGTGTTAGGGTTAGGTTTAGGGTTAGCATTACGGCTTGTATTAGGGTTAGGCTTACGGTTTGGGTTAGGGTTAGGCTTAGGGTTAGGGTTAGGGTTAGGGTTTGGGTTAGGGTTAGGGTTAGGGTTAGAGTTAGGGTTATGGTTAGGTTTAGCATTAGGGTTAGGGTTAGGGTTATGGTTAGGGTTAGCTTTAGGGTTAGGGTTAGGGTTTGGGTTTGGGTTAGGGTTTGGGTTAGGGTTAGGCTTTCGGTTAGGGTTAGGGTTAGGGTTCGGGTTAGGATTTGGGTTAGGGTTAGGGTTAGAGTCGGATTTGGGTTAGAGTTATGGTGAGGGTTAGGGATTGGTTTAGGGTTAGGGTTACGGTTAGGGTTAGGGTTATGGTTTGGGTTAGGAGTAGGGTTAGGGGTAGGGTTAGGGTTACGGGTTCGGTTTCGGTTATATTTTGGGTTAGTTTTAGGGTTAGGGTTAGGGTTTGGGTTGGGTTAGGATTAGGGTTAGGGTTTGAGTTTGAATTAGGTTTAGGGTTAGCATTAGGGTTAGGGTTCGGTTTAGTATAAGTGTTTCAGTTAGGGTTAGGGTTAGGGTTAGGGTTTGGGTTCGGGTTAGGGTTAGGGTTAGGGTTTAATTTAGGGTTAAGGTTAGGGTTAGGGTTAGTGTTAGGGTTTGGGTTAGGGTTACGGTTAGGAGTAGGTTTAGTGTTAGGGTTAGGTTTAGGGTTAGCATTAGGGTTACGATTCGCGTTAGGGTTAGGGTTTGGGTTAGGGTTAGGGTTAGGGTTAGGGTTAGGGTTAGGGTTAGGGTTTGGGTTAGGGTTAGGTTTAGGGTTAGGGTTAGGGTCTGGTTAGGGTTAGGGTTAGGATTAGGGTTAGGGTTTGTGTTAAGATCAGGGTTTGGGTTTGGGTTAGGGTTAGGGTTAGGGTTAGGGTTTCGGTTTTGGTTATGTTTTGGGTTAGGTTTAGGGTTAGGGTTAGGGTTTGGGTTAGGGTTAGGTTTAGGACTAGGATTAGGGTTAGGGTTAGTGTTAGGTTTAGGGTTAGGGTTTGGGTTTAGGTTTGGGTTATGGTTAGAGTTAGTGTTAGGGTTAGGTTTTTGGGTTAGTTTTAGGGTTAGGGTTAGGGTTTCGGTTTGGGTTATGTTTTGGGTTAGGTTTAGGGTTAGGGTTAGGGTTTGGGTTCGGGTTAGGAATAGGGTTATGGTTTGAGTTTGAATTAGGTTTAGGGTTAGCATTAGGGTTATGGTTAGGTTTAGGATTAGTGTTTCAGTTAGGCTTAGTGTTAGGGTTAGGGTTTGGGTACGGGTTACGTTTAGGGTTAGGGTTAGGGTTTGATTTAGGGTTAGGGTTAAGGTTAGGGTTAGTGTTAGGGTTTGGGTTAGGGTTAGGGTTAGGGTTAGGGTTAGGGTTAGGTTTAGGGTTAGCATTAGGGTTAGGATTAGGTTAGAGTTAGGGTTTGGGTTAGGGTTAGGGTTAGGTTTAGGGTTAGGTTTATGGTTTGGTTTAGGGTTATGGTTAGGGTTAGGGTTTCGGTGAGGGTTAGGGTTAGGGTTAGGGTTAGGGTTTGTGTTAAGATTAGGGTTTGGGTTTGGGTTAGGTTAGGGTTTGTGTTACAGTTAGGGTTAGGGTTAGGGTTTGGGTTTGGTTTAGTGTTAGGGTTAGGTTAGGGTTTAGGTTAGAGTTAGGGTTAGGGTGAGGTGTTGGATTAGGGTTATGGTTAGGGTTAGGGTTAGGATTAGGGTTAGGGTTAGGGTTCCGATTAGAGTTAGGTTTAGAGTTTGGGTTTGGGTAAGGGTTAAGGTTAGGGTTAGGGTTAGGGTTAGGGTTAGGACTAGGATTAGGGTTAGGGTTAGGTTTAGGATTAGGGTTACGGTTAGGGTTAAGGTTAGGTTTTCGGTTTGGGTTATGTTTTGGGTTAGGTTTAGGGTTAGGGTTAGGGTTAGGGTTAGGGTTAAGGTTAGGATTAGGGTTAGGGTTAGGGTTAGGATTAGGGTTACGGTTAGGGTTAGGGATAGGGTTATTATTTGGGTTATGGTTTGGGTTAGTGTTAGGGTTAGGGTTTGGGTTAGTGTTAGAGTTAGGGTTTGAGTTAGGGTTAGGTTTAGGGTTAGGTTAGGGTTTGGGTTAGAGATAGGGTTAGGGTTAGGGTTTGGGTTTGGTTTAGAGTTAGGGTTAGGTTAGGGTTTGGGTTAGGGTTAGTGTTAGGGTTCGGGTTAGGATTTGGGTTAGGGTTAGGGTTAGAGTCGGATTTGGGTTAGAGTTATGGTGAAGGTTAGGGGTTGGGTTAGGGTTAGGGTTACGGTTAGGATTAGGGTTACGGTTAGGATTAGGGTTAGGGTTAGTGTTTGGATTATGGTTAGTTTTAGGGTTTGGGTTTGGGTAAGGGTAAGGGTTAGGGTTAGGGTTGGGGTAGGGTTAGGTTTAGGTTTTCAGTTAGGGTTAATGTTAGGGTTAGGGTTAGGGTTAGGGTTTGGTTTAGGGTTAAGGTTAGGGTTAGGGTTTTAGTTTAGGGTTAGGGTTAGGGTTAGGGTTTGGGTTAGGGTTATGGTTGGGGTTCGGGTTTGGGTTAGGGTTAGGGTTAGGGTTAGGGTTAGGATTAGGGTTAGGGTTTGGGTTAGGGTTAGGCTTAGGTTTGAATTTGGGTTAGTGTTAGGGCTAGGGTTAGTGTAATGTTTATGGTTTGGATTTGGGTTAGGGTTAGGTTTTGAGTAACGATTAGGGTAAAGTTTAGGGTTTAGGTTTGGGTTAGGTTTATGGTTAGGGTTTGGGTTAAGTTAGGGTTAGGTTTAGGGTTAGGGTTTGGGTTAGGTTTAGGGTTAGGATTAGGGTTAGGGTTAGGGTTCCGATTAGAGTTAGGTTTAGAGTTTGGGTTTGGGTAAGGGTTAAGGTTAGGTTTAGGGTTAGGGTTAGGGTTAGGACTAGGATTAGGGCTAGGGTTAGGGTTAGGATTAGGGTTAGGTTTTGGTTTTAGGTTTGGGTTATGGTTAGGGTAAGTGTTAGGGTTAGGGTTTAGGGTTAGGGTTAGGTTTAAGATTATGGTTTCGGTTTGGGTTATGTTTTGGTTAGGTTAGGGTTAGGGTTAGGGTTTGAGTTGGAATTAGGTTTAGGGTTAGCATTAGGGTTAGGGTTAGGGTTAGGATTAGTGTTTCAGTTAGGGTTAGGGTTAGGGTTAGGGTTAGGGTTTGGGTTCGGGTTAGGGTTAGGGTTAGGTTTAGGTTTTGATTTAGGGTTAGGGTTAGGGTTAGGGTTTTTGTTAGGGTTTGGGTTAGGGTTAGGGTTAAGACTAGGGTTAGTGTTAGGGTTAGGTTTAGGGTTAGCATTAGGGCTAGTATTAGGGTTAGGGTTACGGTTTGGTTTAGGGTTAGGGTTAGGGGTTAGGGTTAGGGTTAGGGTTTGGGTTAGGGTTAGGGTTAGGGTTAGAGTTAGGGTTATGGTTAGGTTTAGCATTAGGGTTAGGGTTGGGTTATGGTTAGGGTTAGCTTTAGGGTTAGGGTTAGGGTTTGGGTTTGGGTTAGGGGTTTGGGTTAGGGTTAGGCTTTGGGTTAGGGTTAGGGTTAGGGTTCGGGTTAGGATTTGGGTTAGGGTAAGGGTTAGAGTCGGATTTGGGTTAGAGTTATGGTGAGGGTTAGGGGTTGGTTTAGGGTTAGGTTTACGGTTAGGGTTAGGGTTATGGTTTGGGTTAGGATTAGGGTTAGGGTTAGGGTTAGGGTTACGGTTTCGGTTTCGGTTATGTTTTGGGTTAGTTTTAGGGTTAGGGTTAGGGTTTGGGTTGGGTTAGGATTAGGGTTAGGGTTTGAGTTTGAATTAGGTTTAGGGTTAGCATTAGGGTTAGGGTTGGGTTTAGTATATGTGTTGCAGTTAGGGTTAGGGTTAGGGTTAGGGTTTGGGTTCGGGTTAGGGTTAGGGTTAGGGTTTGATTTAGGGTTAAGGTTAGGGTTAGGGTTAGTGTTAGGGTTTGGGTTAGGGTTACGGTTAGGAGTAGGTTTAGTGTTAGGGTTAGGTTTAGGGTTAGCATTAGGGTTACGTTTAGCGTTAGGGTTAGGGTTTGGGTTAGGGTTAGGGTTAGGGTTAGGGTTAGGGTTTGGGTTAGGGTTAGGTTTAGGGTTAGGGTTAGGGTCTGGTTAGGGTTAGGGTTAGGATTAGGGTTAGGGTTTGTGTTAAGATCAGGGTTTGGGTTTGGGTTAGGGTTAGGGTTAGGGTTAGGGTTTCGGTTTGGGTTATGTTTTGGGTTAGGTTTAGGGTTAGGGTTAGGGTTTGGGTTAGGGTTAGGTTTAGGACTAGGATTAGGGTTAGGGTTAGTGTTAGGTTTAGGGTTAGGGTTTGGGTTTAGGTTTGGGTTATGGTTAGGGTTAGTGTTAGGGTTAGGTTTTAGAGTTAGGTTTAGGGTTAGGGTTAGGGTTTCGGTTTGGGTTATGTTTTGGGTTAGGTTTAGGGTTAGGGTTAGGGTTTGGGTTCGGGTTAGGAATAGGGTTATGGTTTGAGTTTGAATTAGGTTTAGGGGTTAGCATTAGGGTTATGGTTAGGTTTAGGATTAGTGTTTCAGTTAGGCTTAGTGTTAGGGTTAGGGTTTGGGTACGGGTTAGGTTTAGGGTTAGGGTTAGGGTTTGATTTAGGGTTAGGGTTAAGGTTAGGGTTAGTGTTTAGGGTTTGGGTTAGGGTTAGAGTTAGGGTTAGGGTTAGGGTTAGGGTTAGGTTTAGGGTTAGCATTAGGGTTAGGATTAGGTTTAGAGTTAGGGTTTGGGTTAGGGTTAGGGTTAGGTTTAGGGTTAGGTTTATGGTTTGGTTTAGGGTTATGGTTAGGGTTAGGTTTTGGGTGAGGGTTAGGGTTAGGGTTAGGGTTAGGGTTTGTGTTAAGATTAGGGTTTGGGTTTGGGTTAGGTTAGGGTTTGGGTTACAGTTAGGGTTAGGGTTAGGGTTTGGGTTTGGTTTAGTGTTAGGGTTAGGTTAGGGTTTAGGTTAGAGTTAGGGTTAGGGTGAGGTGTTGGATTAGGGTTATGGTTAGGGTTAGGGTTAGGATTAGGGTTAGGGTTAGGGTTCTGATTAGAGTTAGGTTTAGAGTTTGGTTTTGGGTAAGGGTTAAGGTTACGGTTAGGGTTAGGGTTAGGGTTAGGACTAGGATTAGGGTTAGGGTTAGGGTTAGGGTTAGGGTTAGGACTAGGATTAGGGTTAGGGTTAGGTTTAGGATTAGGGTTACGGTTAGGGTTAAGGTTAGGTTTTCGGTTTGGGTTATGTTTTGGGTTAGGTTTAGGGTTAGGGTTAGGGTTAGGGTTAGGGGTTAAGGTTAGGATTAGGGTTAGGGGGTTGGGGTAGGGTTAGGGATAGGGTTAGGGTTAGGGGTTAGGGTTATTTGGGGGTTATGGGTTTGGGTTAGTGGTAGGGGGTGGTTTGGGGTAGGGTGTTGAGTTAGGGTGTTGAGGGGTAGGGGTAGGGGTTTGGGTGTGGGGTTAGGGTTAGTGGGTTGGGGTTGGGTTAGGGTGGGTTGGGTTAGGTGTTAGGGTTTAGGGTTTGGGTTAGGGTTAGTGTTAGGGTTCGGGTTAGGATTTGGGTTAGGGTTAGGGTTAGAGTCGGATTTGGGTTAGAGTTATGGTGAAGGTTAGGGGTTGGGTTAGGGTTAGGGTTACGGTTAGGATTAGGGTTACGGTTAGGATTAGGGTTAGGGGTTTGTGTTTGGATTATGTTAGTTTTAGGGTTTGGGTTTGGGTAAGGGTAAGGGTTAGGGTTAGGGTTGGGGGTAGGGTTAGGTTTAGGTTTTCAGTTAGGGTTAATGTTAGGGTTAGGGTTAGGGTTAGGGTTTGGTTTAGGGTTAAGGTTAGGGTTAGGGTTTAGTTTAGGGTTAGGGTTAGGGTTAGGGTTTGGGTTAGGGTTATGGTTGGGGTTCGGGTTTGGGTAGGGTTAGGGTTAGGGTTAGGGTTAGGATTAGGGTTAGGGTTTGGGTTAGGGTTAGGCTTAGGTTTGAATTTGGGTTAGTGTTAGGGCTAGGTTAGTGTAATGTTTATGGTTTGGATTTGGGTTAGGGTTAGGTTTTGAGTAACGATTAGGGTAAAGTTTAGGGTTTAGGTTTGGGTTAGGTTTATGGTTAGGGTTTGGGTTAAGTTAGGGTTAGGTTTAGGGTTAGGGTTTGGGTTAGGTTTAGGGTTAGGATTAGGGGTTAGGGTTAGGGGTTCCGATTAGAGTTAGGTTTAGAGTTTGGGTTTGGGTAAGGGTTAAGGTTAGGTTTAGGGTTAGGGTTAGGGTTAGGACTAGGATTAGGGCTAGGGTTAGGGTTAGGATTAGGGTTAGGTTTTGGTTTTAGGTTTGGGGTTATGTTAGGGTAAGTGTTAGGGTTAGGGGTTTAGGGTTAGGGTTAGGTTTAAGATATGGTTTCGGTTTGGGTTATGTTTGGTTAGGTTTAGGGTTAGGGTTAGGGTTTTGAGTTGGAATTAGGTTTAGGGTTAGCATTAGGGTTAGGGTTAGGGTTAGGATTAGTGTTTCAGTAGGGTTAGGGTTAGGGTTAGGGTTAGGGTTTGGGTTCGGGTTAGGTTAGGGTTAGGTTTAGGTTTTGATTTAGGGTTTAGGGTTAGGGTTAGGGTTTTTGTTAGGGTTTGGGTTAGGGTTAGGGTTAAGACTAGGGTTAGTGTTAGGGTTAGGTTAGGGTTAGCATTAGGGCTAGTATTAGGGTTAGGGTTACGGTTTGGTTAGGGTTTAGGGTTAGGGTTAGGGTTAGGGTTAGGGTTTGGGTTAGGGTTAGGGTTAGGGTTAGAGTTAGGGTTATGGTTAGGTTTAGCATTAGGGTTAGGGTTGGGTTATGGTTAGGGTTAGCTTTAGGGTTAGGGTTAGGGTTTGGGTTTGGGTTAGGGTTTGGGTTAGGGTTAGGCTTTGGGTTAGGGTTAGGGTTAGGGTTCGGGTTAGGATTTGGGTTAGGGTAAGGGTTAGAGTCGGATTTGGGTTAGAGTTATGGTGAGGGTTAGGGGTTGGTTTAGGGTTAGGTTTTACGGTTAGGGTTAGGGTTATGGTTTGGGTTAGGATTAGGGTTAGGGTTAGGGTTAGGGTTACGGTTTCGGGTTTCGGTTATGTTTTGTGTTAGTTTTAGGGTTAGGGTTAGGGTTTGGGTTGGGTTAGGGATTAGGGTTAGGGTTTGAGTTTGAATTAGGTTTTAGGGTTAGCATTAGGGTTAGGGTTCGGTTTAGTATAAGTGTTTCAGTTAGGGTTAGGGTTAGGGTTAGGGTTTGGGGTTCGGGTTAGGGTTAGGGTTAGGGTTTGATTTAGGGTTAAGGTTAGGGTTAGGGTTAGTGTTAGGGTTTGGGTTAGGGTTACGGTTAGGAGTAGGTTTAGTGTTAGGGTTAGGTTTAGGGTTAGCATTAGGGTTACGTTTCGCGTTAGGGTTAGGGTTTGGGTTAGGGTTAGGGTTAGGGTTAGGGTTAGGGTTTGGGTTAGGGTTAGGTTTAGGGTTAGGGTTAGGGTCTGGTTAGGGTTAGGGTTAGGATTAGGGTTAGGGTTTGTGTTAAGATCAGGGTTTGGGTTTGGGTTAGGGTTAGGGTTAGGGTTAGGGTTTTCGGTTTGGGTTATGTTTTGGGTTAGGTTTAGGGTTAGGGTTAGGGTTTGGGTTAGGGTTAGGTTTAGGACTAGGATTAGGTTAGGGTTAGTGTTAGGTTTAGGGTTAGGGTTTGGGTTTAGGTTTGGGGTTATGGTTAGGGTTAGTGTTAGGGTTAGGTTTTAGAGTTAGGTTTAGGGTTAGGGTTAGGGTTTCGGTTTGGGTTATGTTTTGGGTTAGGTTTTAGGGTTAGGGTTAGGGTTTGGGTTCGGGTTAGGAATAGGGTTATGGTTTGAGTTTGAATTAGGTTTAGGGTTAGCATTAGGGTTATGGTTAGGTTTAGGATTAGTGTTTCAGTTAAGTGTTAGGGTTAGGGTTTGGGTACGGGCTAGGTTTAGGGTTAGGGTTAGGGTTTGATTTAGGGTGAGGGTTAAGGTTAGGGTTAGTGTTAGGGTTTGGGTTAGGGTTAGAGTTAGGGTTAGGGTTAGGGTTAGGGTTAGGTTTAGGGTTAGCATTAGGGTTAGGATTAGGTTTAGAGTTAGGGTTTGGGTTAGGGTTAGGGTTAGGTTTAGGGTTAGGTTTATGGTTTGGTTTAGGGTTATGGTTAGGGTTAGGTTTTGGGTGAGGGTTAGGGTTAGGGTTAGGGTTAGGGTTTGTGTTAAGATAAGGGTTTGGGTTTGGGTTAGGTTAGGGTTTGGGTTACAGTTAGGGTTAGGGTTAGGGTTTGGGTTTGGTTTAGTGTTAGGGTTAGGTTAGGGTTTAGGTTAGAGTTAGGGTTAGGGTGAGGTGTTGGATTAGGGTTATGGTTAGGGTTAGGGTTAGGATTAGGGTTAGGGTTAGGGTTCTGATTAGAGTTAGGTTTAGAGTTTGGTTTTGGGTAAGGGTTAAGGTTACGGTTAGGGTTAGGGTTAGGGTTAGGACTAGGATTAGGGTTAGGGTTAGGGTTAGGGTTAGGGTTAGGACTAGGATTAGGGTTAGGGTTAGGTTTAGGATTAGGGTTACGGTTAGGGTTAAGGTTAGGTTTTCGGTTTGGGTTATGTTTTGGGTTAGGTTTAGGGTTAGGGTTAGGGTTAGGGTTAGGGTTAAGGTTAGGATTAGGGTTAGGGTTAGGGTTAGGGTTAGGGTTAGGGTTAGGGTTAGGGTTAGGGTTATTATTTGGGTTATGGTTTGGGTTAGTGTTAGGGTTAGGGTTTGGGTTAGTGTTAGAGTTAGGGTTTGAGTTAGGGTTAGGTTTAGGGTTAGGTTAGGGTTTGGGTTAGAGATAGGGTTAGGGTTAGGGTTTGGGTTTGGTTTAGAGTTAGGGTTAGGTTAGGGTTTGGGTTAGGGTTAGTGTTAGGGTTCGGGTTAGGATTTGGGTTAGGGTTAGGGTTAGAGTTGGATTTGGGTTAGAGTTATGGTGAAGGTTAGGGGTTGGGTTAGGGTTAGGGTTACGGTTACGATTAGGTTTACGGTTAGGATTAGGGTTAGGGTTAGTGTTTGGATTATGGTTAGTTTTAGGGTTTGGGTTTGGGTAAGGGTAAGGGTTAGGGTTAGGGTTGGGGTAGGGTTAGGTTTAGGTTATCAGTTAGGGTAAATGTTAGGGTTAGGGTTAGGGTTAGGGTTTGGTTTAGGGTAAAGGTTAGGGTTAGGGTTTAGTTTAGGGTTAGGGTTAGGGTTAGGGTATGGGTTAGGGTTATGGTTGGGGTACGGGTTTGGGTTAGGGTTAGGGTTAGGGTTAGGGTTAGGATTAGGGTTAGGGTTTGGGTTAGGGTTAGGCTTAGGTTTGAATTTGGGTTAGTGTTAGGGCTAGGGTTAGTGTAATGTTTATGGTTTGGATTTGGGTTAGGGTTAGGTTTTGAGTAACGATTAGGGTAAAGTTTAGGGTTTAGGTTTGGGTTAGGTTTATGGTTAGGGTTTGGGTTAAGTTAGGGTTAGGTTTAGGGTTAGGGTTTGGGTTAGGTTTAGGGTTAGGATTAGGGTTAGGGTTAGGGTTCCGATTAGAGTTAGGTTTAGAGTTTGGGTTTGGGTAAGGGTTAAGGTTAGGTTTAGGGTTAGTGTTAGGGTTAGGACTAGGATTAGGGCTAGGGTTAGGGTTAGGATTAGGGTTAGGTTTTGGTTTTAGGTTTGGGTTATGGTTAGGGTAAGTGTTAGGGTTAGGGTTTAGGGTTAGGGTTAGGTTTAAGATTATGGTTTCGGTTTGGGTTATGTTTTGGTTAGGTTTAGGGTTAGGGTTAGGGTTTGAGTTGGAATTAGGTTTAGGGTTAGCATTAGGGTTAGGGTTAGGGTTAGGATTAGTGTTTCAGTTAGGGTTAGGGTTAGGGTTAGGGTTAGGGTTTGGGTTCGGGTTAGGGTTAGGGTTAGGTTTAGGTTTTGATTTAGGGTTAGGGTTAGGGTTAGGGTTTTTGTTAGGGTTTGGGTTAGGGTTAGGGTTAAGACTAGGGTTAGTGTTAGGGTTAGGTTTAGGGTTAGCATTAGGGCTAGTATTAGGGTTAGGGTTACGGTTTGGTTTAGGGTTAGGGTTAGGGTTAGGGTTAGGGTTAGGGTTTGGGTTAGGGTTAGGGTTAGGGTTAGAGTTAGGGTTATGGTTAGGTTTAGCATTAGGGTTAGGGTTGGGTTATGGTTAGGGTTAGCTTTAGGGTTAGGGTTAGGGTTTGGGTTTGGGTTAGGGTTTGGGTTAGGGTTAGGCTTTGGGTTAGGGTTAGGGTTAGGGTTCGGGTTAGGATTTGGGTTAGGGTAAGGGTTAGAGTCGGATTTGGGTTAGAGTTATGGTGAGGGTTAGGGGTTGGTTTAGGGTTAGGTTTACGGTTAGGGTTAGGGTTATGGTTTGGGTTAGGATTAGGGTTAGGGTTAGGGTTAGGGTTACGGTTTCGGTTTCGGTTATGTTTTGGGTTAGTTTTAGGGTTAGGGTTAGGGTTTGGGTTGGGTTAGGATTAGGGTTAGGGTTTGAGTTTGAATTAGGTTTAGGGTTAGCATTAGGGTTAGGGTTCGGTTTAGTATAAGTGTTTCAGTTAGGGTTAGGGTTAGGGTTAGGGTTTGGGTTCGGGTTAGGGTTAGGGTTAGGGTTTGATTTAGGGTTAAGGTTAGGGTTAGGGTTAGTGTTAGGGTTTGGGTTAGGGTTACGGTTAGGAGTAGGTTTAGTGTTAGGGTTAGGTTTAGGGTTAGCATTAGGGTTACGTTTCGCGTTAGGGTATGGTTTGGGTTAGGGTTAGGGTTAGGGTTAGGGTTAGGGTTTGGGTTAGGGTTAGGTTTAGGGTTAGGGTTAGGGTCTGGTTAGGGTTAGGGTTAGGATTAGGGTTAGGGTTTGTGTTAAGATCAGGGTTTGGGTTTGGGTTAGGGTTAGGGTTAGGGTTAGGGTTTCGGTTTGGGTTATGTTTTGGGTTAGGTTTAGGGTTAGGGTTAGGGTTTGGGTTAGGGTTAGGTTTAGGACTAGGATTAGGGTTAGGGTTAGTGTTAGGTTTAGGGTTAGGGTTTGGGTTTAGGTTTGGGTTATGGTTAGGGTTAGTGTTAGGGTTAGGTTTTAGAGTTAGGTTTAGGGTTAGGGTTAGGGTTTCGGTTTGGGTTATGTTTTGGGTTAGGTTTAGGGTTAGGGTTAGGGTTTGGGTTCGGGTTAGGAATAGGGTTATGGTTTGAGTTTGAATTAGGTTTAGGGTTAGCATTAGGGTTATGGTTAGGTTTAGGATTAGTGTTTCAGTTAGGCTTAGTGTTAGGGTTAGGGTTTGGGTACGGGTTAGGTTTAGGGTTAGGGTTAGGGTTTGATTTAGGGTTAGGGTTAAGGTTAGGGTTAGTGTTAGGGTTTGGGTTAGGGTTAGAGTTAGGGTTAGGGTTAGGGTTAGGGTTAGGTTTAGGGTTAGCATTAGGGTTAGGATTAGGTTTAGAGTTAGGGTTTGGGTTAGGGTTAGGGTTAGGTTTAGGGTTAGGTTTATGGTTTGGTTTAGGGTTATGGTTAGGGTTAGGTTTTGGGTGAGGGTTAGGGTTAGGGTTAGGGTTAGGGTTTGTGTTAAGATTAGGGTTTGGGTTTGGGTTAGGTTAGGGTTTGGGTTACAGTTAGGGTTAGGGTTAGGGTTTGGGTTTGGTTTAGTGTTAGGGTTAGGTTAGGGTTTAGGTTAGAGTTAGGGTTAGGGTGAGGTGTTGGATTAGGGTTATGGTTAGGGTTAGGGTTAGGATTAGGGTTAGGGTTAGGGTTCTGATTAGAGTTAGGTTTAGAGTTTGGGTTTGGGTAAGGGTTAAGGTTACGGTTAGGGTTAGGGTTAGGGTTAGGACTAGGATTAGGGTTAGGGTTAGGGTTAGGATTAGGGTTACGGTTAGGGTTAAGGTTAGGTTTTCGGTTTGGGTTATGTTTTGGGTTAGGTTTAGGGTTAGGGTTAGGGTTAGGGTTAAGGTTAGGATTAGGGTTAGGGTTAGGGTTAGTGTTAGGGTTAGGGTTAGGGTTAGGGTTAGGGTTATTATTTGGGTTATGGTTTGGGTTAGTGTTAGGGTTAGGGTTTGGGTTAGTGTTAGAGTTAGGGTTTGAGTTAGGGTTAGGTTTAGGGTTAGGTTAGGGTTTGGGTTAGAGATAGGGTTAGGGTTAGGGTTTGGGTTTGGTTTAGAGTTAGGGTTAGGTTAGGGTTTGGGTTAGGGTTATTGTTAGGGTTCGGGTTAGGATTTGGGTTAGGGTTAGGGTTAGAGTCGGATTTGGGTTAGAGTTATGGTGAAGGTTAGGGGTTGGGTTAGGGTTAGGGTTACGGTTAGGATTAGGGTTACGGTTAGGATTAGGGTTAGGGTTAGTGTTTGGATTATGGTTAGTTTTAGGGTTTGGGTTTGGGTAAGGGTAAGGGTTAGGGTTAGGGTTTGGAGTAGGGTTAGGTTTAGGTTTTCGGTTAGGGTTAATGTTAGGGTTAGGGTTAGGGTTAGGGTTTGGTTTAGGGTTAAGGTTAGGGTTAGGGTTTAGTTTAGGGTTTGGGTTAGGGTTAGGGTTTGGGTTAGGGTTATGGTTGGGGTTCGGGTTTGGGTTAGGGTTAGGGTTAGGGTTAGGGTTAGGATTAGGGTTAGGGTTTGGGTTAGGGTTAGGCTTAGGGTTGAATTTGGCTTAGTGTTAGGGCTAGGGTTTGTGTATTGGGTATGGTTTGGATTTGTGTTAGGGTTAGGTTTTGAGTTACTAGTAGGGTAAAGGTTAGGGTTTAGGTTTGGGTTAGGTTTATGGTTAGGGTTTGGGTTAAGTTTAGGGTTAGGTTTAGGGTTAGGGTTTGGGTTAGGTTTAGGGTTAGGATTAGGGTTAGGGTTAGGGTTCCGATTAGAGTTAGGTTTAGAGTTTGGGTTTGGGTAAGGGTTAAGGTTAGGTTTAGGGTTAGGGTTAGGGTTAGGGTTAGGACTAGGATTAGGGCTAGGGTTAGGGTTAGGATTAGGGTTAGGTTTTGGTTTTAGGTTTGGGTTATGGTTAGGGGAAGTGTTAGGGTTAGGGTTTAGGGTTAGGGTTAGGTTTAAGGTTATGGTTTCGGTTTGGGTTATGTTTTGGGTTAGGTTTAGGGTTAGGGTTAGGGTTTGAGTTGGAATTAGGTTTAGGGTTAGCATTAGGGTTAGGGTTAGGGTTAGGATTAGTGTTTCAGTTAGGGTTAGGGTTAGGGTTAGGGTTAGGGTTTGGGTTCGGGTTAGGGTTAGGGGTAGGTTTAGGTTTTGATTTAGGGTTAGGGTTAGGGTTAGGGTTTTTGTTAGGGTTTGGGTTAGGGTTAGGGTTAAGACTAGGGTTAGTGTTAGGGTTAGGTTTAGGGTTAGCATTAGGGCTAGTATTAGGGTTAGGGTTATGGTTTGGTTTAGGGTTAGGGTTAGGGTTAGGGTTAGGGTTTGGGTTAGGGTTAGGGTTAGGGTTAGAGTTAGGGTTATGGTTAGGTTTAGCATTAGGGTTAGGGTTGGGTTATCGTTAGGGTTAGCTTTAGGGTTAGGGTTAGGGTTTGGGTTTGGGTTAGGGTTTGGGTTAGGGTTAGGCTTTGGGTTAGGGTTAGGATTAGGGTTCGGGTTAGGATTTGGGTTAGGGTTAGGGTTAGAGTCGGATTTGGGTTAGAGTTATGGTGAGGGTTAGGGGTTGGTTTAGGGTTAGGGTTACGGTTAGGGTTAGGGTTATGGTTTGGGTTAGGATTAGGGTTAGGGTTAGGGTTAGGGTTACGGTTTCGGTTTCGGTTATGTTTTGGTTTAGTTTTAGGGTTAGGGTTAGGGTTTGGGTTGGGTTAGGATTAGGGTTAGGGTTTGAGTTTGAATTAGGTTTAGGGTTAGCATTAGGGTTAGGGTTCGGTTTAGTATAAGTGTTTCAGTTAGGGTTAGGGTTAGGGTTAGGGTTTGGGTTCGGGTTAGGGTTAGGGCTAGGGTTTGATTTAGGTTTAAGGTTAGGGTTAGGGTTAGTGTTAGGGTTTGGGTTAGGGTTACGGTTAGGAGTAGGTTTAGTGTTAGGGTTAGGTTTAGGGTTAGCATTAGGTTTACGTTTCGCGTTAGGGTTAGGGTTTGGGTTAGGGTTAGGGTTAGGGTTAGGGTTAGGGTTTGGGTTAGGTTTAGGTTTAGGGTTAGGGTTAGGGTCTGGTTAGGGTTAGGGTTAGGATTAGGGTTAGGGTTTGTGTTAAGATCAGTGTTTGGGTTTGGTTTAGGGTTAGGGTTAGGGTTAGGGTTTCGGTTTGGGTTATGTTTTGGGTTAGGTTTAGGGTTAGGGTTAGGGTTTGGGTTCGGGTTAGGAATAGGGTTATTGTTTGAGTTTGAATTAGGTTTAGGGTTAGCATTAGGGTTGGGGTTAGGTTTAGGATTAGTGTTTCAGTTAGGCTTAGTGTTAGGGTTAGGGTTTGGGTACGGGTTAGGTTTAGGGTTAGGGTTAGGGTTTGATTTATGGTTAGGGTTAAGGTTAGGGTTACTGTTAGGGTTTGGGTTAGGGTTAGGGTTAGGAATAGGGCTAGTGATAGGGTTAGGTTTAGGGTTAGCATTAGGGTTAGGATTAGGTTTAGAGTTAGGGTTTGGGTAAGGGTTAGGGTTAGGTTTAGGGTTAGGTTTATGGTTTGGTTTAGGGTTATGGTTAGGGTTAGGGTTTGGGTGAGGGTTAGGGTTAGGGTTCGGGTTAGGGTTTGTGTTAAGATTAGGGTTTGGGTTTGGGTTAGGTTAGGGTTTGGGTTACAGTTAGGGTTAGGGTTAGGGTTTGGGTTTGGTTTAGTGTTAGGGTTAGGTTAGGGTTTAGGTTAGAGTTAGGGTTAGGGTGAGGTGTTGGATTAGGGTTATGGTTAGGGTTAGGGTTAGAATTAGGGTTAGGGTTAGGGTTCCGATTAGAGTTAGGTTTAGAGTTTGGGTTTGGGTAAGGGTTAAGGTTAGGGTTAGGGTTAGGGTTAGGGTTAGGACTAGGATTAGGGTTAGGGTTAGGGTTAGGATTAGGGTTACGGTTAGGGTTAAGGTTATGTTTTCGGTTTGGGTTA
>JAJHUQ010000039.1:7785000-7792500 GCA_035773235.1 Eospalax fontanierii | reverse complement strand
GTTAGGTTTAGGGTTAGGGTTTGGGTTTAGGTTTGGGTTATGGTTAGAGTTAGTGTTAGGGTTAGGTTTTTGGGTTAGGTTTAGGGTTAGGGTTAGGGTTTCGGTTTGGGTTATGTTTTGGGTTAGGTTTAGGGTTAGGGTTAGGGTTTGGGTTCGGGTTAGGAATAGGGTTATGGTTTGAGTTTGAATTAGGTTTAGGGTTAGCATTAGGGTTATGGTTAGGTTTAGGATTAGTGTTTCAGTTAGGCTTAGTGTTAGGGTTAGGGTTTGGGTACGGGTTAGGTTTAGGGTTAGGGTTAGGGTTTGATTTAGGGTTAGGGTTAAGGTTAGGGTTAGTGTTAGGGTTTGGGTTAGGGTTAGGGTTAGGGTTAGGGTTAGGGTTAGGTTTAGGGTTAGCATTAGGGTTAGGATTAGGTTTAGAGTTAGGGTTTGGGTTAGGGTTAGGGTTAGGTTTAGGGTTAGGTTTATGGTTTGGTTTAGGGTTATGGTTAGGGTTAGGGTTTCGGTGAGGGTTAGGGTTAGGGTTAGGGTTAGGGTTTGTGTTAAGATTAGGGTTTGGGTTTGGGTTAGGTTAGGGTTTGTGTTACAGTTAGGGTTAGGGTTAGGGTTTGGGTTTGGTTTAGTGTTAGGGTTAGGTTAGGGTTTAGGTTAGAGTTAGGGTTAGGGTGAGGTGTTGGATTAGGGTTATGGTTAGGGTTAGGGTTAGGATTAGGGTTAGGGTTAGGGTTCCGATTAGAGTTAGGTTTAGAGTTTGGGTTTGGGTAAGGGTTAAGGTTAGGGTTAGGGTTAGGGTTAGGGTTAGGACTAGGATTAGGGTTAGGGTTAGGTTTAGGTTTAGGGTTAGGGTTAGGGTTAAGGTTAGGTTTTGGGTTTGGGTTATGTTTTGGGTTAGGTTTAGGGTTAGGGTTAGGGTTAGGGTTAGGGTTAAGGTTAGGATTAGGGTTAGGGTTAGGGTTAGGGTTAGGGTTAGGGTTAGGGTTAGGGTTAGGGTTAGGGTTAGGGTTATTATTTGGGTTATGGTTTGGGTTAGTGTTAGGGTTAGGGTTTGGGTTAGTGTTAGAGTTAGGGTTTGAGTTAGGGTTAGGTTTAGGGTTAGGTTAGGGTTTGGGTTAGAGATAGGGTTAGGGTTAGGGTTTGGGTTTGGTTTAGAGTTAGGGTTAGGTTAGGGTTTGGGTTAGGGTTATTGTTAGGGTTCGGGTTAGGATTTGGGTTAGGGTTAGGGTTAGAGTCGGATTTGGGTTAGAGTTATGGTGAAGGTTAGGGGTTGGGTTAGGGTTAGGGTTACGGTTAGGATTAGGGTTACGGTTAGGATTAGGGTTAGGGTTAGTGTTTGGATTATGGTTAGTTTTAGGGTTTGGGTTTGGGTAAGGGTAAGGGTTAGGGTTAGGGTTGGGGTAGGGTTAGGTTTAGGTTTTCAGTTAGGGTTAATGTTAGGGTTAGGGTTAGGGTTAGGGTTTGGTTTAGGGTTAAGGTTAGGGTTAGGGTTTAGTTTAGGGTTAGGGTTAGGGTTAGGGTTTGGGTTAGGGTTATGGTTGGGGTTCGGGTTTGGGTTAGGGTTAGGGTTAGGGTTAGGGTTAGGATTAGGGTTAGGGTTTGGGTTAGGGTTAGGCTTAGGTTTGAATTTGGGTTAGTGTTAGGGCTAGGGTTAGTGTAATGTTTATGGTTTGGATTTGGGTTAGGGTTAGGTTTTGAGTAACGATTAGGGTAAAGTTTAGGGTTTAGGTTTGGGTTAGGTTTATGGTTAGGGTTTGGGTTAAGTTAGGGTTAGGTTTAGGGTTAGGGTTTGGGTTAGGTTTAGGGTTAGGATTAGGGTTAGGGTTAGGGTTCCGATTAGAGTTAGGTTTAGAGTTTGGGTTTGGGTAAGGGTTAAGGTTAGGTTTAGGGTTAGGGTTAGGGTTAGGGTTAGGACTAGGATTAGGGCTAGGGTTAGGGTTAGGATAGGGTTAGGTTTTGGTTTTAGGTTTGGGTTATGGTTAGGGTAAGTGTTAGGGTTAGGGTTTAGGGTTAGGGTTAGGTTTAAGGTTATGGTTTCGGTTTGGGTTATGTTTTGGTTAGGTTTAGGGTTAGGGTTAGGGTTTGAGTTGGAATTAGGTTTAGGGTTAGCATTAGGGTTAGGGTTAGGGTTAGGATTAGTGTTTCAGTTAGGGTTAGGGTTAGGGTTAGGGTTAGGGTTTGGGTTCGGGTTAGGGTTAGGGTTAGGTTTAGGTTTTGATTTAGGGTTAGGGTTAGGGTTAGGGTTTTTGTTAGGGTTTGGGTTAGGGTTAGGGTTAAGACTAGGGTTAGAGTTAGGGTTAGGTTTAGGGTTAGCATTAGGGCTAGTATTAGGGTTAGGGTTACGGTTTGGTTTAGGGTTAGGGTTAGGGTTAGGGTTAGGGTTAGGGTTTGGGTTAGGGTTAGTGTTAGGGTTAGAGTTAGGGGTATGGTTAGGTTTAGCATTAGGGTTAGGGGGGGGTTATGGTTAGGGTTAGCTTTAGGGTTAGGGTTAGGGTTTGGGTTTGGGTTAGGGTTTGGGTTAGGGTTAGGCTTTGGGTTAGGGTTAGGGTTAGGGTTCGGGTTAGGATTTGGGTTAGGGTAAGGGTTAGAGTCGGATTTGGGTTAGAGTTATGGTGAGGGTTAGGGGTTGGTTTAGGGTTAGGTTTACGGTTAGGGTTAGGGTTATGGTTTGGGTTAGGATTAGGGTTAGGGTTAGGGTTAGGGTTACGGTTTCGGTTTCGGTTATGTTTTGGGTTAGTTTTAGGGTTAGGGTTAGGGTTTGGGTTGGGTTAGGATTAGGGTTAGGGTTTGAGTTTGAATTAGGTTTAGGGTTAGCTTTAGGGTTAGGGTTCGGTTTAGTATAAGTGTTTCAGTTAGGGTTAGGGTTAGGGTTAGGGTTTGGGTTCGGGTTAGGGTTAGGGTTAGGGTTTGATTTAGGGTTAAGGTTAGGGTTAGGGTTAGTGTTAGGGTTTGGGTTAGGGTTACGGTTAGGAGTAGGTTTAGTGTTAGGGTTAGGTTTAGGGTTAGCATTAGGGTTACGTTTCGCGTTAGGGTTAGGGTTTGGGTTAGGGTTAGGGTTAGGGTTAGGGTTAGGGTTTGGGTTAGGGTTAGGTTTAGGGTTAGGGTTAGGGTCTGGTTAGGGTTAGGGTTAGGATTAGGGTTAGGGTTTGTGTTAAGATCAGGGTTTGAGTTTGGGTTAGGGTTAGGGTTAGGGTTAGGGTTTCGGTTTGGGTTATGTTTTGGGTTTGGTTTAGGGTTAGGGTTAGGGTTTGGGTTAGGGTTAGGTTTAGGCCTAGGATTAGGGTTAGGGTAAGTGTTAGGTTTAGGGTTAGGGTTTGGGTTTAGGTTTGGGTTATGGTTAGGGTTAGTGTTAGGGTTAGGTTTTAGAGTTAGGTTTAGGGTTAGGGTTAGGGTTTCGGTTTGGGTTATGTTTTGGGTTAGGTTTAGGGTTAGGGTTAGGGTTTGGGTTCGGGTTAGGAATAGGGTTATGGTTTGAGTTTGAATTAGGTTTAGGGTTAGCATTAGGGTTATGGTTAGGTTTAGGATTAGTGTTTCAGTTAGGCTTAGTGTTAGGGTTAGGGTTTGGGTACGGGTTAGGTTTAGGGTTAGGGTTAGGGTTTGATTTAGGGTGAGGGTTAAGGTTAGGGTTAGTGTTAGGGTTTGGGTTAGGGTTAGAGTTAGGGTTAGGGTTAGGGTTAGGGTTAGGTTTAGGGTTAGCATTAGGGTTAGGATTAGGTTTAGAGTTAGGGTTTGGGTTAGGGTTAGGGTTAGGTTTAGGGTTAGGTTTATGGTTTGGTTTAGGGTTATGGTTAGGGTTAGGTTTTGGGTGACGGTTAGGGTTAGGGTTAGGGTTAGGGTTTGTGTTAAGATTAGGGTTTGGGTTTGGGTTAGGTTAGGGTTTGGGTTACAGTTAGGGTTAGGGTTAGGGTTTGGGTTTGGTTTAGTGTTAGGGTTAGGTTAGGGTTTAGGTTAGAGTTAGGGTTAGGGTGAGGTGTTGGATTAGGGTTATGGTTAGGGTTAGGGTTAGGATTAGGGTTAGGGTTAGGGTTCTGATTAGAGTTAGGTTTAGAGTTTGGGTTTGGGTAAGGTTTAAGGTTAGGGTTAGGGTTAGGGTTAGGGTTAGGACTAGGATTAGGGTTAGGGTTAGGGTTAGGATTAGGGTTACGGTTAGGGTTAAGGTTAGGTTTTCGGTTTGGGTTATGTTTTGGGTTAGGTTTAGGGTTAGGGTTAGGGTTAGGGTTAGGGTTAAGGTTAGGATTAGGGTTAGGGTTAGGGTTAGTGTTAGGGTTAGGGTTAGGGTTAGGGTTAGGGTTATTATTTGGGTTATGGTTTGGGTTAGTGTTAGGGTTAGGGTTTGGGTTAGTGTTAGAGTTAGGGTTTGAGTTAGGGTTAGGTTTAGGGTTAGGTTAGGGTTTGGGTTAGAGATAGGGTTAGGGTTAGGGTTTGGGTTTGGTTTAGAGTTAGGGTTAGGTTAGGGTTTGGGTTAGGGTTATTGTTAGGGTTCGGGTTAGGATTTGGGTTAGGGTTAGGGTTAGAGTCGGATTTGGGTTAGAGTTATGGTGAAGGTTAGGGGTTGGGTTAGGGTTAGGGTTACGGTTAGGATTAGGGTTAAGGTTAGGATTAGGGTTAGGGTTAGTGTTTGGATTATGGTTAGTTTTAGGGTTTGGGTTTGGGTAAGGGTAAGGGTTAGGGTTAGGGTTTGGAGTAGGGTTAGGTTTAGGTTTTCGGTTAGGGTTAATGTTAGGGTTAGGGTTAGGGTTAGGGTTTGGTTTAGGGTTAAGGTTAGGGTTAGGGTTTAGTTTAGGGTTTGGGTTAGGGTTAGGGTTTGGGTTAGGGTTATGGTTGGGGTTCGGGTTTGGGTTAGGGTTAGGGTTAGGGTTAGGGTTAGGATTAGGGTTAGGGTTTGGGTTAGGGTTAGGCTTAGGTTTGAATTTGGGTTAGTGTTAGGGCTAGGGTTAGTGTAAAGTTTATGGTTTGGATTTGGGTTAGGGTTAGGTTTTGAGTTACGATTAGGGTAAAGATTAGGGTTTAGGTTTGGGTTAGGTTTATGGTTAGGGTTTGGGTTAAGTTTAGGGTTAGGTTTAGGGTTAGGGTTTGGGTTAGGTTTAGGGTTAGGATTAGGGTTAGGGTTAGGGTTCCGATTAGAGTTAGGTTTAGAGTTTGGGTTTGGGTAAGGGTTAAGGTTAGGTTTAGGGTTAGGGTTAGGGTTAGGGTTAGGACTAGGATTAGGGCTAGGGTTAGGGTTAGGATTAGGGTTAGGTTTTGGTTTTAGGTTTGGGTTATGGTTAGGGTAAGTGTTAGGGTTAGGGTTTAGGGTTAGGGTTAGGTTTAAGTTTATGGTTTCGGTTTGGGTTATGTTTTGGGTTAGGTTTAGGGTTAGGGTTAGGGTTTGAGTTGGAATTAGGTTTAGGGTTAGCATTAGGGTTAGGGTTAGGGTTAGGATTAGTGTTTCAGTTAGGGTTAGGGTTAGGGTTAGGGTTAGGGTTTGGGTTCGGGTTAGGGTTAGGGTTAGGTTTAGGTTTTGATTTAGGGTTAGGGTTAGGGTTAGGGTTTTTGTTAGGGTTTGGGTTAGGGTTAGGTTTAAGACTAGGGTTAGTGTTAGGGTTAGGTTTAGGGTTAGCATTAGGGCTAGTATTAGGGTTAGGGTTATGGTTTGGTTTAGGGTTAGGGTTAGGGTTAGGGTTAGGGTTTGGGTTAGGGTTAGGGTTAGGGTTAGAGTTAGGGTTATGGTTAGGTTTAGCATTAGGGTTAGGGTTGGGTTATCGTTAGGGTTAGCTTTAGGGTTAGGGTTAGGGTTAGGGTTCGGGTTAGGATTTGGGTGAGGGTTAGGGTTAGAGTCGGATTTGGGTTAGAGTTATGGTGAGGGTTAGGGGTTGGTTTAGGGTTAGGGTTACGGTTAGGGTTAGGGTTATGGTTTGGGTTAGGATTAGGGTTAGGGTTAGGGTTAGGGTTACGGTTTCGGTTTCGGTTATGTTTTGGGTTAGTTTTAGGGTTAGGGTTAGGGTTTGGGTTGGGTTAGGATTAGGGTTAGGGTTTGAGTTTGAATTAGGTTTAGGGTTAGCATTAGGGTTAGGGTTCGGTTTAGTATAAGTGTTTCAGTTAGGGTTAGGGTTAGGGTTAGGGTTTGGGTTCGGGTTAGGGTTAGGGCTAGGGTTTGATTTAGGTTTAAGGTTAGGGTTAGGGTTAGTGTTAGGGTTTGGGTTAGGGTTACGGTTAGGAGTAGGTTTAGTGTTAGGGTTAGGTTTAGGGTTAGCATTAGGTTTACGTTTCGCGTTAGGGTTAGGGTTTGGGTTAGGGTTAGGGTTAGGGTTAGGGTTAGGGTTTGGGTTAGGGTTAGGTTTAGGGTTAGGGTTAGGGTCTGGTTAGGGTTAGGGTTAGGATTAGGGTTAGGGTTTGTGTTAAGATCAGTGTTTGGGTTTGGGTTAGGGTTAGGGTTAGGGTTAGGGTTTCGGTTTGGGTTATGTTTTGGGTTAGGGTTAGGGTTAGGGTTAGGGTTTGGGTTCGGGTAAGGAATAGGGTTATTGTTTGAGTTTGAATTAGGTTTAGGGTTAGCATTAGGGTTGGGGTTAGGTTTAGGATTAGTGTTTCAGTTAGGCTTAGTGTTAGGGTTAGGGTTTGGGTACGGGTTAGGTTTAGGGTTAGGGTTAGGGTTTGATTTATGGTTAGGGTTAAGGTTAGGGTTACTGTTAGGGTTTGGGTTAGGGTTAGGGTTAGGAATAGGGTTAGTGATAGGGTTAGGTTTAGGGTTAGCATTAGGGTTAGGATTAGGTTTAGAGTTAGGGTTTGGGTTAGGGTTAGGGTTAGGTTTAGGGTTAGGTTTATGGTTTGGTTTAGGGTTATGGTTAGGGTTAGGGTTTGGGTGAGGGTTAGGGTTAGGGTTAGGGTTAGGGTTTGTGTTAAGATTAGGGTTTGGGTTTGGGTTAGGTTAGGGTTTGGGTTACAGTTAGGGTTAGGGTTAGGGTTTGGGTTTGGTTTAGTGTTAGGGTTAGGTTAGGGTTTAGGTTAGAGTTAGAGTTAGGGTGAGGTGTTGGATTAGGGTTATGGTTAGGGTTAGGGTTAGAATTAGGGTTAGGGTTAGGGTTCCGATTAGAGTTAGGTTTAGAGTTTGGGTTTGGGTAAGGGTTAAGGTTAGGGTTAGGGTTAGGGTTAGGGTTAGGACTAGGATTAGGGTTAGGGTTAGGGTTAGGATTAGGGTTACGGTTAGGGTTAAGGTTAGGTTTTCGGTTTGGGTTATGTTTTGGGTTAGGTTTAGGTTTAGGGTTAGGGTTAGGGTTAGGGTTAAGGTTAGGATTAGGGTTAGGGTTTGAGTTTGAATTAGGTTTAGGGTTAGCATGAGGGTTAGGGTTAGATTTAGGATAAGTGTTTCAGTTAGGGTTTGGGTTAGGGTTAGGGTTAGGGTTAGGGTTTGGGTTAGGGTTAGGGTTAGGGTTAGGTTTTGGGTTAGGGTTAGGGTTAGGGTTAGGACTACGATTAGGGTTATGGTTAGGGTTAGGGTTAGGATTAGGGTTAGGGTTAGGGTTCCGATTA
>JAJHUQ010000039.1:7772500-7775000 GCA_035773235.1 Eospalax fontanierii | reverse complement strand
ATGTTTTGGGTTAGGTTTAGGTTTAGGGTTAGGGTTAGGGTTAGGGTTAAGGTTAGGATTAGGGTTAGGGTTTGAGTTTGAATTAGGTTTAGGGTTAGCATGAGGGTTAGGGTTAGATTTAGGATAAGTGTTTCAGTTAGGGTTTGGGTTAGGGTTAGGGTTAGGGTTAGGGTTTGGGTTAGGGTTAGGGTTAGGGTTAGGTTTTGGGTTAGGGTTAGGGTTAGGGTTAGGACTATGATTAGGGTTATGGTTAGGGTTAGGGTTAGGATTAGGGTTAGGGTTAGGGTTCCGATTAGAGTTAGGTTTAGAATTTGGGTTTGGTTAAGGGTTAAGGTTAGGTTTAGGGTTAGGGTTAGGGTTAGGGTTAGGACTAGGATTAGGGCTAGGGTTAGGGTTAGGATTAGTGTTAGGTTTTGGTTTTAGGTTTGGGTTATGGTTAGGGTAAGTGTTAGCGTTAGGGTTTAGGGTTAGGGTTAGGTTTAAGGTTATGGTTTCGGTTTGGGTTATGTTTTGGGTTAGGTTTAGGGTTAGGGTTAGGTTTTGAGTTGGAATTAGGTTTAGGGTTAGCATTAGGGTTAGGGTTAGGGTTAGGATTAGTGTTTCAGTTAGGGTTAGGGTTAGGGTTAGGATTTGGGTTCGGGTTAGGGTTAGGGTTAGGGTTAGGTTTAGGTTTTGATTTAGGGTTAGGGTTAGGGTTAGGGTTTTTGTTAGGGTTTGGGTTAGGGTTCGGGTTAAGACTAGGGTTAGTGTTAGGGTTAGGTTTAGGGTTAGCATTAGGGCTAGTATTAGGGTTAGGGTTACGGTTTGGGTTAGGGTTAGGGTTAGGGTTAGGGTTAGGGTTAGGGTTAGGGTTAGGGTTTGGGTTAGGGTTAGGGTTAGGGTTAGAGTTAGGGTTATGGTTAGGTTTAGCATTAGGGTTAGGTTTAGGGTTATGGTTAGGGTTAGCTTTAGGGTTAGGGTTAGGGTTTGGGTTTGGGTTAGGGTTTTGGTTAGGGGTAGGCTTTGGGTTAGGATTAGGGTTAGGGTTCAGGTTAGGATTTGGGTTAGGGTTAGGGTTAGAGTCGGATTTGGGTTAGAGTTATGGTGAGGGTTAGGGGTTGGTTTAGGGTTAGGGTTACGGTTAGGTTTAGGGTTATGGTTTGGGTTAGGATTAGGGTTAGGGTTAGGGTTAGGGTTACGGTTTCGGTTTCAGTTATGTTTTGGGTTAGTTTTAGGGTTAGGGTTAGGGTTTGGGTTGGGTTAGGATTAGGGTTAGGGTTTGAGTTTGAATTAGGTTTAGGGTTAGCATTAGGGTTAGGGTTAGGTTTAGTATAAGTGTTTCAGTTAGGGTTAGGTTTAGGGTTAGGGTTTGGGTTCGGGTTAGGGTTAGGGTTAGGGTTTGATTTAGGGTTAAGGTTAGGGTTAGGGTTAGTGTTAGGGTTTGGGTTAGGGTTACGGTTAGGAGTAGGTTTAGTGTTAGGGTTAGGTTTAGGGTTAGCATTAGGGTTACGATTCACGTTAGGGTTAGGGTTTGGGTTAGGGTTAGTTTTAGGGTTAGTGTTAGGGTTTGGGTTAGGGTTAGGTTTAGGGTTAGGGTTAGGGTCTGGTTAGGGTTAGGGTTAGGATTAGGGTTAGGGTTTGTGTTAAAATCAGGGTTTGGGTTTGGGTTAGGGTTACGGTTAGGGTTAGGGTTAGAATTAGGGTTAGGGTTAAGGTTAGGGTTAGGGTTAGGGTTAGGATTAGTGTTATTATTTGGGTTATGGTTTGGGTTAGGGTTAGGGTTAGCGTTTGGGTTAGTGTTAGAGTTAGGGTTTGAGTTAGGGTTAGGTATAGGGTTAGGTTACGGTTTGGGTTAGAGTTAGGGTTAGGGTTAGGTTTGGGTTTGGTTTAGAGTTAGGGTTAGGTTTGGGTTTGGGTTAGAGTTAGTGTTAGGGTGAGGTGTTGGATTAGTGTTATGGTTAGGGTTAGGGTTAGGATTAGGGTTAGGGTTAGGGTTCCGATTAGAGTTGGTTTAGAGTTTGGGTTTTGTAAGGGTTAAGGTTAGGGTTAGGGTTAGGGTTAGGGTTATTACTTGGATTAGGGTTAGGGTTAGGATTATGGTTAGGGTTTGGATTTAGGTTTGGGTTATGTTTAGGGTAAGTGTTAGGGTTAGGGTTTCGGGTTAGGGTTAGGGTTAGGGTTAGGGTTTCGGTTTTGGTTATGTTTTGGGTTAGGTTTAGGGTTAGGGTTAGGGTTTGGGTTCGGTTTAGAATTAGGGTTAGGGTTTGAGTTTGAATTAGGTTTAGGGTTAGCATTAGGGTTAGGGTTAGGTTTAGGATTAGTGTTTCAGTTAGGGTTAGGGTTAGGGTTAGGGTTTGGGTTCGGGTTAGGGTTAGGGTTAGGGTTTGATTTACGGTTAGGGTTAGGGTTAGGGTTAGGGTTAGTGTTAGGGTTTGGGTAGGGTTAGGGTTAGGCCTAGGGTTACTGTTAGGGTTAGGTTTAGGGTTAGCATTAGGGTTAGGATTAGGGTTAGGTTTAGGGT
>JAJHUQ010000039.1:7755000-7770000 GCA_035773235.1 Eospalax fontanierii | reverse complement strand
ATGGTTAGGGTTAGGGTTAGGATAAGGATGAGGGTTAGGGTTAGGGTTAGGATTAGGGTTTTTATTTGGGTTATGGTTTGGGTTAGGGTTTGGGTTAGTGTTAGAGTTAGGGTTTGAGTTAGGGTTAGGTTTAGGTTTAGGTTAGGGTTAGGGTTAGGGTTAGGGTTAGGGTTAGGGTTATTATTTGGGTTAAGATTTGGGTTAGGGTTAGTGTTAGGGTTTGGGTTAGTGTTAGAGTTAGGGTTTGAGTTAGGGTTAGGTTTAGGCTTACATTGGGGTTTGGGTTAGAGTTAGGGTTAGGGTTAGGGTTTGGGTTTGGTTTAGAGTTAGGGTTAGGTTAGGGTTTGGGTTAGAGTTAGGGTTAGGGTGAGGTGTTGGATTAGGGTTATGGTTAGGGTTAGGGTTAGGATTAGGGTTAGGGTTAGGGTTCCGATTAGAGTTAGGTTTAGAGTTTGGGTTTGGGTAAGGGTTAAGGTTAGGGTTAGGGTTAGGGTTAGGGTTAGGGTTAGGTTTAGGAGTAGGATTAGGGTTAGGGTTAGTGTTAGGTTTAGGGTTAGGGTTTGGGTTTAGGTTTGGGTTATGGTTAGGGTTAGTGTTAGGGTTAGGGTTTAGGTTTAGGGTTAGTGTTAGGGTTAGGGTTTCGGTTTGGGTTATGTTTTGGGTTAGGTTTAGGGTTAGGGTTAGGGTTTGGGTTCGGGTTAGGAATAGGGTTATGGTTTGAGTTTGAATTAGGTTTAGGGTTAGCATTAGGGTTAGGGTTAGGTTTAGGATTAGTGTTTCAGTTAGGCTTAGTGTTAGGGTTAGGGTTTGGGTACGGGTTAGGTTTAGGGTTAGGTTTAGGGTTTGATTTAAGGTTAGGGTTAAGGTTAGGGTTAGTGTTAGGGTTTGGGTTAGGGTTAGGGTTAGGAATAGGGTTAGTGATAGGGTTAGGTTTAGGGTTAGCATTAGGGTTAGGATTAGGTTTAGGGTTAGGGTTTGTGTTAGGGTTAGGGTTAGGGTTATTGTTAGGTTTATGGTTTGGTTTAGGGTTATGGTTAGGGTTAGGGTTTGGGTGAGGGTTAGGGTTAGGGTTAGGGTTTGTGTTAAGATTAGGGTTTGGGTTTGGGTTAGGTTAGGGTTAGGGTTACAGTTAGGGTTAGGGTTAGGGTTTGGATTTGGTTTAGTGTTAGGATTAGGTTAGGGTTTAGGTTAGAGTTAGGGTTAGGGTGAGGTGTTGGATTAGGGTTATGGTTAGGGTTAGGGTTAGGATTAGGTTTAGGGTTAGGGTTAGGATTAGGGTTACGGTTAGGGTTAGGGTTAGGTTTTCGGTTTTGGTTATGTTTTGGGTTAGGTTTAGGGTTAGGGTTAGGGTTAGGGTTAGGGTTAGGGTTAAGGTTAGGATTAGGGTTAGGGTTTGAGTTTGAATTAGGTTTAGGGTTAGCATGAGGGTTAGGGTTAGATTTAGGATAAGTGTTTCAGTTAGGGTTTGTGGTAGGTTTAGGGTTAGGGTTATGGTTTGGGTTAGGGTTAGGGTTAGTGTGATGGTGTGGGTTAGGGTTAGGTTTACGGTTAGGACTAGGATTAGGGTTATGTTTAGGGTTAGGGTTAGGATTAGGGTTAGGGTTAGGGTTCCGATTAGAGTTAGGTTTAGAGTTTGGGTTTGGGTAAGGGTTAAGGTTAGGTTCAGGGTTAGGGTTAGGGTTAGAGTTAGGACTAGGATTAGGGCTAGGGTTAGGGTTAGGATTAGGGTTAGGGTTTGGTTTTAGGTTTGGGTTATGGTTAGGGTAAGTGTTAGGGTTAGGGTTTACGGTTGGGGTTAGGTTTAAGGTTATGGTTTGGGTTTGGGTTATGTTTTGGGTTAGGTTTAGTGTTAGGGTTAGGGTTTGAGTTGGAATTAGGTTTAGGGTTAGCATTAGGGTTAGGGTTAGGGTTAGGATTAGTGTTTCAGTTAGGGTTAGGGTTAGGGTTAGGGTTTGGGTTCGGGTTAGGTTTAGGGTTAGGTTTAGGTTTTGATTTAGGGTTAGCGTTAGGGTTAGGGTTTTTGTTAGGGTTTGGGTTAGGGTTAGGGTTAAGACTAGGGTTAGTGTTAGGGTTAGGTTTAGGGTTAGCATTAGGGCTAGGATTAGGGTTAGGGTTACGGTTTGGGTTAGGGTTAGTGTTAGGGTTAGGGTTAGGTTTTGGGTTAGGGTTAGGGTTAGGGTTAGAGTTAATGTTATGGTTAGGTTTAGCATTAGGGTTAGGGTTAGGGTTATGGTTAGGGTTAGCTTTAGGGTTAGGGTTAGGGTTTGGGTTTGGGTTAGGGTTTGGGTTAGGGTTAGGGTTAGGGTTCGGATTAGGATTTGGGTTAGGGTTAGGGTTAGAGTCGGATTTGGGTTAGAGTTATGGTGAGGGTTAGTGGTTGGTTTAGGGTTAGGGTTACGGTTAGGGTTAGGGTTATGGTTAGGGTTAGGATTAGGGTTAGGGTTAGGGTTAGGGTTACGGTTTCGGTTTTGGTTATTTTTTGGGTTAGTTTTAGGGTAGGATAGGGTTAGGGTTTGAGTTTGAATTAGGTTTAGGGTTAGCATTAGGGTTAGGGTTAGGTTTAGGATAAGTGTTTCAGTTAGGGTTAGGGTTAGGGTTAGGGTTTGGGTTCGGGTTAGGGTTAGGGTTAGGGTTTGATTTAGGGTTAAGGTTAGGGTTAGGGTTAGTGTTAGGGTTTGGGTAAGGGTTAAGGTTAGGGTTAGGGTTAGGGTTAGGGTTAAGGTTAGGGTTAGGGTTAGGACTAGGATTAGTGTTAGGGTTAGTGTTAGGATTAGGGTTAGGGTTTGGGTTTAGGTTTGGGTTATGTTTAGGGTTTGGGTTTAGGGTTAGGGTTAGGGTTAGGGTTAGGGTTTCGGTTTGGGTTATGGTTTGGGTTAGGTTTAGGGTTAGGGTTAGGCTTTGGGTTCGGGTTAGGAATAGGGTTATGGTTTGAATTTGAATTAGGTTTAGGGTTAGCATTAGGGTTAGGATTAGTGTTAGGGTTAGGTTTTGGGTTAGGGTGAGGGTTAGGGTTAGGGTTAGGGTTTGGGTTAGTGTTAGGTTTGAATCTGGGTTAGTATTAGGGTTATGGTTAGTGTTAAGTTTATGCTTAGGGTTAGGGTGACGGTTAGGTTTTGGGTGAGGGTTAGGGTTAGGGTTAGGGTTAGACTTAGGTTTAGGGTTAGGGTTAGGGTTAGGGTTAGGGTTAGGGTTAGGATAAGGATGAGGGTTAGGGTTAGGGTTAGGATTAGGGTTATTATTTGGGTTAAGATTTGGGTTAGGGTTAGTGTTAGGGTTTGGGTTAGTGTTAGAGTTAGGGTTTGAGTTAGGATTAGGTTTAGGCTTACATTGGGGTTTGGGTTAGAGTTAGGGTTAGGGTTAGGGTTTGGGTTTGGTTTAGAGTTAGGGTTAGGTTAGGGTTTGGGTTAGAGTTAGGGTTAGGGTGAGGTGTTGGATTAGGGTTATGGTTAGGGTTAGGGTTAGGATTAGGGTTAGGGTTAGGGTTCCGATTAGAGTTAGGTTTAGAGTTTGGGTTTGGGTAAGGGTTAAGGTTAGGGTTAGGGTTAGGGTTAGGGTTAGGGTTAGGTTTAGGACTAGCATTAGGGTTAGGGTTAGAGTTAGGTTTAGGGTTAGGGTTTGGGTTTAGGTTTGGGTTATGGTTAGGGTTAGTGTTAGGGTTAGGGTTTAGGGTTAGGGTTAGGGTTAGTGTTAGGGTTTCGGTTTGGGTTATGTTTTGGGTTAGGTTTAGGGTTAGGGTTAGGGTTTGGGTTCGGGTTAGGAATAGGGTTATGGTTTGAGTTTGAATTAGGTTTAGGGTTAGCATTAGGGTTAGGGTTAGGTTTAGGATTAGTGTTTCAGTTAGGCTTAGTGTTAGGGTTAGGGTTTGGGTACGGGTTAGGTTTAGGGTTAGGTTTAGGGTTTGATTTAGGGTTAGGGTTAAGGTTAGGGTTAGTGTTAGGGTTTGGGTTAGGGTTAGGGTTAGGAATAGGGTTAGTGATAGGGTTAGGTTTAGGGTTAGCATTAGGGTTAGGATTAGGTTTAGGGTTAGGGTTTGGGTTAGGGTTAGGGTTAGGGTTAGGGTTAGGACTAGGATTAGGGTTAGGGTTAGGGTAAGGATTAGGGTTACGGTTAGGGTTAGGGTTAGGTTTTCGGTTTGGGTTATGTTTTGGGTTAGGTTTAGGGTTAGGGTTAGGGTTAGGGTTAGGGTTAAGGTTAGGATTAGGGTTAGGGTTTGAGTTTGAATTAGGTTTAGGGTTAGCATGAGGGTTAGGGTTAGATTTAGGATAAGTGTTTCAGTTAGGGTTTGGGTTAGGGTTAGGGTTAGGCTTAGGGTTTGGGTTAGGGTTAGGGTTAGGGTTAGGGTTAGGGTTAGGGTTAGGGTTAGGGTTTCGGTTTTGGTTATGTTTTGGGTTAGTTTTAGGGTAGGGTTAGGGTTTGGGTTGGGTTAGGATTAGGGTTAGGGTTATCATTAGGGTTAGGGTTAGGTTTAGGCTAAGTGTTACAGTTAGGGTTAGGGTTAGGGTTAGGGTTTGGGTTCGGGTTAGGGTTATTGTTAGTGTTTCATTTAGGGTTAAGATTAGGGTTAGGGTTAGTGTTAGGGTTTGGGTTAGGGTTACGGTTAGGAGTAGGGTTAGTGTTAGGGTTAGGTTTAGGGTTAGCATTAGGGTTAGGATTAGCGTTAGGGTTAGGGTTTGGGTTAGGGTTAGGGTTTGGGTTAGGGTTAGGGTTTGGGTTAGGGTTAGGGTTAGGGTCAGGGTCTGGTTAGGGTTAGGGTTAGGATTAGGGTTAGGGTTTGTGTTAAGATCAGGGTTTGGGTTTGGGTTAGGGTTAGGGTTAGGGTTAGGGTTAGGGTTAGGGTTAGAATTAGGGTTAGGGTTAAGGTTAGGTTTAGGGTTAGGGTTAGGATAAGGATGAGGGTTAGGGTTATGGTTAGGATTAGTGTTATTATTTGGGTTATGGTTTGGGTTAGGGTTAGGGGTAGGGTTTGGGTTAGTGTTAGAGTTAGGGTTTGAGTTAGGGTTAGGTATCGGGTTAGGTTACGGTTTGGGTTAGAGTTAGGGTTAGGGTTAGGTTTGGGTTTTGTTTAGAGTTAGGGTTAGGTTAGGGTTTGGGTTAGAGTTAGGGTTAGGGTGAGGTGTTGGATTAGGGTTATGGTTAGGGTTAGGGTTAGGATTAGGGTTAGGGTTAGGGTTCCGATTAGAGTTAGGTTTAGAGTTTGGGTTTGGGTAAGGGTTAAGGTTAGGGTTAGGGTTAGGGTTAGGGTTAGGGTTAGGTTTAGGAGTAGGATTAGGGTTAGGGTTAGTGTTAGGTTTAGGGTTAGGGTTTGGGTTTAGGTTTGGGTTATGGTTAGGGTTAGTGTTAGGGTTAGGGTTTAGGTTTAGGGTTAGTGTTAGGGTTAGGGTTTCGGTTTGGGTTATGTTTTGGGTTAGGTTTAGGGTTAGGGTTAGGGTTTGGGTTCGGGTTAGGAATAGGGTTATGGTTTGAGTTTGAATTAGGTTTAGGGTTAGCATTAGGGTTAGGGTTAGGTTTAGGATTAGTGTTTCAGTTAGGCTTAGTGTTAGGGTTAGGGTTTGGGTACGGGTTAGGTTTAGGGTTAGGTTTAGGGTTTGATTTAAGGTTAGGGTTAAGGTTAGGGTTAGTGTTAGGGTTTGGGTTAGGGTTAGGGTTAGGAATAGGGTTAGTGATAGGGTTAGGTTTAGGGTTAGCATTAGGGTTAGGATTAGGTTTAGGGTTAGGGTTTGTGTTAGGGTTAGGGTTAGGGTTATTGTTAGGTTTATGGTTTGGTTTAGGGTTATGGTTAGGGTTAGGGTTTGGGTGAGGGTTAGGGTTAGGGTTAGGGTTTGTGTTAAGATTAGGGTTTGGGTTTGGGTTAGGTTAGGGTTAGGGTTACAGTTAGGGTTAGGGTTAGGGTTTGGATTTGGTTTAGTGTTAGGATTAGGTTAGGGTTTAGGTTAGAGTTAGGGTTAGGGTGAGGTGTTGGATTAGGGTTATGGTTAGGGTTAGGGTTAGGATTAGGTTTAGGGTTAGGGTTAGGATTAGGGTTACGGTTAGGGTTAGGGTTAGGTTTTCGGTTTTGGTTATGTTTTGGGTTAGGTTTAGGGTTAGGGTTAGGGTTAGGGTTAGGGTTAGGGTTAAGGTTAGGATTAGGGTTAGGGTTTGAGTTTGAATTAGGTTTAGGGTTAGCATGAGGGTTAGGGTTAGATTTAGGATAAGTGTTTCAGTTAGGGTTTGGGTTAGGGTTAGGGTTAGGGTTATGGTTTGGGTTAGGGTTAGGGTTAGGGTTAGGGTTTGGGTTAGGGTTAGGTTTACGGTTAGGACTAGGATTAGGGTTATGTTTAGGGTTAGGGTTAGGATTAGGGTTAGGGTTAGGGTTCCGATTAGAGTTAGGTTTAGAGTTTGGGTTTGGGTAAGGGTTAAGGTTAGGTTCAGGGTTAGGGTTAGGGTTAGAGTTAGGACTAGGATTAGGGCTAGGGTTAGGGTTAGGATTAGGGTTAGGGTTTGGTTTTAGGTTTGGGTTATGGTTAGGGTAAGTGTTAGGGTTAGGGTTTACGGTTAGGGTTAGGTTTAAGGTTATGGTTTCGGTTTGGGTTATGTTTTGGGTTAGGTTTAGTGTTAGGGTTAGGGTTTGAGTTGGAATTAGGTTTAGGGTTAGCATTAGGGTTAGGGTTAGGGTTAGGATTAGTGTTTCAGTTAGGGTTAGGGTTAGGGTTAGGGTTTGGGTTCGGGTTAGGTTTAGGGTTAGGTTTAGGTTTTGATTTAGGGTTAGCGTTAGGGTTAGGTTTTTTGTTAGGGTTTGGGTTAGGGTTAGGGTTAAGACTAGGGTTAGTGTTAGGGTTAGGTTTAGGGTTAGCATTAGGGCTAGGATTAGGGTTAGGGTTACGGTTTGGGTTAGGGTTAGTGTTAGGGTTAGGGTTAGGTTTTGGGTTAGGGTAAGGGTTAGGGTTAGAGTTAATGTTATGGTTAGGTTTAGCATTAGGGTTAGGGTTAGGGTTATGGTTAGGGTTAGCTTTAGGGTTAGGGTTAGGGTTTGGGGTTGGGTTTGGGTTTGGGTTAGGGTTAGGGTTAGGGTTCGGATTAGGATTTGGGTTAGGGTTAGGGATAGAGTCGGATTTGGGTTAGAGTTATGGTGAGGGTTAGTGGTTGGTTTAGGGTTAGGGTTACGGTTAGGGTTAGGGTTATGGTTAGGGTTAGGATTAGGGTTAGGGTTAGGGTTAGGGTTACGGTTTCGGTTTTGGTTATTTTTTGGGTTAGTTTTAGGGTAGGATAGGGTTAGGGTTTGAGTTTGAATTAGGTTTAGGGTTAGCATTAGGGTTAGGGTTAGGTTTAGGATAAGTGTTTCAGTTAGGGTTAGGGTTAGGGTTAGGGTTTGGGTTCGGGTTAGGGTTAGGGTTAGGGGTTGATTTAGGGTTAAGGTTAGGGTTAGGGTTAGTGTTAGGGTTTGGGTAAGGGTTAAGGTTAGGGTTAGGGTTAGGGTTAGGGTTAAGGTTAGGGTTAGGGGTAAGACTAGGATTAGTGTTAGGGTTAGTGTTAGGATTAGGGTTAGGGTTTGGGTTTAGGTTTGTGTTATGTTTAGGGTTTGGGTTTAGGGTTAGGGTTAGGGTTAGGGTTAGGGTTTCGGTTTGGGTTATGGTTTGGGTTAGGTTTAGGGTTAGGGTTAGGCTTTGGGTTCGGGTTAGGAATAGGGTTATGGTTTGAATTTGAATTAGGTTTAGGGTTAGCATTAGGGTTAGGATTAGTGTTAGGGTTAGGTTTTGGGTTAGGGTGAGGGTTAGGGTTAGGGTTAGGGTTTGGGTTAGTGTTAGGTTTGAATCTGGGTTAGTATTAGGGTTATGGTTAGTGTTAAGTTTATGGTTAGGGTTAGGGTGAGGGTTAGGTTTTGGGTGAGGGTTAGGGTTAGGGTTAGGGTTAGACTTAGGTTTAGGGTTAGGGTTAGGGTTAGGGTTAGGGTTAGGGTTAGGATAAGGATGAGGGTTAGGGTTAGGGTTAGGATTAGGGTTATTATTTGGGTTAAGATTTGGGTTAGGGTTAGTGTTAGGGTTTGGGTTAGTGTTAGAGTTAGGGTTTGAGTTAGGATTAGGTTTAGGCTTACATTGGGGTTTGGGTTAGAGTTAGGGTTAGGGTTAGGGTTTGGGTTTGGTTTAGAGTTAGGGTTAGGTTAGGGTTTGGGTTAGAGTTAGGGTTAGGGTGAGGTGTTGGATTAGGGTTATGGTTAGGGTTAGGGTTAGGATTAGGGTTAGGGTTAGGGTTCCGATTAGAGTTAGGTTTAGAGTTTGGGTTTGGGTAAGGGTTAAGGTTAGGGTTAGGGTTAGGGTTAGGGTTAGGGTTAGGTTTAGGACTAGGATTAGGGTTAGCGTTAGAGTTAGGTTTAGGGTTAGGGTTTGGGTTTAGGTTTGGGTTATGGTTAGGGTTAGTGTTAGGGTTAGGGTTTAGGGTTAGGGTTAGGGTTAGTGTTAGGGTTTCGGTTTGGGTTATGTTTTGGGTTAGGTTTAGGGTTAGGGTTAGGGTTTGGGTTCGGGTTAGGAATAGGGTTATGGTTTGAGTTTGAATTAGGTTTAGGGTTAGCATTAGGGTTAGGGTTAGGTTTAGGATTAGTGTTTCAGTTAGGCTTAGTGTTAGGGTTAGGGTTTGGGTACGGGTTAGGTTTAGGGTTAGGTTTAGGGTTTGATTTAGGGTTAGGGTTAAGGTTAGGGTTGGTGTTAGGGTTTGGGTTAGGGTTAGGGTTAGGAATAGGGTTAGTGATAGGGTTAGGTTTAGGGTTAGCATTAGGGTTAGGATTAGGTTTAGGGTTAGGGTTTGGGTTAGGGTTAGGGTTAGGGTTAGGGTTAGGACTAGGATTAGGGTTAGGGTTAGGGTAAGGATTAGGGTTACGGTTAGGGTTAGGGTTAGGTTTTCGGTTTGGGTTATGTTTTGGGTTAGGTTTAGGGTTAGGGTTAGGGTTAGGGTTAGGGTTAAGGTTAGGATTAGGGTTAGGGTTTGAGTTTGAATTAGGTTTAGGGTTAGCATGAGGGTTAGGGTTAGATTTAGGATAAGTGTTTCAGTTAGGGTTTGGGTTAGGGTTAGGGTTAGGGTTAGGGTTTGGGTTAGGGTTAGGGTTAGGGTTAGGGTTAGGGTTAGGGTTAGGGTTAGGGTTAGGGTTTCGGTTTTGGTTATGTTTTGGGTTGGTTTTAGGGTAGGGTTAGGGTTTGGGTTGGGTTAGGATTAGGGTTAGGGTTAGCATTAGGGTTAGGGTTAGGTTTAGGATAAGTGTTTCAGTTAGGGTTAGGGTTAGGGTTAGGGTTTGGGTTCGGGGTAGGGTTATTGTTAGTGTTTCATTTAGGGTTAAGATTAGGGTTAGGGTTAGTGTTAGGGTTTGGGTTAGGGTTACGGTTAGGAGTAGGGTTAGTGTTAGGGTTAGGTTTAGGGTTAGCATTAGGGTTAGGATTAGCGTTAGGGTTAGGGTTTGGGTTAGGGTTAGGGTTTGGGTTAGGGTTAGGGTTTGGGTTAGGGTTAGGGTTAGGGTCAGGGTCTGGTTAGGGTTAGGGTTAGGATTAGGGTTAGGGTTTGTGTTAAGATCAGGGTTTGGGTTTGGGTTAGGGTTAGGGTTAGGGTTAGGGTTAGGGTTAGGGTTAGAATTAGGGTTAGGGTTAAGGTTAGTGTTAGGGTTAGGGTTAGGATAAGGATGAGGGTTAGGGTTATGGTTAGGATTAGTGTTATTATTTGGGTTATGGTTTGGGTTAGGGTTAGGGTTAGGGTTTGGGTTAGTGTTAGAGTTACGGTTTGAGTTAGGGTTAGGTATCGGGTTAGGTTACGGTTTGGGTTAGAGTTAGGGTTAGGGTTAGGTTTGGGTTTGGTTTAGAGTTAGGGTTAGGTTTGGGTTTTGGTTAGAGTTAGTGTTAGGGTGAGGTGTTGGATTAGTGTTATGGTTAGGGTTAGGGTTAGGATTAGAGTTAGGGTTAGGGTTCCGATTAGAGTTAGGTTTAGAGTTTGGGTTTTGTAAGGGTTAAGTTTAGGGTTAGGGTTAGGCTTTGGGTTAGGGTTAGGACTTGGATTAGGGTTGGGGTTAGGGTTAGGATTATGGTTAGGGTTTGGATTTAGGTTTGGGTTATGTTTAGGCTAAGTGTTAGGGTTAGGGTTTCGGGTTAGGGTTAGGGTTAGGGTTAGGGTTTCGATTTTGGTTATGTTTTGGGTTAGGTTTAGGGTTAGGGTTAGGGTTTGGGTTCGGGTTAGGATTAGGGTTAGGGTATGAGTTTGAATTAGGTTTAGGGTTAGCATTAGGGTTAGAGTTAGGTTTAGGATTAGTGTTTCAGTTAGGGTTAGGGTTAGGGTTAGGGTTTGGGTTCGGGTTAGGTTTAGGGTTAGGGTTTGATATACGGTTAGGGTTAGGGTTAGGGTTAGGGTTAGTGTGAGGATTTGGGTAGGGTTAGGGTTAGGCCTAGGGTTAGTGTTAGGGTTAGGTTTAGTGTTAGCATTAGGGTTAGGATTAGCTGTAGGTTTAGGATGTGGTTTAGGTCTAGAGTTAGTTTTAGTGTGAGGGTGAGGGTTTGGGTTAGGGTTAGGGTTAGGGTTAGGGTTTGGGTTAGGGTTAGGGTTAGGATTAGGGTTAGGGTTTGTGTTAAGATTAGGGTTTGTGTTTGTTTTAGGGTTAGGTTTAGTGTTTGGATTAAGGTTACGTTTAGGGTTAGGGTTTGGGTTTGGGTTAGGGTTAGGGTTAGGTTTACGTTTAGGGTTATTGTTTCGGTTTCGGTGTGGATTAGGCTTAGGTTTCGTGTTAGGGTTTGGGTTTGGGTTAGGATTAGGGTTAGGGTTAAGGTTAGGGTTAGGGTTTGGTTTAGGGTTAGGGTTGGGGTTAGGCTTAGGGTTAGGGTTTGAGTTTGAGTTAGGTTTAGGGTTAGCATTATGGTTAGGATTAGGGTTAGGGTTAGGTTTTGGGTTATGGTTTGGGTTAGGGTTAGGGTTTGGGTTAGGGTTAGGTTTGAATCTGGGTTAGTGTTAGGGTTAGGGTTAGTGTTAAGATTATGGTTAGGGTTAGGGTTAGGGTTAGGTTTTGGGTGAGGGTTAGGGTTAGGGTTAGGGTTAGACTTAGGTTTAGGGTTAGGGTTAGGGTTAGGGTTAGGGTTAGGATAAGGATGAGGGTTAGGGTTAGGGTTTGGGTTAGGGTTAGGGTTAGGATTAGGGTTAGGGTTTGTGTTAAGATTAGGGTTTGTGTTTGGGTTAGGGTTAGGTTTAGGGTTTGGATTAAGGTTACGTTTAGGGTTAGGGTTTGGGTTTGGGTTAGGTTTAGGGTTAGGTTTACGTTTAGGGTTATTGTTTCGGTTTCGGTGTGGATTAGGCTTAGGTTTCGTGTTAGGGTTTGGGTTTGGGTTAGGATTAGGGTTAGGGTTAAGGTTAGGGTTAGGGTTTGGTTTAGGGTTAGGGTTGGGGTTAGGCTTAGGGTTAGGGTTTGGGTTTGAGTTAGGTTTAGGGTTAGCATTATGGTTAGGATTAGGGTTAGGGTTAGGTTTTGGGTTAGGGTTAGGTTTAGGGTTAGGGTTTGGGTTAGGGTTAGGTTTGAATCTGGGTTAGTGTTAGGGTTAGGGTTAGTGTTAAGATTATGGTTAGGGTTAGGGTTAGGGTTAGGTTTTGGGTGAGGGTTAGGGTTAGGGTTAGGGTTAGACTTAGGTTTAGGGTTAGGGTTAGGGTTAGGGTTAGGGTTAGGGTTAGGATAAGGATGAGGGTTAGGGTTAGGGTTAGGATTAGGGTTATTATTTGGGTTAAGATTTGGGTTAGGGTTAGTGTTAGGATTTGGGTTAGTGTTAGAGTTAGGGTTTGAGTTAGGGTTAGGTTTAGGCTTACATTGGGGTTTGGGTTAGAGTTAGGGTTAGGGTTAGGGTTTGGGTTTGGTTTGGAGTTAGGGTTAGGTTAGGGTTTGGGTTAGAGTTAGGGTTAGGGTGAGGTGTTGGATTAGGGTTATGGTTAGGGTTAGGGTAAGGATTAGGGTTAGGGTTAGGGTTCCGATTAGAGTTAGGTTTAGAGTTTGGGTTTGGGTAAGGGTTAAGGTTAGGGTTAGGGTTAGGGTTAGGGTTAGGGTTAGGGTTAGGTTTAGGACTAGGATTAGGGTTAGGGTGAGTGTTAGTTTTAGGGTTAGGGTTTGGGTTTAGGTTTGGGTTATGGTTAGGGTTAGTGTTAGGGTTAGGGTTTAGGGTTAGGGTTAGGGTTACGGTTAGGGTTAGGGTTTCGGTTTGGGTTATGTTTTGGGTTAGGTTTAGGGTTTGGGTTCGGGTTCGGAATAGGGTTAAGGTTTTAGTTTGAATTAGGTTTAGGGTTAGCATTAGGGTTAGGGTTAGGTTTAGGATTAGTGTTTCAGTTAGGTTTAGTGTTAGGGTTAGGGTTTGGGTACGGGTTAGGTTTAGGGTTAGGGTTAGGGTTTGATTTAGGGTTAGGGTTAAGGTTAGGGTTAGTGTTAGGGTTTGGGTTAGGGTTAGGGTTAGGAATAGGGTTAGTGATAGGGTTAGTTTTAGGGTTAGGATTAGGTTTAGGGTTAGGGTTAGGGTTAGGGTTAGGGTTGGGTTTATGGTTTGGTTTAGGGTTATGGTTAGGGTTAGGGTTTGGGTGAGGGTTAGGGTTAGGGTTAGGGTTAGGGTTTGTGTTAAGATTACGGTTTGGGTTTGGGTTAGGTTAGGGTTTGGGTTACAGTTAGGGTTAGGGTTAGGGTTTGGGTTTGGTTTAGTGTTAGGGTTAGGTTAGGGTTTAGGTTAGAGTTAGAGTTAGGGTGAGGTGTTGGATTAGGTTTATGGTTAGGGTTAGGGTTAGGATTAGGGTTAGGGTTAGGGTTCCGATTAGAGTTAGGTTTAGAGTTAGGGTTTGGGTAAGGGTTAAGGTTAGGGTTAGGGTTAGGACTAGGATTAGGGTTAGGGTTAGGGTTAGGATTAGGGTTACGGTTAGGGTTAGGGTTAGGTTTTCGGTTTGGCTTATGTTTTGGGTTAGGTTTAGGGTTAGGGTTAGGGTTAGGGTTAGGGTTAGGGTTAGGGTTAAGGTTAGGATTAGGGTTAGGGTTTGAGTTTGAATTAGGTTTAGGGTTAGCATGAGGGTTAGGGTTAGATTTAGGATAAGTGTTTCAGTTAGGGTTTCGGTTAGGGTTAGGGTTAGGGTTAGGGTTAGGGTTTGGGTTAGGGTTAGGGTTAGGGTTAGGGTTTGGGTTAGGGTTAGGGTTAGGGTTAGGACTAGGATTAGGGTTATGGTTAGGGTTAGGGTTACGATTAGGGTTAGGGTTAGGGTTCCGATTAGAGTTAGGTTTAGAGTTTGGGTTTGGGTAAGGGTTAAGGTTAGGTTTAGGGTTAGGGGTAGGGTTAGGGTTAGGCCTAGGTTCAGGGCTAGGGTTAGGGTTAGGATTAGGGTTAGGGTTTGGTTTTAGGTTTGGGTTATGGTTAGGGTAAGTGTTAGGGTTAGAGTTTAGGGTTAGGGTTAGGTTTAAGGTTAAGGTTTCGGTTTGGGTTATGTTTTGGGTTAGGTTTAGGGTTAGGGTTAGGGTTTGAGTTGGAATTAGGTTTAGGGTTAGCATTAGGGTTGGGGTTGGGGTTAGGATTAGTGTTTCAGTTAGGGTTAGGGTTAGGGTTAGGGCTTGGGTTAGGGTTAGGGTTAGGGTTAGGTTTAGGTTTTGATTTAGGTTTAGGGTTAGGGTTAGGGTTTTTGTTAGGGTTTGGGTTAGGGTTAGGGTTAAGACTAGGGTTAGTGTTAGGGTTAGGTTTAGGGTTAGCATTAGGGCTAGGATTAGGGTTAGGGTTACGGTTTGGGTTAGGGTTAGGGTTAGGGTTAGGGTTAGGGTTAGGGTTTGGGTTAGGGTTAGGGTTAGGGTTAGAGTTAGGGTTATGGTTAGGTTTAGCATTAGGGTTAGGGTTAGGGTTATGGTTAGGTTTAGCTTTAGGGTTAGGTTTAGGGTTTGGGTTTGGGTTAGGGTTTGGGTTAGGGTTAGGGTTAGGGTTCGGATTAGGATTTGGGTTAGGGTTAGGGTTAGAGTCGGATTTGGGTTAGAGTTATGGTGAGGGTTAGGGGTTGGTTTAGGGTTAAGGTTACGGTTAGGGTTAGGGTTATGGTTAGGGTTAGGATTAGGGTTAGGGTTAGGGTTAGGGTTACGGTTTCGGTTTTGGTTATGTTTTGGGTTAGTTTTAGGGTTAGGGTTAGGGTTTGGGTTGGGTTAGGTTTAGGGTTAGGGTTTGAGTTTGAATTAGGTTTAGGGTTAGCATTAGGGTTAGGGTTAGGTTTAGGATAAGTGTTTCAGTTAGGGTTAGGGTTAGGATTAGGGTTTGGGTTCGGGTTAGGGTTAGGGTTAGGGTTTGATTTAGGGTTAAGGTTAGGGTTAGGGTTAGTGTTAGGGTTTGGTTTAGGGATACGGTTAGGAGTAGGGTTAGTGTTAGGGTTAGGTTTAGGGTTAGCATTAGGTTTAGGATTAGCGTTAGGGTTAGGGTTTGGGTTAGGGTTAGGGTTAAGGTTAGGGTTAGGGTTTGGGTTAGGGTTAGGGTTAGGGTTAGGGTCTGGTTAGGGTTAGGGTTAGAATTAGGGTTAGGGTTAAGGTTAGGGTTAGGGTTAGGGTTAGGATAAGGATGAGGGTTAGGGTTAGGGTTAGGATTAGTGTTATTATTTGGGTTATGGTTTGGGTTAGGTTTAGGGTTAGGGTTTGGGTTAGTGTTAGAGTTAGGGTTTGAGTTAGGGTTAGGTATAGGGTTAGGTTACGGTTTGGGTTAGAGTTAGGGTTAGGGTTAGGTTTGGGTTTGGTTTAGAGTTAGGGTTAGGTTTGGGTTTGGGTTAGAGTTAGTGTTAGGGTGAGGTGTTGGATTAGTGTTACGGTTAGGGTTAGGGTTAGGATTAGGGTTAGGGTTAGGGTTCCGATTAGAGTTAGGTTTAGAGTTTGAGTTTTGTAACGGTTAAGGTTAGGGTTAGGGTTAGGGTTAGGGTTAGGGTTAGGACTTGGATTAGGGTTAGGGTTAGGGTTAGGATTATGGTTAGGGTTTGGATTCAGGTTTGGGTTATGTTTACGGTAAGTGGTAGGGTTAGGGTTAGTGTTAGGGT
>JAJHUQ010000039.1:7742500-7747500 GCA_035773235.1 Eospalax fontanierii | reverse complement strand
TTAGGGTTAGGGTTAGGGTTAGAGTTAGGGTTATGGTTAGGTTTAGCATTAGGGTTAGGGTTAGGGTTATGGTTAGGGTTAGCTTTAGGGTTAGGGTTAGGGTTTGGGTTTGGGTTAGGGTTTGGGTTAGGGTTAGGGTTAGGGTTCGGGTTAGGATTTGGGTTAGGGTTAGGGTTAGAGTCGGATTTGGGTTAGAGTTATGGTGAGGGTTAGGGGTTGGTTTAGGGTTAGGGTTACGGTTAGGGTTAGGGTTATGGTTAGGGTTAGGATTAGGGTTAGGGTTAGGGTTAGGGTTACGGTTTCGGTTTTGGTTATGTTTTGGGTTAGTTTTAGGGTAGGGTTAGGGTTTGGGTTGGGTTAGGATTAGGGTTAGGGTTAGCATTAGGGTTAGGGTTAGGTTTAGGATAAGTGTTTCAGTTAGGGTTAGGGTTAGGGTTAGGGTTTGGTTTCGGGTTAGGGTTATTGTTAGTGTTTGATTTAGGGTTAAGATTAGCGTTAGGGTTAGTGTTAGGGTTTGGGTTAGGGTTACGGTTAGGAGTAGGGTTAGTGTTAGGGTTAGGTTTAGGGTTAGCATTAGGGTTAGGATTAGCGTTAGGGTTAGGGTTTGGGTTAGGGTTAGGGTTAGGGTTAGGGTTAGGGTTTGGGTTAGGGTTAGGGTTAGGTTCAGTGTCTGGTTAGGGTTAGGGTTAGGATTAGGGTTAGGGTTTGTGTTAAGATCAGGGTTTGGGTTTGGGTTAGGGTTAGGGTTAGGGTTAGGGTTAGGGTTAGGGTTAGAATTAGGGTTAGGGTTAAGGTTAGGGTTAGGGTTAGGGTTAGGATAAGGATGAGGGTTATGGTTATGATTAGGATTAGTGTTATTATTTGGGTTATGGTTTGGGTTAGGGTTAGGGTTAGGGTTTGGGTTAGTGTTAGAGTTAGGGTTTAAGTTAGGGTTAGGTATAGGGTTAGGTTACGGTTTGGGTTAGAGTTAGGGTTAGGGTTAGGTTTGGGTTTGGTTTAGAGTTAGGGTTAGGTTTGGGTTTTGGTTAGAGTTAGTGTTAGGGTGAGGTGTTGGATTAGTGTTATGGTTAGGGTTAGGGTTAGGATTAGAGTTAGGGTTAGGGTTCCGATTAGAGTTAGGTTTAGAGTTTGGGTTTTGTAAGGGTTAAGTTTAGGGTTAGGGTTAGGGTTTGGGTTAGGGTTAGGACTTGGATTAGGGTTAGGGTTAGGGTTAGGATTATGGTTAGGGTTTGGATTTTGGTTTGGGTTATGTTTAGGCTAAGTGTTAGGGTTAGGGTTTCGGGTTAGGGTTAGGGTTAGGGTTTCGGTTTTGGTTATGTTTTGGGTTAGGTTTAGGGTTAGGGTTAGGGTTTGGGTTCGGGTTAGGATTAGGGTTAGGGTATGAGTTTGAATTAGGTTTAGGGTTAGCATTAGGGTTAGGGTTAGGTTTAGGATTAGTGTTTCAGTTAGGGTTAGGGTTAGGGTTAGGGTTTGGGTTCGGGTTAGGGTTAGGGTTAGGGTTTGATATACGGTTAGGGTTAGGGTTAGGGTTAGGGTTAGTGTTAGGGTTTGGGTAGGGTTAGGGTTAGGCCTAGGGTTAGTGTAAGGGATAGGTTTAGGGTTAGCATTAGGGTTAGGATTAGGGTTAGGTTTAGGATTTGGGTTAGGGCTAGGGTTAGTTTTAGTGTTAGGGTTAGGGTTTGGGTTAGGGTTAGGGTTAGGGTTAGGGTTTGGGTTAGGGTTAGGGTTAGGATTAGGGTTAGGGTTTGTGTTAAGATTAGGGTTTGTGTTTGGGTTAGGGTTAGGTTTAGGGTTTGGATTAAGGTTACGTTTAGGGTTAGATTTTGTGTTTGGGTTAGGGTTAGGGTTAGGTTTACGTTTAGGGTTATTGTTTCGGTTTCGGTGTGGATTAGGCTTAGGTTTCGTGTTAGGGTTTGGGTTTGGGTTAGGATTAGGGTTAGGGTTAAGGTTAGGGTTAGGATTTGGTTTAGGGTTAGGGTTGGGGTTAGGCTTAGGGTTAGGGTTTGAGTTTGAGTTAGGTTTAGGGTTAGCATTATGGTTAGGATTAGGGTTAGGGTTAGGTTTTGGGTTAGGGTTAGGGTTAGGGTTAGGGTTTGGGTTAGGGTTAGGTTTGAATCTGGGTTAGTGTTAGGGTTAGGGTTAGTGTTAAGATTATGGTTAGGGTTAGGGTTAGGGTTAGGTTTTGGGTGAGGGTTAGGGTTAGGGTTAGGGTTAGACTTAGGTTTAGGGTTAGGGTTAGGGTTAGGGTTAGGGTTAGGATAAGGATGAGGGTTAGGGTTAGGGTTTGCGTTAGGGTTAGGGTTAGGATTAGGGTTAGGGTTTGTGTTAAGATTAGGGTTTGTGTTTGGGTTAGGGTTAGGTTTAGGGTTTGGATTAAGGTTACGTTTAGGGTTAGGGTTTGGGTTTGGGTTAGGGTTAGGGTTAGGTTTACGTTTAGGGTTATTGTTTCGGTTTCGGTGTGGATTAGGCTTAGGTTTCGTGTTAGGGTTTGGGTTTGGGTTAGGATTAGGGTTAGGGTTAAGGTTAGGGTTAGGGTTTGGTTTAGGGTTAGGGTTGGGGTTAGGCTTAGGGTTAGGGTTTGGGTTTGAGTTAGGTTTAGGGTTAGCATTATGGTTAGGATTAGGGTTAGGGTTAGGTTTTGGGTTAGGGTTAGGGTTAGGGTTAGGGTTTGGGTTAGGGTTAGGTTTGAATCTGGGTTAGTGTTAGGGTTAGGGTTAGTGTTAAGATTATGGTTAGGGTTAGGGTTAGGGTTAGGTTTTGGGTGAGGGTTAGGGTTAGGGTTAGGGTTAGACTTAGGTTTAGGGTTAGGGTTAGGGTTAGGGTTAGGGTTAGGGTTAGGATAAGGATGAGGGTTAGGGTTAGGGTTAGGATTAGGGTTATTATTTGGGTTAAGATTTGGGTTAGGGTTAGTGTTAGGATTTGGGTTAGTGTTAGAGTTAGGGTTTGAGTTAGGGTTAGGTTTAGGCTTACATTGGGGTTTGGGTTAGAGTTAGGGTTAGGGTTATGGTTTGGGTTTGGTTTGGAGTTAGGGTTAGGTTAGGGTTTGGGTTAGAGTTAGGGTTAGGGTGAGGTGTTGGATTAGGGTTATGGTTAGGGTTAGGGTAAGGATTAGGGTTAGGGTTAGGGTTCAGATTAGAGTTAGGTTTAGAGTTTGGGTTTGGGTAAGGGTTAAGGTTAGGGTTAGGGTTAGGGTTAGGGTTAGGGTTAGGGTTAGGTTTAGGACTAGGATTAGGGTTAGGGTTAGTGTTAGTTTTAGGGTTAGGGTTTGGGTTTAGGTTTGGGTTATGGTTAGGGTTAGTGTTAGGGTTAGGGTTTAGGGTTAGGGTTAGGGTTACGGTTAGGGTTAGGGTTTCGGTTTGGGTTATGTTTTGGGTTAGGTTTAGGGTTTGGGTTCGGGTTCGGAATAGGGTTATGGTTTTAGTTTGAATTAGGTTTAGGGTTAGCATTAGGGTTAGGGTTAGGTTTAGGATTAGTGTTTCAGTTAGGTTTAGTGTTAGGGTTAGGGTTTGGGTACGGGTTAGGTTTAGGGTTAGGGTTAGGGTTTGATTTAGGGTTAGGGTTAAGGTTAGGGTTAGTGTTAGGGTTTGGGTTAGGGTTAGGGTTAGGAATAGGGTTAGTGATAGGGTTAGGTTTAGGGTTAGGATTAGGTTTAGGGTTAGGGTTAGGGTTAGGGTTAGGGTTGGGTTTATGGTTTGGTTTAGGGTTATGGTTAGGGTTAGGGTTTGGGTGAGGGTTAGGGTTAGGGTTAGGGTTAGGGTTTGTGTTAAGATTACGGTTTGGGTTTGGGTTAGGTTAGGGTTTGGGTTACAGTTAGGGTAAGGGTAAGGGTTTGGGTTTGGTTTAGTGTTAGGGTTAGGTTAGGGTTTAGGTTAGAGTTAGGGTTAGGGTGAGGTGTTGGATTAGGTTTATGGTTAGGGTTAGGGTTAGGATTAGGGTTAGGGTTAGGGTTCCGATTAGAGTTAGGTTTAGAGTTTGGGTTTGGGTAAGGGTTAAGGTTAGGGTTAGGGTTAGGACTAGGATTAGGGTTAGGGCTAGGGTTAGGATTAGGGTTACGGTTAGGGTTAGGGTTAGGTTTTCGGTTTGGCTTATGTTTTGGGTTAGGTTTAGGGTTAGGGTTAGGGTTAGGGTTAGGGTTAGGGTTAAGGTTAGGATTAGGGTTAGGGTTTGAGTTTGAATTAGGTTTAGGGTTAGCATGAGGGTTAGGGTTAGATTTAGGATAAGTGTTTCAGTTAGGGTTTCGGTTAGGGTTAGGGTTAGGGTTAGGGTTAGGGTTTGGGTTAGGGTTAGGGTTAGGGTTAGGGTTTGGGTTAGGGTTAGGGTTAGGGTTAGGACTAGGATTAGGGTTATGGTTAGGGTTAGGGTTACGATTAGGGTTAGGGTTAGGGTTCCGATTAGAGTTAGGTTTAGAGTTTGGGTTTGGGTAAGGGTTAAGGTTAGGTTTAGGGTTAGGGTTAGGGTTAGGGTTAGGACTAGGTTCAGGGCTAGGGTTAGGGTTAGGATTAGGGTTAGGGTTTGGTTTTAGGTTTGGGTTATGGTTAGGGTAAGTGTTAGGGTTAGAGTTTAGGGTTAGGGTTAGGTTTAAGGTTAAGGTTTCGGTTTGGGTTATGTTTTGGGTTAGGTTTAGGGTTAGGGTTAGGGTTTGAGTTGGAATTAGGTTTAGGGTTAGCATTAGGGTTGGGGTTGGGGTTAGGATTAGTGTTTCAGTTAGGGTTAGGGTTAGGGTTAGGGTTTGGGTTCGGGTTAGGGTTAGGGTTAGGTTTAGGTTTTGATTTAGGTTTAGGGTTAGGGTTAGGGTTTTTGTTAGGGTTTGGGTTAGGGTTAGGGTTAAGACTAGGGTTAGTGTTAGGGTTAGGTTTAGGGTTAGCATTAGGGCTAGGATTAGGGTTAGGGTTACGGTTTGGGTTAGGGTTAGGGTTAGGGTTAGGGTTAGGGTTTGGGTTAGGGTTAGGGTTAGGGTTAGAGTTAGGGTTATGGTTAGGTTTAGCATTAGGGTTAGGGTT
>JAJHUQ010000039.1:7727500-7730000 GCA_035773235.1 Eospalax fontanierii | reverse complement strand
GTTTTGGGTGAGGGTTAGGGTTAGGGTTAGGGTTAGACTTAGGTTTAGGGTTAGGGTTAGGGTTAGGGTTAGGGTTAGGGTTAGGATAAGGATGAGGGTTAGGGTTAGGGTTAGGATTAGGGTTATTATTTGGGTTAAGATTTGGGTTAGGGTTAGTGTTAGGGTTTGGGTTAGTGTTAGAGTTAGGGTTTGAGTTAGGGTTAGGTTTAGGCTTACATTGGGGTTTGGGTTAGAGTTAGGGTTAGGGTTAGGGTTTGGGTTTGGTTTAGAGTTAGGGTTAGGTTAGGGTTTGGGTTAGAGTTAGGGTTAGGGTGAGGTGTTGGATTAGGGTTATGGTTAGGGTTAGGGTAAGGATTAGGGTTCCGATTAGAGTTAGGTTTAGAGTTTGGGTTTGGGTAAGGGTTAAGGTTAGGGTTAGGGTTGGGGTTAGGGTTAGGGTTAGGTTTAGGACTAGGATTAGGGTTAGGGTTAGTGTTAGTTTTAGGGTTAGGGTTTGGGTTTAGGTTTGGGTTATGGTTAGGGTTAGTGTTAGGGTTAGGGTTTAGGGTTAGGGTTAGGGTTACGGTTAGGGTTAGGGTTTCGGTTTGGGTTATGTTTTGGGTTAGGTTTAGGGTTTGGGTTCGGGTTAGGAATAGGGTTATGGTTTTAGTTTGAATTAGGTTTAGGGTTAGCATTAGGGTTAGGGTTAGGTTTAGGATTAGTGTTTCAGTTAGGTTTAGTGTTAGGGTTAGGGTTTGGGTACGGGTTAGGTTTAGGGTTAGGGTTAGGGTTTGATTTAGGGTTAGGGTTAAGGTTAGGGTTAGTGTTAGGGTTTGGGTTAGGGTTAGGTTTAGGAATAGGGTTAGTGATAGGGTTAGGTTTAGGGTTAGGATTAGGTTTAGGGTTAGGGTTAGGGTTTGGGTTAGGGTTAGGGTTAGGGTTAGGGTTGGGTTTATGGTTTGGTTTAGGGTTATGGTTAGGGTTAGGGTTTGGGTGAGGGTTAGGGTTAGGGTTAGGGTTAGGGTTAGGGTTTGTGTTAAGATTACGGTTTGGGTTTGGGTTAGGTTAGGGTTTGGGTTACAGTTAGGGTTAGGGTTAGGGTTTGGGTTTGGTTTAGTGTTAGGGTTAGGTTAGGGTTTAGGTTAGAGTTAGGGTTAGGGTGAGGTGTTGGATTAGGGTTATGGTTAGGGTTAGGGTTAGGATTAGGGTTAGGGTTAGGGTTCCGATTAGAGTTAGGTTTAGAGTTTGGGTTTGGGTAAGGGTTAAGGTTAGGGTTAGGGTTAGGACTAGGATTAGGGTTAGGGTTAGGGTTAGGATTAGGGTTACGGTTAGGGTTAGGGTTAGGTTTTCGGTTTGGCTTATGTTTTGGGTTAGGTTTAGGGTTAGGGTTAGGGTTAGGGTTAGGGTTAGGGTTAATGTTAGGATTAGTGTTAGGATTTGAGTTTGAATTAGGTTTAGGGTTAGCATGAGGGTTAGGGTTAGATTTAGGATAAGTGTTTCAGTTAGGGTTTCGGTTAGGGTTAGGGTTAGGGTTAGGGTTAGGGTTTGGGTTAGGGTTAGGGTTAGGGTTAGGGTTTGGGTTAGGGTTAGGGTTAGGGTTAGGACTAGGATTAGGGTTATGGTTAGGGTTAGGGTTAGGATTAGGGTTAGGGTTAGGGTTAGGGTTCCGATTAGAGTTAGGTTTAGAGTTTGGGTTTGTGTAAGGGTTAAGGTTAGGTTTAGGGTTAGGGTTAGGGTTAGGGTTAGGACTAGGTTCAGGGCTAGGGTTAGGGTTAGGATTAGGGTTAGGGTTTGGTTTTAGGTTTGGGTTATGGTTAGGGAAAGTGTTAGGGTTAGGGTTTAGGGTTAGGGTTAGGTTTAAGGTTAAGGTTTCGGTTTGGGTTATATTTTGGGTTAGGTTTAGGGTTAGGTTTAGGGTTTGAGTTGGAATTAGGTTTAGGGTTAGCATTAGGGTTGGGGTTGGGGTTAGGATTAGTGTTTCAGTTAGGGTTAGGGTTTGGGTTCGGGTTAGGGTTAGGGTTAGGTTTAGGTTTTGATTTAGGTTTAGGGTTAGGGTTAGGGTTTTTGTTAGGGTTTGGGTTAGGGTTAGGGTTAAGACTAGGGTTAGTGTTAGGGTTAGGTTTAGGGTTAGGATTAGGGCTAGGGTTAGGGTTAGGGTTACGGTTTGGGTTAGGTTTAGTGTTAGGGTTAGGGTTAGGGTTAGGGTTTGGGTTAGGGTTAGGGTTAGGGTTAGAGTTAGGGTTATGGTTAGGTTTAGCATTAGGGTTAGGGTTAGGGTTATGGTTAGGTTTAGCTTTAGGGTTAGGTTTAGGGTTTGGGTTTGGGTTAGGGTTTGGATTAGGGTTAGGGTTCGGATTAGGATTTGGGTTAGGGTTAGGGTTAGAGTCGGATTTGGGTTAGAGTTATGGTGAGGGTTAGGGGTTGGTTTAGGGTTAGGGTTACGGTTAGGGTTAGGGTTATGGTTAGCGTTAGGTTTAGGGTTAGGGTTAGGGTTAGGGTTACGGTTTCAATTTTGGTTATG
>JAJHUQ010000039.1:7710000-7720000 GCA_035773235.1 Eospalax fontanierii | reverse complement strand
GGGTTAGGGTTAGGGTTAGGGTTTCGGTTTGGGTTATGTTTTGGGTTAGGTTTATGGTTAGGGTTAGGTTTTGGGTTCGGGTTAGGATTAGGGTTAGGGTTTGAGTTTGAATTAGGTTAGGGTTAGCATTAGGGTTAGGGTTAGGTTTAGGATTAGTGTTTCAGTTAGGGTTAGGGTTAGGGTTAGGGTTTGGGTTCGAGTTAGGGTTAGGGTTAGGGTTGGATATACAGTTAGGGTTAGGGTTAGGGTTAGGATTAGTGTTAGGGTTTGGGTAGGGTTAGGGTTAGGCCTAGGGTTAGTGTTAGGATTAGGTTTAGGGTTAGCATTAGGGTTAGGATTAGGGTTAGGTTTAGGATTTGGGTTAGGGCTAGGGTTAGTTTTAGTGTTAGGGTTAGGGTTTGGGTTAGGGTTAGGGTTAGTGTTTGGGTTAGGGTTAGGGTTAGGATTAGGGTTAGGGTTTGTGTTAAGATTAGGGTTTGGGTTTGGGTTAGGGTTAGGTTTAGGTTTTGGATTAAGGTTACGTTTAGGGTTAGGGTTTGGGTTTGGGTTAGGGTTAGGGTTAGGTTTACGTTTAGGGTTATTGTTTCGGTTTCGGTGTGGATTAGGCTTAGGTATCGTGTTAGGGTTTGGGTTTGGGTTAGGATTAGGGTTAGGGTTAGGGTTAGGGTTAGTGATAGGGTTAGGTTTAGGGTTAGGATTAGGTTTAGGGTTAGGGTTTGGGTTAGGGTTAGGGTTAGGGTTAGGGTTGGGTTTATGGTTTGGTTTAGGGTTATGGTTAGGGTTAGGGTTTGGGTGAGGGTTAGGGTTAGGGTTAGGGTTAGGGTTAGGGTTTGTGTTAAGATTACGTTTTGGGTTTGGGTTAGGTTAGGGTTTGGGTTACAGTTAGGGTTAGGGTTAGGGTTTGGGTTTGGTTTAGTGTTAGGGTTAGGTTAGGGTTTAGGTTAGAGTTAGGGTTAGGGTGAGGTGTTGGATTAGGGTTATGGTTAGGGTTAGGGTTAGGATTAGGGTAAGGGTTAGGGTTCCGATTAGAGTTAGGTTTAGAGTTTGGGTTTGGGTAAGGGTTAAGGTTAGGGTTAGGGTTAGGACTAGGATTAGGGTTAGGGTTAGGGTTAGGATTAGGGTTACGGTTAGGGTTAGGGTTAGGTTTTCGGTTTGGCTTATGTTTTGGGTTAGGTTTAGGGTTAGGGTTAGGGTTAGGGTTAGGGTTAGGGTTAGGGTTAAGGTTAGGATTAGTGTTAGGGTTTGAGTTTGAATTAGGTTTAGGGTTAGCATGAGGGTTAGGGTTAGATTTAGGATAAGTGTTTCAGTTAGGGTTTCGGTTAGGGTTAGGGTTAGGGTTAGGGTTAGGGTTTGGGTTAGGGTTAGGGTTAGGGTTAGGGTTTGGGTTAGGGTTAGGGTTAGGGTTAGGACTAGGATTAGGGTTATGGTTAGGGTTAGGGTTTGGGTTAGGGTTTGGGGTTCGGGGTTAGGGGTTACGTTTAGGTTTAGGGTTAGGGTTAGGGATTGTTTTAGGGTTAGGGTTAGGTTTAGGGTTAGGTTTAGGTTTTGGGTTAGGGTTAGGGTTAGCGTTTGTGTTAGGGTTGGGGTTAGGGTTAGTGTTAGGGTTAGGGTTTGGTTTAGGAATACGGTTAGGTTTAGGTTTTCGGTTAAGTTTCGTGTTAGGGTTATGGTTTGCGTTCAGGTTGGGTTAGTGTTAGGGTATTAGTTAGGGTTAGGGTTAGGGTTAGGGTTTGGATTAGGGTTAGGCTTAGGGTTAGGGTTTGAGTTTGAGTTAGGTTTAGGGTTAGCATTAGGGTTAGGATTAGTGTTAGGGTTAGGGTTTGGGTTAGGGTTAGGCTTAGGGTTAGGTTTACGGTTTGGGTTAGGGTTAGGTTTGAATCTGTGTTAGTGTTAGGGTTATGGTTAGCGTTAAGATTATGGTTAGGGTTAGGGTTAGGGTTAGGTTTTGGGTTAGGGTTAGGGTTAGGGTTAGGGTTAGAATTAGGGTTAGGGTTAGGGTTAGGGTTAGGGTTAAGGTTAGGAAAAGGATGAGGTTTAGGGTTAGGGTTAGGATTAGGGTTATTATTTGGGTTATGGTTTGGGTTAGGGTTAGTGTTAGGGTTTGGGTTAGTGTTAGAGTTAGGGTTTGAGTTAGGGTTAGGCTTAGGCTTACATTGGGGTTTATGTTAGAGTTAGGGTGAGGCTTAGGGTTTGGGTTTGTTTTAGAGTTAGGGTTAGGTTAGGGTTTGGGTTAGAGTTAGGGTTAGGGTGAGGTGTTGGATTAGGGTTAAGGTTAGGGTTAGGGTTAGGATTAGGGTTAGGGTTAGGGTTCCGATTAGAGTTAGGTTTAGAGATTGGGTTTGGGTAAGGGTTAAGGTTAGGGTTAGGGTTAGGGTTAGGGTTAGGGTTAGGACTAGGATTAGGGTTAGGGTTAGTGTTAGGATTAGGGTTAGGGTTTGGGTTTAGGTTTGTGTTATGGTTAGGTTTAGGGTTAGAGTTTAGGGTTAGGGTTAGGGTTAGGGTTAGGGTTTCGGTTTGGGTTATGTTTTGGGTTAGGTTTATGGTTAGGGTTAGGTTTTGGGTTCGGGTTAGGATTAGGGTTAGGGTTTGAGTTTGAATTAGGTTAGGGTTAGCATTAGGGTTAGGGTTAGGTTTAGGATTAGTGTTTCAGTTAGGGTTAGGGTTAGGGTTAGGGTTTGGGTTCGAGTTAGGGTTAGGGTTAGGGTTGGATATACAGTTAGGGTTAGGGTTAGGGTTAGGATTAGTGTTAGGGTTTGGGTAGGGTTAGGGTTAGGCCTAGGGTTAGTGTTAGGATTAGGTTTAGGGTTAACATTAGGGTTAGGATTAGGGTTAGGTTTAGGATTTGGGTTAGGGCTAGGGTTAGTTTTAGTGTTAGGGTTAGGGTTTGGGTTAGGGTTAGGGTTAGTGTTAGGGTTAGTGTTTGGGTTAGGGTTAGGGTTAGGATTAGGGTTAGGGTTTGTGTTAAGATTAGGGTTTGGGTTTGGGTTAGGGTTAGGTTTAGGTTTTGGATTAGGTTACGTTTAGGGTTAGGGTTTGGGTTTGGGTTAGGGTTAGGGTTAGGTTTACGTTTAGGGTTATTGTTTCGGTTTCGGTGTGGATTAGGCTTAGGTATCGTGTTAGGGTTTGGGTTTGGGTTAGGATTAGGGTTAGGGTTAGGGTTAGGGTTAGTGATAGGGTTAGGTTTAGGGTTAGGATTAGGTTTAGGGTTAGGGTTTGGGTTAGGGTTAGGGTTAGGGTTAGGGTTGGGTTTATGGTTTGGTTTAGGGTTATGGTTAGGGTTAGGGTTTGGGTGAGGGTTAGGGTTAGGGTTAGGGTTAGGGTTAGGGTTTGTGTTAAGATTACGGTTTGGGTTTGGGTTAGGTTAGGGTTTGGGTTACAGTTAGGGTTAGGGTTAGGGTTTGGGTTTGGTTTAGTGTTAGGGTTAGGTTAGGGTTTAGGTTAGAGTTAGGGTTAGGGTGAGGTGTTGGATTAGGGTTATGGTTAGGGTTAGGGTTAGGATTAGGGTTAGGGTTAGGGTTCCGATTAGAGTTAGGTTTAGAGTTTGGGTTTGGGTAAGGGTTAAGGTTAGGGTTAGGGTTAGGACTAGGATTGGGGTTAGGGTTAGGGTTAGGATTAGGGTTACGGTTAGGGTTAGGGTTAGGTTTTCGGTTTGGCTTATGTTTTGGGTTAGGTTTAGGGTTAGGGTTAGGGTTAGGGTTAGGGTTAGGGTTAAGGTTAGGATTAGTGTTAGGGTTTGAGTTTGAATTAGGTTTAGGGTTAGCATGAGGGTTAGGGTTAGATTTAGGATAAGTGTTTCAGTTAGGGTTTCGGTTAGGGTTAGGGTTAGGGTTAGGGTTAGGGTTTGGGTTAGGGTTAGGGTTAGGGTTAGGGTTTGGGTTAGGGTTAGGGTTAGGGTTAGGACTAGGATTAGGGTTATGGTTAGGGTTAGGGTTTGGGTTAGGGTTTGGGGTTCGGGGTTAGGGGTTAAGTTTAGGTTTAGGGTTAGGGTTAGGGATTGTTTTAGGGTTAGGGTTAGGGTTAGGGTTAGGTTTAGGTTTTGGGTTAGGGTTAGGGTTAGCGTTTGTGTTAGGGTTGGGGTTAGGGTTAGTGTTAGGGTTAGGGTTTGGTTTAGGAATACGGTTAGGTTTAGGTTTTCGGTTAAGTTTCGTGTTAGGGTTATGGTTTGCGTTCAGGTTGAGTTAGTGTTAGGGTATTAGTTAGGGTTAGGGTTAGGGTTAGGGTTTGGATTAGGGTTAGGCTTAGGGTTAGGGTTTGAGTTTGAGTTAGGTTTAGGGTTAGCATTAGGGTTAGGATTAGTGTTAGGGTTAGGGTTTGGGTTAGGGTTAGGCTTAGGGTTAGGTTTACGGTTTGGGTTAGGGTTAGGTTTGAATCTGGGTTAGTGTTAGGTTTATGGTTAGCGTTAAGATTATGGTTAGGGTTAGGGTTAGGGTTAGGTTTTGGGTTAGGGTTAGGGTTAGGGTTAGGGTTAGAATTAGGGTTAGGGTTAGGGTTAGGGTTAGGGTTAAGGTTAGGAAAAGGATGAGGTTTAGGGTTAGGGTTAGGATTAGGGTTATTATTTGGGTTATGGTTTGGGTTAGGGTTAGTGTTAGGGTTTGGGTTAGTGTTAGAGTTAGGGTTTGAGTTAGGGTTAGGCTTAGGCTTACATTGGGGTTTATGTTAGAGTTAGGGTGAGGGTTAGGGTTTGGGTTTGGTTTAGAGTTAGGGTTAGGTTAGGGTTTGGGTTAGAGTTAGGGTTAGGGTGAGGTGTTGGATTAGGGTTATGGTTAGGGTTAGGGTTAGGATTAGGGTTAGGGTTAGGGTTCCGATTAGAGTTAGGTTTAGAGATTGGGTTTGGGTAAGGGTTAAGGTTAGGGTTAGGGTTAGGGTTAGGGTTAGGGTTAGGACTAGGATTAGGGTTAGGGTTAGTGTTAGGATTAGGGTTAGGGTTTGGGTTTAGGTTTGTGTTATGGTTAGGTTTAGGGTTAGGGTTTAGGGTTAGGGTTAGGGTTAGGGTTAGGGTTTCGGTTTGGGTTATGTTTTGGGTTAGGTTTATGGTTAGGGTTAGGTTTTGGGTTCGGGTTAGGATTAGGGTTAGGGTTTGAGTTTGAATTAGGTTAGGGTTAGCATTAGGGTTAGGGTTAGGTTTAGGATTAGTGTTTCAGTTAGGGTTAGGGTTAGGGTTAGGGTTTGGGTTCGAGTTAGGGTTAGGGTTAGGGTTGGATATACAGTTAGGGTTAGGGTTAGGGTTAGGATTAGTGTTAGGGTTTGGGTAGGGTTAGGGTTAGGCCTAGGGTTAGTGTTAGGATTAGGTTTAGGGTTAGCATTAGGGTTAGGATTAGGGTTAGGTTTAGGATTTGGGTTAGGGCTAGGGTTAGTTTTAGTGTTAGGGTTAGGGTTTGGGTTAGGGTTAGGGTTAGTGTTAGGGTTAGTGTTTGGGTTAGGGTTAGGGTTAGGATTAGGGTTAGGGTTTGTGTTAAGATTAGGGTTTGGGTTTGGGTTAGGGTTAGGTTTAGGTTTTGGATTAAGGTTACGTTTAGGGTTAGGGTTTGGGTTTGGGTTAGGGTTAGGGTTAGGTTTACGTTTAGGGTTATTGTTTCGGTTTCGGTGTGGATTAGGCTTAGGTATCGTGTTAGGGTTTGGGTTTGGGTTAGGATTAGGGTTAGGGTTAGGGTTAGGGTTAGTGATAGGGTTAGGTTTAGGGTTAGGATTAGGTTTAGGGTTAGGGTTTGGGTTAGGGTTAGGGTTAGGGTTAGGGTTGGGTTTATGGTTTGGTTTAGGGTTATGGTTAGGGTTAGGGTTTGGGTGAGGGTTAGGGTTAGGGTTAGGGTTAGGGTTAGGGTTTGTGTTAAGATTACGGTTTGGGTTTGGGTTAGGTTAGGGTTTGGGTTACAGTTAGGGTTAGGGTTAGGGTTTGGGTTTGGTTTAGTGTTAGGGTTAGGTTAGGGTTTAGGTTAGAGTTAGGGTTAGGGTGAGGTGTTGGATTAGGGTTATGGTTAGGGTTAGGGTTAGGATTAGGGTTAGGGTTAGGGTTCCGATTAGAGTTAGGTTTAGAGTTTGGGTTTGGGTAAGGGTTAAGGTTAGGGTTAGGGTTAGGACTAGGATTAGGGTTAGGGTTAGGGTTAGGATTAGGGTTACGGTTAGGGTTAGGGTTAGGTTTTCGGTTTGGCTTATGTTTTGGGTTAGGTTTAGGGTTAGGGTTAGGGTTAGGGTTAGGGTTAGGGTTAAGGTTAGGATTAGTGTTAGGGTTTGAGTTTGAATTAGGTTTAGGGTTAGCATGAGGGTTAGGGTTAGATTTAGGATAAGTGTTTCAGTTAGGGTTTCGGTTAGGGTTAGGGTTAGGGTTAGGGTTAGGGTTTGGGTTAGGGTTAGGGTTACTGTTAGGGTTTGGGTTAGGGTTAGGGTTAGGGTTAGGACTAGGATTAGGGTTATGGTTAGGGTTAGGGTTAGGATTAGGGTTAGGGTTAGGGTTAGGGTTCCGATTAGAGTTAGGTTTAGAGTTTGGGTTTGTGTAAGGGTTAAGGTTAGGTTTAGGGTTAGGGTTAGGGTTAGGGTTAGGACTAGGTTCAGGGCTAGGGTTAGGGTTAGGATTAGGGTTAGGGTTTGGTTTTAGGTTTGGGTTATGGTTAGGGTAAGTGTTAGGGTTAGGGTTTAGGGTTAGGGTTAGGTTTAAGGTTAAGGTTTCGGTTTGGGTTATATTTTGGGTTAGGTTTAGGGTTAGGTTTAGGGTTTGAGTTGGAATTAGGTTTAGGGTTAGCATTAGGGTTGGGGTTGGGGTTAGGATTAGTGTTTCAGTTAGGGTTAGGGTTAGGGTTAGGGTTTGGGTTCGGGTTAGGGTTAGGGTTAGGTTTAGGTATTGGTTTAGGTTTAGGGTTAGGGTTAGGGTTTTTGTTAGGGTTTGGGTTAGGGTTAGGGTTAAGACTAGGGTTAGTGTTAGGGTTAGGTTTAGGGTTAGCATTAGGGCTAGGATTAGGGTTAGGGTTACGGTTTGGGTTAGGGTTAGTGTTAGGGTTAGGGTTAGGGTTAGGGTTTGGGTTAGGGTTAGGGTTAGGGTTAGAGTTAGGGTTATGGTTAGGTTTAGCATTAGGGTTAGGGTTAGGGTTATGGTTAGGTTTAGCTTTAGGGTTAGGTTTAGGGTTTGGGTTTGGGTTAGGGTTTGGGTTAGGGTTAGGGTTCGGATTAGGATTTGGGTTAGGGTTAGGGTCTGGTTAGGGTTAGGGTTAGAATTAGGGTTAGGGTTAAGGTTAGGGTTAGGGTTAGGGTTAGGATAAGGATGGGGTTTAGGGTTAGGGTTAGGATTAGTGTTATTATTTGGGTTATGGTTTGGGTTAGGTTTAGGGTTAGGGTTTGGGTTAGTGTTAGAGTTAGGGTTTGAGTTAGGGTTAGGTATAGGGTTAGGTTATGGTTTGGGTTAGAGTTAGGGTTAGGGTTAGGTTTGGGTTTGGTTTAGAGTTAGGGTTAGGTTTGGGTTTGGGTTAGAGTTAGTGTTAGGCTGAGGCGTTGGATTAGTGTTATGGTTAGGGTTAGGGTTAGGATTAGGGTTAGGGTTAGGGTTCCGATTAGAGTTAGGTTTAGAGTTTGGGTTTTGTAAGGGTTAAGGTTAGGGTTAGGGTTAGGGTTAGGGTTAGGGTTAGGACTTGGATTAGGGTTAGGGTTAGGGTTAGGATTATGGTAGGGTTTGGATTCAGGTTTGGGTTATGTTTACGGTAAGTGGTAGGTTTAGGGTTAGTGTTAGGGTTAGGGTTAGGGTTAGGGTTTCGGTTTTGGTTATGTTTTGGGTTAGGTTTAGATTTGGGTTAGGGTTTGGGTTCGGGTTAGGATTAGGGTTAGGGTTTGAGTTTGAATTAGGTTTAGGGTTAGCATTAGGGTTAGGGTTAGGTTTAGGATTAGTGTTTCAGTTAGGGTTAGGGTTAGGGTTAGGGTTTGGTTTCGGGTTAGGGTTAGGGTTAGTGTTTGATATACGGTTAGGGTTAGGGTTAGGGTTAGGGTTAGTGTTAGGGTTTGGGTAGGGTTAGGGTTAGGCCTAGGGTTAGTGTTAGGGTTAGGTTTAGGGTTAGCATTAGGGTTAGGATTAGGGTTAGGTTTAGGATTTGGGTTAGGGCTAGGGTTAGTTTTAGTGTTAGGGTTAGGGTTTGGGTTAGGGTTAGTGTTAGGGTTAGGGTTTGGGTTAGGGTTAGGGTTAGGATTAGGGTTAGGGTTTGTGTTAAGATTAGGGTTTGGGTTTGGGTTAGGGTTAGGTTTAGGGTTTGGATTAAGGTTACGTTTAGGGTTAGGGTTTGAGTTTGGGTTAGGGTTAGGGTTAGGTTTACGTTTAGGGTTATTGTTTCGGTTTCGGTGTGGATTAGGCTTAGGTTTTGTGTTAGGGTTTGGGTTTGGGTTAGGATTAGGGTTAGGGTTAAGGTTAGGGTTAGGGTTTGGTTTAGGGTTAGGGTTAGGGTAAGCGTTTGGGTTAGGGTTAGGGTTAGGGTTTGATTTAGGGTTAGGGTTAGGGTTTGGTTTAGGGTTTGGGGTTAGGGGTTAGGGGTTAAGTTTAGGTTTATTGTTAATGTTAGGGTTAGGGTTAGGGTTAGGTTTAGTGTTAGGGTTAGGGTTTGGTTTAGGATTACGGTTAGGTTTAGGTTTTCGGTTAAGTTTCGGGTTAGGGTTATGGTTTGCGTTCGGGTTGGGTTAGTGTTAGGGTTTTAGTTAGGGTTAGGGTTAGGGTTAGGGTTAGGGTTAGGGTTAGGTTTAGGGTTTGGGTTAGGGTTAGGCTTAGGATTAGGGTTTCAGTTTGAGTTAGGTTTAGGGTTAGCATTATGGTTAGGATTAGGGTTAGGGTTAGGTTTTGGTTTAGGGTTAGGGTTAGGGTTAGGGTTTGGGTTAGGGTTATGTTTGAATCTGGGTTAGTGTTAGGGTTAGGGTAGTGTTAAGATTATGGTTAGGGTTAGGGTTAGGGTTAGGTTTTCTGTTAGGATTAGGTTTAGGGTTAGAATTAGGGTTAGGGTTAAGGTTAGGGTTAGGGTTAGGGTTAGGGTTAGGATAAGGCTGAGGGTTAGGGTTAGTGTTAGGATTAGGGTTATTATTTGGGTTATGGTTTGGGTTAGGGTTAGGTTTAGGGTTTGGGTTAGTGTTAGAGTTAGGGTTTGAGTTAGGGTTAGGTTTAGTGTTAGGTTAGAGTTAGGGTTAGGGTTAGGGTTAGGGTTAGTGTTAGGGTTAGGGTTAGGACTAGGATTAGGGTTAGGGTTAGAGTTCGGGTTTGGGTTAGGGTTTGGGGTTCGGGGTTAGGGGTTAAGTTTAGGTTTAGGGTTAGGGTTAGGGATTGTTTTAGGGTTAGGGTTAGGTTTAGGGTTAGGTTTAGGTTTTGGGTTAGGGTTAGGGTTAGCGTTTGTGTTAGGGTTGGGGTTAGGGTTAGTGTTAGGGTTAGGGTTTGGTTTAGGAATACGGTTAGGTTTAGGTTTTCGGTTAAGTTTCGTGTTAGGGTTATGGTTTGCGTTCAGGTTGGGTTAGTGTTAGGGTATTAGTTAGGGTTAGGGTTAGGGTTAGGGTTTGGATTAGGGTTAGGCTTAGGGTTAGGGTTTGAGTTTGAGTTAGGTTTAGGGTTAGCATTAGGGTTAGGATTAGGGTTAGGGTTAGGGTTTGGGTTAGGGTTAGGCTTAGGGTTAGGTTTACGGTTTGGGTTAGGGTTAGGTTTGAATCTGGGTTAGTGTTAGGGTTATGGTTAGCGTTAAGATTATGGTTAGGGTTAGGGTTAGGGTTAGGTTTTGGGTTAGGGTTAGGGTTAGGGTTAGGGTTAGAATTAGGGTTAGGTTTAGGGTTAGGGTTAGGGTTAAGGTAAGGAAAAGGATGAGGTTTAGGGTTAGGATTAGGATTAGGGTTATTATTTGGGTTATGGTTTGGGTTAGGGTTAGTGTTAGGGTTTGGGTTAGTGTTAGAGTTAGGGTTTGAGTTAGGGTTAGGCTTAGGCTTACATTGGGGTTTATGTTAGAGTTAGGGTGAGGGTTAGGGTTTGGGTTTGGTTTAGAGTTAGGGTTAGGTTAGGGTTTGG
>JAJHUQ010000039.1:7665000-7667500 GCA_035773235.1 Eospalax fontanierii | reverse complement strand
TTAGAGTTAGGGTTTGAGTTAGGGTTAGGTATTTGGTTAGGTTACGGTTTGGGTTAGAGTTAGGGTTAGGGTTAGGTTTGGGTTTGGTTTAGAGTTAGGGTTAGGTTTGGGTTTGGGTTAGAGTTAGTGTTAGGGTGAGGTGTTGGGTTAGTGTTATGGTTAGGGTTAGGGTTAGGATTAGGGTTAGGGTTAGGGTTCCGATTAGAGTTAGGTTTAGAGTTTGGGTTTTGTAAGGGTTAAGGTTAGGGTTAGGGTTAGGGTTAGGGTTAGGTTTAGGACTTGGATTAGGGTTAGGGTTAGGGTTAGGATTATGGTTAGGGTTTGGATTTAGGTTTGGGTTATGTTTAGGGTAAGTCGTAGGGTTATGGTTAGTGTTAGGTTTAGGGTTAGGGTTAGGGTTTCGGTTTTGGTTATGTTTTGGGTTAGGTTTAGGGTTTGGGTTAGGGTTTGGGTTCGGGTTAGGATTAGGGTTAGGGTTTGAGTTTGAATTAGGTTTAGGGTTAGCATTAGGGTTAGGGTTAGGTTTAGGATTAGTGTTTCAGTTAGGGTTAGGGTTAGGGTTAGGGTTTGGTTTCGGGTTAGGGTTAGGGTTAGGGTTTGATATACGGTTAGGGTTAGGTTTAGGGTTAGGGTTAGTGTTAGGGTTTGGGTAGGGTTAGGGTTAGGCCTAGGGTTAGTGTTAGGGTTAGGTTTAGGGTTAGCATTAGGGTTAGGATTAGGGTTAGGTTTAGGATTTGGGTTAGGGCTAGGGTTAGTTTTAGTGTTAGGGTTAGGGTTTGGGTTAGGGTTAGTGTTAGGGTTAGGGTTTGGGTTAGGGTTAGGGTTAGGATTAGGGTTAGGGTTTGTGTTAAGATTAGGGTTTGGGTTTGGGTTAGGGTTAGGTTTAGGGTTTGGATTAAGGTTACGTTTAGGGTTAGGGTTAGGGTTAGGTTTACGTTTAGGGTTATTGTTTCGGTTTCGGTGTGGATTAGGCTTAGGTTTCGTGTTAGGGTTTGGGTTTGGGTTAGGATTAGGGTTAGGGTTAAGGTTAGGGTTAGAGTTTGGTTTAGGGTTAGTGTTAGGGTAAGCGTTTGGGTTAGGGTAAGGGTTAGGGTTTGATTTAGGGTTAGGGTTAGGGTTTGGGTTAGGGTTTGGGGTTAGGGGTTAGGGGTTAAGTTTAGGTTTATTGTTAATGTTAGGGTTAGGGTTAGGGTTAGGTTTAGTGTTAGGGTTAGGTTTTGGTTTAGGATTACGGTTAGGTTTATGTTTTCGGTTAAGTTTCGGGTTAGGGTTAGGGTTTGCGTTCGGGTTGGGTTAGTGTTAGGGTTTTAGTTAGGGTTAGGGTTAGGGTTAGGGTTAGGGTTAGGGTTAGGTTTAGGGTTTGGGTTAGGGTTAGGCTTAGGATTAGGGTTTCAGTTTGAGTTAGGTTCAGGGTTAGCATTATGGTTAGGATTAGGGTTAGGGTTATGTTTTGGGTTAGGGTTAGGGTTAGGGTTAGGGTTTGGGTTAGGGTTATGTTTGAATCTGGGTTAGTGTTAGGGTTAGGGTTAGTGTTAAGATTATGGTTAGGGTTAGGGTTAGGGTTAGGTTTTCTGTTAGGATTAGGTTTAGGGTTAGAATTAGGGTTAGGGTTAAGGTTAGGGTTAGGGTTAGGGTTAGGATAAGGCTGAGGGTTAGGGTTAGTGTTAGGATTAGGGTTATTATTTTGGTTATGGTTTGGGTTAGGGTTAGGGTTAGGGTTAGGGTTAGGACTAGGATTAGGGTTAGGGTTAGGGTTAGGGTTTGGGTTAGGGTTTGGGGTTCGAGGTTAGGGGTTAAGTTTAGGTTTAGGGTTAGGGTTAGGGATTGTTTTAGGGTTAGGGTTAGGTTTAGGGTTAGTTTTAGGTTTTGGGTTAGGGTTAGGGTTAGCGTTTGTGTTAGGGTTGAGGTTAGGGTTAGTGTTAGGGTTAGGGTTTGGTTTAGGAATACGGTTAGGTTTAGGTTTTCGGTTAAGTTTCGTGTTAGGGTTATGGTTTGCGTTCAGGTTGGGTTAGTGTTAGGGTATTAGTTAGGGTTAGGGTTAGGGTTAGGGTTAGGGTTTGGATTAGGGTTAGGCTTAGGGTTAGGGTTTGAGTTTGAGTTAGGTTTAGGGTTAGCATTAGGGTTAGGATTAGGGTTAGGGTTAGGGTTTGGGTTAGGGTTAGGCTTAGGGTTAGGTTTAGGGTTTGGGTTAGGGTTAGGTTTGAATCTGGGTTAGTGTTAGGGTTATGGTTAGCGTTAAGATTATGGTTAGGGTTAGGGTTAGGGTTAGGTTTTGGGTTAGGGTTAGGGTTAGGGTTAGGGTTAGAATTAGGGTTAGGGTTAGGGTTAGGGTTAGGGTTAAGGTTAGGAAAAGGATGAGGTTTAGGATTAGGGTTAGGATTAGAGTTATTTTTTGGGTTATGGTTTGGTTTAGGGTTAGTGTAAGGGGTTGGGTTAGTGTTAGAGTTAGGGTTTGAGTTAGGGTTAGGCTTAGGCTTACATTGGGGTTTGGGTTAGAATT
>JAJHUQ010000039.1:7645000-7650000 GCA_035773235.1 Eospalax fontanierii | reverse complement strand
TTAGGGTTAGGGTTTGGATTAGTGTTAGAGTTAGGGTTTGAGTTAGGGTTAGGTTTAGGGTTAGGTTAGGGTTTGGGTTACAGTCAGGGTTAGGGTTAGGGTTTGGGTTTGGTTTAGAGTTAGGGTTAGGTTAGGGTTAGGGTTAGTGTTAAGTTTAGGGTGAAGGTTAGGGTTAGCGTTAGGGTTAGGTTTTGGGTTATGTTTAGGGTTAGGGTTAGAATTAGCGTTAGGGTTATGGTTATGGTTAGGGTTAGGGTTAGGATAAGGATGAGTGTTAGGATTAGGGTTAGGATTAGGGTTATTATTTGGGTTATGGTTTGGATTAGGGTTAGGGTTAGGTTTTGGGTTAGTGTTAGAGTTATGGTTTGAGTTAGGGTTAGGTTTAGGGTTAAGTTAGGGTTTGGGTTAGAGTTAGGGTTAGGGTTAGGGTTTGGGTTTGGTTTAGAGTTAGGGTTAGGTTAGGGTTTGGGTTAGAGTTAGGGTTAGGGTGAGGTATTGAATTAGGGTTATGGTTAGGGTTAGGGTTAGGATTAGGGTTAGGGTTAGGGTTTCGATTAGAGTTTGGTTTAGAGTTTGGGTTTGGGTAAGGGTTAAGGTTTGAGTTAGGGTTAGGTTTAGGGTTAGGTTAGGCTTTGGGTTAGAGTTAGGGTTAGGATTAGGTTTAGGGTTTGGGTTTAGGTTTCGGTTATGGTTAGGGTTAGTGTTAGGGTTAAGGTTTAGTGTTAGTGTTAGGGTTAGGGTTAGGGTTTCGGTTTGGATTATGTTTTGGGTTAGGTTTAGGGTTAGGGTTAGGGTTTGGGTTCGGGTTAGAAATAGGGTTAGGGTTTGAGTTTGAATTAGGTTTAGGGTTAGCATTAGGGTTATAGTTAGGTTTAGGATTAGTGTTTCAGTTAGGGTTTGGGTTCGGGTTAGGGTTAGGGTTAGGGTTAGGGTTTGATTTAGGGTTAGGGTTAGGTTTAGGGTTAGTGTTAGGGTTTGGGTTAGGGTTAGGGTTAGGACTAGGGTTAGTGTTAGGGTTAGGTTTAGTGTTAGCATTAGGGTTAGGATTAGGGTTAGGGTTAGGGTTTGGGGTTAGGGTTACTGTTAGGGTTAGGGTTAGGGTTAGGGTTTGTTTTAGGGTTATGGTTAGGGTTAGGGTTTGGGTGAGGGTTAGGTTTAGGGTTAGGATTAGGGTTAGGGTTTGTGTTAAGATTAGGGTTTGGGTTTGGGTTAGGGTAAGGGTTAGGGTTAGGGTTAGGGTTAGGGCTAGAATTAGCGTTAGGGTTAGGTTTAGGGTTAGGGTTAGGGTTAGAATAAGGATGAGGGTTAGGTTTAGGGTTAGGATTAGGGTTATTATTTGGGTTATGGTTGGGTTAGTGTTAGGGTTAGGGTTTGCGTTAGTGTTAGAGTTAGGGTTTGAGTTAGGGTTAGGGTTAGGTTAGGGTTTGGGTTAGAGATAGGGTTAGGGTTCGGGTTTGGGTTTGGTTTAGAGTTAGGGTTAGGTTAGGGTTAGGGTTAGGGTTAGGGTTAGGGTTAGGGTTAGGGTTAGGGTTAGGGTTAGGGTTAGGACTAAGATTAGGGTTAGGGTTAGGGTTTGGGTTTGGGTTAGAGTTAGGGTTAGGTTAGGGTTTGGGTTAGAGTTAGGGTTAGGGTGAGGTGTTGGATTACGGTTATGGTTAGGGTTAGGGTTAGGATTAGGGTTAGGGTGAGGGTTCCGATTAGAGTTAGGTTTAGAGTTTGGGTTTGGGTAAGGGTTAAGGTTAGGGTTATGGTTAGTGTTAGGGTTAGGGTTAGGGTTAGGACTAGGATTAGGGTTAGGGTTAGTGTTAGGATTAGGGTTAGGGTTTGGGTTTAGGTTTGGGTTAAGGTTAGGGTTAGTGTTAGGGTTAGGGTTTAGGGTTAGGGTTAGGGTTAGGGTTAGGGTTTCGGTTTGAGTTATGTTTTGGGTTAGGTTTAGGGTTAGGGTTAGGGTTTGGGTTCGGGTTAGGAATAGGGTTATGATTTGAGTTTTAATTAGGTTTAGGGTTAGCATTAGGGTTAGGATTAGGGTTAGGGTTAGGGTTAGTGTTAGGGTTAGGGTTAGGGTTAGGGTTTGGGTTAGGGTTAGGTTTGAATCTGGGTGAGTGTTAGGGTTATGGTTAGTGTTAAGATTATGGTTAGGGTTAGGGTTAGTGTTAGGTTTTGGGTTAGGGTTAGGGTTAGGGTTAGGGTTAGAATTAGGTTTAGGGTTAGGGTTAGGTTTAGGGTTAGGGTTAGGATAAGGATGAGGGTTAGGGTTAGGGTTAGGATTAGGGTTATTATTTGGGTTATGGTTTGGGTTAGGGTTAGTGTTAGTGTTTGGGTTAGTGTTAGAGTTAGGGTTTGAGTTAGGGTTAGGTTTAGGCTTACATTGGGGTTTGGGTTAGAGTTAGGGTTAGGGTGAGGATTTGGGTTTGGTTTAGAGTTAGGGTTAGGTTAGGATTTGGGTTAGAGTTAGGGTTAGGGTGAGGTGTTGGATTAGGGTTATGGTTAGGGTTAGGGTTAGGATTAGGGTTAGGGTTAGGGTTCCGATTAGAGTTAGGTTTAGAGTTTGGGTTTGGGTAAGGATTAAGGTTAGGGTGAGGGTTAGGGTTAGGGTGAGGGTTAGGACTAGGATTAGGTTTAGGGTTAGGGTTAGGATTAGGTTTAGGGTTTGGATTTAGGTTTCGGTTATGGTTAGGGTTAGTGTTAGGGTTAGGGTTTAGTGTTAGGGTTAGGGTTAGGGTTTTGGTTTGGCTGATGTTTTGGGTTAGGTTTAGGGTTAGGTTAGGGTTTGGGTTAGAGTTAGGGTTAGGTTAGGGTTTGGGTTAGAGTTAGGGTTAGGGTGAGGTATTGAATTAGGGTTATGGTTAGGGTTAGGGTTAGGATTAGGGTTAGGGTTTGTGTTAAGATTAGGGTTTGGGTTTGGGTTAGGGTAAGGGTTAGGGTTAGGGTTAGGGTTAGGGTTAGGGTTAGGGTTAGGGTTAGGGTTAGGGTTAGAATAAGGATGAGGGTTAGGGTTAGGTTTAGGATTAGTGTTATTATTTGGGTTATGGTTTGGGTTAGTGTTGGGGATAGGGTTTGGGTTAGTGTTAGAGTTAGGGTTTGAGTTAGGGTTAGGTTTAGGTTTAGGTTAGGGTTTGGGTTAGAGATAGGGTTAGGGTTAGGGTTTGGGTTTGGTTTAGAGTTAGGGTTAGGTTAGGGTTTGGGTTAGAGTTAGGGTTAGGGTGAGTTGTTGGATTAGGGTTATGGTTAGGGTTAGGGTTAGGATTAGGTTTAGGGTTAGGGTTCCGATTAGAGTTAGGTTTAGAGTTTGGGTTTGGCTAAGGGTTAAGGTTAGGGTTAGGGTTAGGGTTAGGGTTAGGGTTAGGACTAGGATTAGGGTTAGGGTTAGGGTTAGGATTAGGGTTGGGGTTAGGATTAGGGTTACGGTTTCGTTTTGGGTTATGTTTTCGGTTAGTTTTAAGGTTAGGGTTAGGGTTTGGGATGGGTTAGGATTAGGGTTAGGGTTTGTGTTTGAATTAGGTTTAGGGTTAACATTAGGGTTAGGGTTAGGTTTAGGATAAGTGTTTCAGTTAAGGTTAGGGTTAGGGTTAGGGTTTGGGTTCGGGTTAGGGTTAGGGTTAGGGTTAGGGTTAGGGTTTGATTTAGGGTTAAGGTTAGGTTTAGGGTTAGTGTTAGGGTTTGGGTTAGGGTTAGGGTTAGGAGTAGGGTTATTTTTAGGGTTAGGTTTAGGGTTAGCATTAGGGTTAGGATTAGCGTTAGGGTTAGGGTTTGGGTTAGGGTTAGGGTTAGGGTTAGGATTAGGGTTTGGGTTAGGGTTAGTGTTAGGGTTAGGGTTAGGGTTAGGGTTAGGGTTAGGGTTAGGATTAGGGTTAGGGTTTGTATTAAGATTAGGGTTTGGGTTTGGGTTAGGGTTAGGGTTAGGGTTAGGGTTAGGGATAGGGTTAGAATTAGGGTTAAGGTTAAGGTTAGGGTTAGTGTTAGGTTTAGGGTTAGGGTTAGGGTTAGGGTTGGTGTTAAGATTATGGTTAGGGTTAGGGTTTGGGTTAGGTTTTCTGTTAGGATTAGGGTTAGGGTTACAATTAGGGATACGGTTAGGGTTACGGATAGGGTTAGGGTTAGGATAAGGATGAGGGTTAGTGTTAGGGTTAGGATTAGGGTTATTATTTGGGTTATGGTTTGGGTTAGGGTTAGGGTTAGTGTTTGGGTTAGTGTTAGAGTTAGGGTTTGAGTTAGGATTAGGTTTAGGGTTAGGTTAGGGTTTGGGTTAGAGATAGGGTTAGGTTTAGGGTTTGGGTTTGGTTTAGAGTTAGGGTTAGGTTAGGGTTTGGGTTAGAGTTAGGGTTAGGGTGAGGTGTTGGATTAGGGTTATGGTTAGGGTTAGGGTTAGGATTAGGTTTAGGTTTAGGTTTCTGATTAGAGTTAGGTTTAGAGTTTGGGTTTGGGTAAGGGTTAAGGTTAGGGTTAGGGTTAGGGTTAGGGTTAGGACTAGGATTAGGGTTAGGGTTAGGGTTAGGATTAGGGTTAGGGTTAGGGTTAGGATTATGGTTTCGGTTTGGGTTATGTTTTGGGTTAGTTTTAGGGTTAGGGTTAGGGTTTGGGATGGGTTAGGATTAGGGTTAGGGTTTGAGTTTGAATTAGGTTTAGGGTTAGCATTAGGGTTAGGGTTAGGTTTAGGATAAGTGTTTCAGTTAGGGTTAGGTTCAGGGTTAGGGTTTGTGTTCGGGCTAGGGTTAGGGTTAGGGTTTGATTTAGGGGTAAGGTTAGGGTTAGGGGTAGTGTTAGGCTTTGGGCTAGGGTTAGGCCTAGGAGGAGGGTTAGTTTGAGGGTTAGGTTTAGGGTTAGCATTAGGGTTAGGATTAGCGTTAGGGTTAGGGTTTGGGTTAGGGTTAGGGTTAGGGTTAGGATTAGGGTTTGGGTTAGGGTTAGGGTTAGGGTTAGGGTTAGGGTTAGGGTTAGGGTTAGGATTAGGGTTAGGGTTTGTGTTAAGATTAGGGTTTGGGTTGGGGTTAGGTTTAGGG
>JAJHUQ010000039.1:7615000-7635000 GCA_035773235.1 Eospalax fontanierii | reverse complement strand
TTAGGGTTAGGTTTAGGGTTAGGGTTAGGGTTTCGGTTTGGGTTATGTTTTGGGTTAGGTTTAGGGTTAGGGTTAGGGTTTGGGTTCGGGTTAGGAATAGGGTTATGGTTTGAGTTTGAATTAGGTTTAGGGTTAGCATTAGGGTTAGGGTTAGGTTTAGGATTAGTGTTTCAGTTAGGCTTAGTGTTAGGGTTAGGGTTTGGGTACGGGTTAGGTTTAGGGTTAGGGTTAGGGTTTGATTTAGGGTTAGGGTTAAGGTTAGGGTTAGTGTTAGGGTTTGGGTTAGGGTTAGAGTTAGGAATAGGTTTAGTGATAGGGTTAGGTTTAGGGTTAGCATTAGGGTTATGATTAGGTTTAGGGTTAGGGTTTGGGTTAGGGTTAGGGTTAGGGTTAGGGTTAGGTTTAGGGTTTGGTTTAGGGTTATGGTTAGGGTTAGGGTTTGGGTGAGGATTAGGGTTAGGGTTAGGGTTAGGGTTTGTGTTAAGTTTAGGTTTTGGGTTTGGGTTAGGTTAGGGTTTGGGTTACAGTTAGGGTTAGGGTTAGGGTTTGGGTTTGGTTTAGTGTTAGGGTTAGGTGAGTGTTTGGGTTAGAGTTAGGGTTTGGGTAAGGGTTAAGGTTAGGTTTAGGGTTAGGGTTAGGGTTATGACTAGGATTAGGGTTAGGGTTAGGGTTAGGATTAGGGTTACGGTTAGGGTTAGGGTTAGGTTTTCGGTTTGGGTTATGTTTTGGGTTAGGTTTAGGGTTAGGGTTAGGGTTAGGGTTAGGGTTAAGGTTAGGATTAGGGTTAGGGTTTGAGTTTGAATTAGGTTTAGGGTTAGCATTAGGGTTAGGGTTAGATTTAGGATAAGTGTTTCAGTTAGGGTTTGGGTTAGGGTTAGGGTTAGGGTTAGTGTTAGGTTTTGGGTTAGGGTTAGTGTTAGGGTTAGGGTTTGGGTTAGGGTTAGGGTTAGAGTTAGGTTTTGGGTTAGGATTAGGGTTAGGGTTAGGGTTAGGGTTAGGGTTAGGACTAGGATTAGGGTTATGGTTAGGGTTAGGGTTAGGATTAGGGTTAGGGTTAGGGTTCCGATTAGAGTTAGGTTTAGAGTTTGGGTTTGGGTAAGGGTTAAGGTTAGGTTTAGGGTTAGGGTTACGGTTAGGGTTAGGGTTAGGACTAGGATTAGGGCTAGGGTTAGGGTTAGGATTAGGGTTAGGTTTTGGTTTTAGGTTTGGGTTATGGTTAGGGTCAGGGTTAGGGTTAGGGTTTATGGTTAGGGTTAGGTTTAAAGTTAGGGTTTCGGTTTCGGTTATGTTTTGGGTTAGGTTTAGGGTTAGGGTTAGGGTTTGAGTTGGAATTAGGTTTAGGGTTAGCATTAGGGTTAGGGTTAGGTTTAGGATTAGTGTTTCAGTTAGGGTTAGGGTTAGGGTTAGGTTTTGGGTTCGGGTTAGGGTTAGGGTTAGATTTAGGTTTTGATTTAGGGTTAGGGTTAGGGTTAGGGTTAGGGTTAGGGTTAGGGTTACGCTTTCGGTTTCGGTTATGTTTTGGGTTAGTTTTAGGGTTAGGTTTGGGTTTGGGTTGGGTTAGGATTAGAGTTAGGGTTTGAGTTTGAATTAGGTTTAGGGTTAGCATTAGGGTTAGGGTTAGGTTTAGGATAAGTGTTTCAGTTAGGGTTAGGGTTAGGGTTAGGGTTTGGGTTCGGGTTAGGGTTAGGGTTAGGGTTTGGGTTAGGGTTAGGGTTAGGGTTAGGATTAGGGTTAGGGTTTGTGTTAAGATTAGGGTTTAGGTTTGGGTTAAGGTTAGGGTTAGGGTTTGGGTTAAGGGTACGTTTAGGGTTAGGGTTTGTGTGAGGGTTCGGGGTATCGCTAGGAGAAGGGGTAGGGTTAAGTTTTGGGTTAGGGTTAGGGTTAGGGGTAGGGTTAGGTTTAGGTGTAGGGTTTGCTTTAGGGTTATGGTTAAGGTTAGGGTTTGGGTGAGGATTAGGGTTAGGGTTAGGGTTAGGGTTTGTGTTAAGATTAGGGTTTGGGTTTGGGTTAGGTTAGGGTTTGGGTTACAGTTAGGGTTAGGGTTAGGGTTTGGGTTTGGTTTAGTGTTAGGGTTAGGTTAGGGTTTGGGTTAGAGTTAGGGTTAGGGTGAGGTGTTGGATTAGGGTTATGGTTAGGGTTAGGGTTAGGATTAGGGTTAGGGTTAGGGTTCCGATTAGAGTTAGGTTAAGAGTTTGGGTTTGGGTAAGGGTTAAGGTTAGGGTTACGGTTAGGGTTAGGGTTATGACTAGGATTAGGGTTAGGGTTAGGGTTAGGATTAGGGTTGCGGTTAGGGTTAGGGTTAGGTTTTCGGTTTGGGTTATGTTTTGGGTTAGGTTTAGGGTTAGGGTTAGGGTTAGGGTTAGGGTTAAGGTTAGGATTAGGGTTAGGGTTTGAGTTTGAATTAGGTTTAGGGTTAGCATTAGGGTTAGGGTTAGATTTAGGATAAGTGTTTCAGTTAGGGTTTGGCTTAGGGTTAGGGTTAGGGTTAGGGTTAGGTTTTGTGTTAGGGTTAGTGTTAGGGTTAGGGTTTGGGTTAGGGTTAGGGTTAGAGTTAGGTTTTGGGTTAGGATTAGGGTTAGGGTTAGGGTTAGGGTTAGGGTTAGGGTTAGGACTAGGATTAGGGTTATGGTTAGGGTTAGGCTTAGGATTAGGGTTAGGGTTAGGGTTCCGATTAGAGTTAGGTTTAGAGTTTGGGTTTGGGTAAGGGTTAAGGTTAGGTTTAGGGTTAGGGTTACGGTTAGGGTTAGGGTTAGGACTAGGATTAGGGCTAGGGTTAGGGTTAGGATTAGGGTTAGGGTTTGGTTTTAGGTTTGGGTTATGTTTAGGGTCAGGGTTAGGGTTAGGGTTTAGGGTTAGGGTTAGGTTTAAAGTTAGGGTTTCGGTTTGGGTTATGTTTTGGGTTAGGTTTAGGGTTAGGGTTAGGGTTTGAGTTGGAATTAGGTTTAGGGTTAGCATTAGTGTTAGGGTTAGGTTTAGGATTAGTGTTTCAGTTAGGGTTAGGGTTAGGGTTAGGGTTTGGGTTCGGGTTAGGGTTAGGGTTAGGTTTAGGTTTTGATTTAGGGTTAGGGTTAGGGTTAGGATTTTTCTTAGGTTTTGGGTTAGGGTTAGGGTGAAGACTAGGGTTAGTGTTAGGGTTAGGTTTAGGGTTAGCATTAGGGTTAGGATTAGGGTTAGGCTTACGGATTGGGTTAGGGTTAGGGTTAGGGTTAGGGTTAGGTTTTGGGTTAGGTTTAGGGTTAGGGTTAGGGTTAGGGTTAGGGTTAGGGTTATGGTTAGGTTTAGCATTAGGGTTAGGGTTAGGGTTATGTTTAGGGTTAGCTTTAGGGTTAGGGTTAGGTTTTGGGTTTGGGTTAGGGTTTGGGTTAGGTTTGGGTTTGGGTTGGGTTAGGATTAGGGTTAGGGTTTGAGTTTGAATTAGGTTTAGGGTTAGCATTAGGGTTAGGGTTAAGTTTAGGATAAGTGTTTCATTTAGGGTTAGGGTTAGGGTTAGGGTTTGGGTTCGGGTTAGGGTTAGGGTTAGGGTTTGGGTTAGGGTTAGGGTTAGGGTTAGGATTAGGGTTAGGGTTTGTGTTAAGATTAGGGTTTAGGTTTGGGTTAAGGTTAGGGTTAGGGTTTGGGTTAAGGTTACGTTTAGGGTTAGGGTTTGTGTTAGGGTTAGGGTTATCGTTAGGAGTAGGGTTAGGGTTAAGGTTTGGGTTAGGTTTAGGGTTAGGGTTAGCGTTTGGGTTAGGGTTAGGGTTAGGGTTAGGATTAGGGTTAGGGTTTGTGTTAAGATTAGGGTTTGGGTTTGGGTTAGGGTTAGGGTTAGGATTATGGTTAGGGTTTGGGTTAGGGTTAGGGTTAGGGTTAGGGTTAGGGTTAGGGTTAGGGTTTGGGTTAGGATTAGGGTTAGGGTTAGGGTTTGGGTTAGGGTTAGGGTTAGGGTTACGGTTAGGGTTAGGATTAGGGTTAGGGTTAGGGTTAAGGTTAGGGTTAGGTTTAGAATTAGGGTTAGGGTTAGGGTTTGGGTTAGGATTAGGGTTAGGGTTAGGGTTTGGGTTAGGGTTAGGGTTAGGGTTACGGTTAGGGTTAGGATTAGGGTTAGGGTTTGTGTTAAGATTAGGGTTTGGGTTTGGGTTAGGGTTAGGGTTAGGGTTAGGGTTAGGGTTAGGTTTACAATTAGGGTTAGTGTTAAGGTTAGGGTTAGGGTAAGGGTTAGGATAAGGATGAACTTTAGGGTTAGGGTTAGGATTAGGGTTACTATTTGGGTTAAGGTTTGGGGTTGGGTTAGGGTTAGGGTTTGGGTTAGTGTTAGAGTTAGGGTTTGAGTAAGGGTTAGGTTTAGGGTTAGATTAGGGTTTGGGTTAGAGTCAGTGTTAGGGTTACGGTTTGGGTTTGGTTTAGAGTTAGGGTTAGGTTAGGGTTTGGGTTAGAGTTAGGGTTAGGGTGAGGTGTTGGATTAGGGTTATGGTTAGGGTTAGGGTTTGGGTTAGTGTTAGAGATAGGGTTTGAGTTAGTGTTAGGTTTAGGCTTACATTGGGGTTTGGGTTAGAGTTAGGGTTGGGGTTAGGGTTTGGGTTTGGTTTAGAGTTAGGGTTAGGTTAGGTTTTGGGTTAGAGTTAGGGTTAGAGTGAGGTGTTGGATTAGGGTTATGGTTAGGGTAAGGTTAGGTTTAGGGTTAGGGTTAGGGTAAGGGTTAGGGTTAGGAATAGGATTAGGGTTATGGTTAGGGTTAGGGTTAGGATTAGGGTTAGGGTTAGGGTTCCGATTAGAGTTAGGTTTAGAGTTTGGGTTTGGGTAAGGGTTAAGTTTAGGTTTAGGGTTAGCGTTAGGCTTAGGGTTAGGGTTAGGACTAGGATTAGGGTTTGGTTTAGGGTTTGGATTAGGGTTAGGGTTTGGTTTCAGGTTTGGGTTATGGTTAGGGTAAGTGTTAGGGTTAGGGTTTGGGTTAGTGTTAGGTTTAGGGTAAGGGTTTCGGTTTGGGTTATATTTTGGTTTAGGTTTAGGGTTAGGGTTAGGTTTTGAATTGGAATTAGGTTTAGGGTTAGCATTAGGGTTAGGGTTAGGTATAGGATTAGTGTTTGAGTTAGGGTTAGGGTTTGGGTTCGGGTTAGGGTTAGGTTTAGGTTTAGGGTTTGATTTAGGGTTAGGGTTAGGGTTAGGGTTAGTGTTAGGGTTTGGGTTAGGGTTAGGGTTAGGACTAGATTTAGTGTTAGGGTTAGGTTTAGGGTTAGCATTAGGGTTAGGATTAGGGTTAGGGTTAGGGTTTGGGTTTTGGTTAGGGTTAGGGTTAGGTTTAGGGTTAAGGTTTGGTTTAGGGTTAGGGTTAGGGTTAGCGTTTGGGTTAGGGTTAGGGTTAGGGTTAGGATTAGGGTTAGGGTTTGTGTTAAGATTAGGGTTTGGGTTTGGGTTAAGGTTAGGGTTAGGCTTTGGGATAAGGCTACGTTTAGGGCTAGGGTTTGGGATAGGGTGAGAGCGAGCGTTAGGAGTAGGGTTAGGGTTTAGGTTTTTGGTTAGGGTTAGTGTTAGGGTTAGTGTTAGGATTAGGGTTTGGGTTAGGGTTTAGGTTTGGTTAGGTTTAGGGTTAGGGTTAGGGTTATGGTTAGGTTTAGCATTAGGGTTAGGGTTAGGGTTATGGTTAGGGTTCGGGTTAGCATTTGGGTTAGGGTTAGGTTTAGAGTCGGATTTGGGTTAGAGTTATGGTGAAGGTTAGGGGTTGGGTTAGGGTTAGGGTTTGGGTTAGGGTTAGTGTTAGGGTTAGGGTTAGGGTTAGGGTTTGGGTTAGGGTTAGGTTTGAATCTGGGTTAGTATTAGGGTTATGGTTAGTGTTAAGATTATGGTTAGGGTTAGGGTTAGGTTTAGGTTTTGGGTGAGGGTTAGGGTTAGGGTTAGGGTTAGACTTAGGTTTAGGTTTAGGGTTAGGGTTAGGGTTAGGGTTAGGATAAGGATGAGGGTTAGGGTTAGGGTTAGGATTCGAGTTATTATTTGGGTTAGGGTTTGGGTTAGGGTTAGTGTTAGGGTTTGGGTTAGTGTTAGAGTTAGGGTTTGAGTTAGGGTTAGGTTTAGGCTTACATAGGGGTTGGGTTAGAGTTAGGGTTAGGGCTAGGGTTTGGGTTTGGTTTAGAGTTAGGGTTAGGTTAGGGTTTGGGTTAGAGTTAGGGTTAGGGTGAGGTGTTGGATTAGGGTTAGGGTGAGGGTGAGGGTGAGGTTTAGGTTTAGGGTTGGGGTCCCGATTAGAGTTCGGTTTAGAGTTTGGGTTTGGGTAAGGGTTAAGGTTAGGGTTAGGGTTAGGGTTAGGGTTAGGGTTAGGGTTAGGACTAGGATTAGGGTTAGGGTTAGTGTTAGGTTTAGGGTTAGGGTTTGGGTTTAGGTTTGGGTTATGGTTAGGGTTAGTGTTAGGGTTAGGTTTTAGGGTTAGGTTTAGGGTTAGGGTTAGGGTTTCGGTTTGGGTTATGTTTTGGGTTAGGTTTAGGGTTAGGGTTAGGGTTTGGGTTCGGGTTAGGAATAGGGTTATGGTTTGAGTTTAAATTAGGTTTAGGGTTAGCATTAGGGTTAGGGTTAGGTTTAGGATTAGTGTTTCAGTTAGGCTTAGTGTTAGGGTTAGGGTTTGGGTACGGGTTAGGTTTAGGGTTAGGGTTAGGGTTTGATTTAGGGTAAGGGTTAAGGTTAGGGTTAGTGTTAGGGTTTGGGTTAGGGTTAGAGTTAGGAATAGGGTTAGTGATAGGGTTAGGTTTAGGGTTAACATTAGGGTTATGATTAGGTTTAGGGTTAGGGTTTGGGTTAGGGTTAGGGTTAGGGTTAGGGTTAGGTTTAGGGTTTGGTTTAGGGTTATGGTTAGGGTTAGGGTTTGGGTGAGGATTAGGGTTAGGGTTAGGGTTAGGGTTTGTGTTAAGTTTAGGTTTTGGGTTTGGGTTAGGTTAGGGTTTTGGTTACAGTTAGTTTTAGGGTTAGGGTTTGGGTTTGGTTTAGTGTTAGGGTTAGGTTAGTGTTTGGGTTAGAGTTAGGGTTTGGGTAAGGGGTAAGGTTAGGGTTAGGGTTAGGGTTAGGGGTATGACTAGGATTAGGGTTAGGGTTAGGGCTCGGATTAGGGGTACGGTGAGGGTTAGGGTTAGGTTTTCGGTTTGGGTTATGCTTTGGGTTAGGTTTAGGGTTAGGGTTAGGGTTAGGGTTAGGGTTAAGGTTAGGATTAGGGTTAGGGTTTGAGTTTGAATTAGGTTTAGGGTTAGCATTAGGGTTAGGGTTAGATTTAGGATAAGTGTTTCAGTTAGGGTTTGGGTTAGGGTTAGGGTTAGGGTTAGCGTTAGGTTTTGGGTTAGGGTTAGTGTTAGGGTTAGGGTTTGGGTTAGGGTTAGGGTTAGAGTTAGGTTTTGGGTTAGGATTAGGGTTAGGGTTAGGGTTAGGGTTAGGGTTAGGACTAGGATTAGGGTTATGGTTAGGGTTAGGGTTAGGATTAGGGTTAGGGTTAGGGTTCCGATTAGAGTTAGGTTTAGAGTTTGGGTTTGGGTAAGGGTTAAGGTTAGGTTTAGGGTTAGGGTTACGGTTAGGGTTAGGGTTAGGACTAGGATTAGGGCTAGGGTTAGGGTTAGGATTAGGGTTAGGTTTTGGTTTTAGGTTTGGGTTATGGTTAGGGTCAGGGTTAGGGTTAGGGTTTATGGTTAGGGTTAGGTTTAAAGTTAGGGTTTCGGTTTCGGTTATGTTTTGGGTTAGGTTTAGGGTTAGGGTTAGGGTTTGAGTTGGAATTAGGTTTAGGGTTAGCATTAGGGTTAGGGTTAGGTTTAGGATTAGTGTTTCAGTTAGGGTTAGGGTTAGGGTTAGGTTTTGGGTTCGGGTTAGGGTTTGGGTTAGGTTTAGGTTTTGATTTAGGGTTAGGGTTAGGGTTAGGGTTAGGGTTAGGGTTAGGGTTACGCTTTCGGTTTCGGTTATGTTTTGGGTTAGTTTTAGGGTTAGGTTTGGGTTTGGGTTGGGTTAGGATTAGGGTTAGGGTTTGAGTTTGAATTAGGTTTAGGGTTAGCATTAGGGTTAGGGTTAGGTTTAGGATAAGTGTTTCAGTTAGGGTTAGGGTTAGGGTTAGGGTTTGGGTTCGGGTTAGGGTTAGGGTTAGGGTTTGGGTTAGGGTTAGGGTTAGGGTTAGGATTAGGGTTAGGGTTTGTGTTAAGATTAGGGTTTAGGTTTGGGTTAAGGTTAGGGTTAGGGTTTGGGTTAAGGTTACGTTTAGGGTTAGGGTTTGGGTTAGGGTTCGGGTTATCGTTAGGAGAAGGGTTAGGGTTAAGTTTTGGGTTAGGGTTAGGGTTAGGGTTAGGGTTAGGGTTAGGTTTAGGGTTTGCTTTAGGGTTATGGTTAAGGTTAGGGTTTGGGTGAGGATTAGGGTTAGGGTTAGGGTTAGGGTTTGTGTTAAGATTAGGGTTTGGGTTTGGGTTAGGTTAGGGTTTGGGTTACAGTTAGGGTTAGGGTTAGGGTTTGGGTATGGTTTAGTGTTAGGGTTAGGTTAGGGTTTGGGTTAGAGTTAGGGTTAGGGTGAGGTGTTGGATTAGGGTTATGGTTAGGGTTAGGGTTAGGATTAGGGTTAGGGTTAGGGTTCCGATTAGAGTTAGGTTAAGAGTTTGGGTTTGGGTAAGGGTTAAGGTTAGGGTTAGGGTTAGGGTTAGGGTTATGACTAGGATTAGGGTTAGGGTTAGGGTTAGGATTAGGGTTGCGGTTAGGGTTAGGGTTAGGTTTTCGGTTTGGGTTATGTTTTGGGTTAGGTTTAGGGTTAGGGTTAGGGTTAAGGTTAGGGTTAAGGTTAGGATTAGGGTTAGGGTTTGAGTTTGAATTAGGTTTAGGGTTAGCATTAGGGTTAGGGTTAGATTTAGGATAAGTGTTTCAGTTAGGGTTTGGCTTAGGGTTAGGGTTAGGGTTAGGGTTAGGTTTTGTGTTAGGGTTAGTGTTAGGGTTAGGGTTTGGGTTAGGGTTAGGGTTAGAGTTAGGTTTTGGGTTAGGATTAGGGTTAGGGTTAGGGTTAGGGTTAGGGTTAGGACTAGGATTAGGGTTATGGTTAGGGTTAGGGTTAGGATTAGGGTTAGGGTTAGGGTTCCGATTAGAGTTAGGTTTAGAGTTTGGGTTTGGGTAAGGGTTAAGGTTAGGTTTAGGGTTAGGGTTACGGTTAGGGTTAGGGTTAGGACTAGGATTAGGGCTAGGGTTAGGGTTAGGATTAGGGTTAGGGTTTGGTTTTAGGTTTGGGTTATGTTTAGGGTCAGGGTTAGGGTTAGGGTTTAGGGTTAGGGTTAGGTTTAAAGTTAGGGTTTCGGTTTGGGTTATGTTTTGGGTTAGGTTTAGGGTTAGTGTTAGGGTTTGGGTTAGGGTTAGGGTTAGGACTAGATTTAGTGTTAGGGTTAGGTTTAGGTTTAGCATTAGGGTTAGGATTAGGGTTAGGGTTAGGGTTTGGGTTTTCGTTAGGGTTAGGGTTAGGTTTAGGGTTAAGGTTTGGTTTAGGGTTAGGGTTAGGGTTAGCGTTTGGGTTAGGGTTAGGGTTAGGGTTAGGATTAGGGTTAGGGTTTGTGTTAAGATTAGGGTTTGGGTTTGGGTTAAGGTTAGGGTTAGGGGTTGGGTTAAGGTTACGTTTAGGGTTAGGGTTTGTGTTAGGGTTAGGGTTAGCGTTAGGAGTAGGGTTAGGGTTTAGGTTTTTGGTTAGGGTTAGTGTTAGGGTTAGTGTTAGGATTAGGGTTTGGGTTAGGGTTTAGGTTTGGTTAGGTTTAGGGTTAGGGTTAGGGTTATGGTTAGGTTTAGCATTAGGGTTAGGGTTAGGGTTATGGTTAGGGTTCGGGTTAGCATTTGGGTTAGGGTTAGGTTTAGAGTCGGATTTGGGTTAGAGTTATGGTGAAGGTTAGGGGTTGGGTTAGGGTTAGGGTTTGGGTTAGGGTTAGTGTTAGGGTTAGGGTTAGGGTTAGGGTTTGGGTTAGGGTTAGGTTTGAATCTGGGTTAGTATTAGGGTTATGGTTAGTGTTAAGATTATGGTTAGGGTTAGGGTTAGGTTTAGGTTTTGGGTGAGGGTTAGGGTTAGGGTTAGGGTTAGACTTAGGTTTAGGTTTAGGGTTAGGGTTAGGGTTAGGGTTAGGATAAGGATGAGGGTTAGGGTTAGGGTTAGGATTCGAGTTATTATTTGGGTTAGGGTTTGGGTTAGGGTTAGTGTTAGGGTTTGGGTTAGTGTTAGAGGTAGGGTTTGAGTTAGGGTTAGGTTTAGGCTTACATTGGGGTTGGGTTAGATTTAGGGTTAGGGCTAGGGTTTGGGTTTGGTTAAGAGTTAGGGTTAGGTTAGGGTTTGGGTTAGAGTTAGGGTTAGGGTGAGGTGTTGGATTAGGGTTATGGTTAGGGTTAGGGTTAGGATTAGGTTTAGGGTTAGGGTTCCGATTAGAGTTAGGTTTAGAGTTTGGGTTTGGGTAAGGGTTAAGGTTAGGGTTAGGGTTAGGGTTAGGGTTAGGGTTAGGGTTAGGACTAGGATTAGGGTTAGGGTTAGTGTTAGGTTTAGGGGTAGGGTTTGGGTTTAGGTTTGGGTTATGGTTAGGGTTAGTGTTAGGGTTAGGTTTTAGGGTTAGGTTTAGGGTTAGGGTTAGGGTTTCGGTTTGGGTTATGTTTTGGGTTAGGTTTAGGGTTAGGGTTAGGGTTTGGGTTCGGGTTAGGAATAGGGTTATGGTTTGAGTTTAAATTAGGTTTAGGGTTAGCATTAGGGTTAGGGTTAGGTTTAGGATTAGTGTTTCAGTTAGGCTTAGTGTTAGGGTTAGGGTTTGGGTACGGGTTAGGTTTAGGGTTAGGGTTAGGGTTTGATTTAGGGTTAGGGTTAAGGTTAGGGTTAGTGTTAGGGTTTGGGTTAGGGTTAGAGTTAGGAATAGGGTTAGTGATAGGGTTAGGTTTAGGGTTAACATTAGGGTTATGATTAGGTTTAGGGTTAGGGTTTGGGTTAGGGTTAGGGTTAGGGTTAGGGTTAGGTTTAGGGTTTGGTTTAGGGTTATGGTTAGGGGTAGGGTTTGGGTGAGGATTAGGGTTAGGGTTAGGGTTAGGGTTTGTGTTAAGTTTAGGTTTTGGGTTTGGGTTAGGTTAGGGTTTTGGTTACAGTTAGTTTTAGTGTTAGGGTTTGGGTTTGGTTTAGTGTTAGGGTTAGGTTAGTGTTTGGGTTAGAGTTAGGGTTTGGGTAAGGGTTAAGGTTAGGGTTAGGGTTAGGGTTAGGGTTATGACTAGGATTAGGGTTAGGGTTAGGGTTAGGATTAGGGTTACGGTTAGGGTTAGGGTTAGGTTTTCGGTTTGGGTTATGTTTTGGGTTAGGTTTAGGGTTAGGGTTAGGGTTAGGGTTAGGGTTAAGGTTAGGATTAGGGTTAGGGTTTGAGTTTGAATTAGGTTTAGGGTTAGCATTAGGGTTAGGGTTAGATTTAGGATAAGTGTTTCAGTTAGGGTTTGGGTTAGGGTTAGGGTTAGGGTTAGCGTTAGGTTTTGGGTTAGGGTTAGTGTTAGGGTTAGGGTTTGGGTTAGGGTTAGGGTTAGAGTTAGGTTTTGGGTTAGGATTAGGGTTAGGGTTAGGGTTAGGGTTAGGGTTAGGGTTAGGACTAGGATTAGGGTTATGGTTAGGGTTAGGGTTAGGATTAGGGTTAGGGTTAGGGTTCCGATTAGAGTTAGGTTTAGAGTTTGGTTTTGGGTAAGGGTTAAGGTTAGGTTTAGGGTTAGGGTTACGGTTAGGGTTAGGGTTAGGACTAGGATTAGGGCTAGGGTTAGGGTTAGGATTAGGGTTAGGTTTTGGTTTTAGGTTTGGGTTATGGTTAGGGTCAGGGTTAGGGTTAGGGTTTATGGTTAGGGTTAGGTTTAAAGTTAGGGTTTCGGTTTCGGTTATGTTTTGGGTTAGGTTTAGGGTTAGGGTTAGGGTTTGAGTTGGAATTAGGTTTAGGGTTAGCATTAGGGTTAGGGTTAGGTTTAGGATTAGTGTTTCAGTTAGGGTTAGGGTTAGGGTTAGGTTTTGGGTTCGGGTTAGGGTTAGGGTTAGGTTTAGGTTTTGATTTAGGGTTAGGGTTAGGGTTAGGGTTAGGGTTAGGGTTACGCTTTCGGTTTCGGTTATGTTTTGGGTTAGTTTTAGGGTTAGGTTTGGGTTTGGGTTGGGTTAGGATTAGGGTTAGGGTTTGAGTTTGAATTAGGTTTAGGGTTAGCATTAGGGTTAGGGTTAGGTTTAGGATAAGTGTTTCAGTTAGGGTTAGGGTTAGGGTTAGGGTTTGGGTTCGGGTTAGGGTTAGGGTTAGGGTTTGGGTTAGGGTTAGGGTTAGGGTTAGGATTAGGGTTAGGGTTTGTGTTAAGATTAGGGTTTAGGTTTGGGTTAAGGTTAGGGTTAGGGTTTGGGTTAAGGTTACGTTTAGGGTTAGGGTTTGTGTTAGGGTTCGGGTTATCGTTAGGAGAAGGGTTAGGGTTAAGTTTTGGGTTAGGGTTAGGGTTAGGGTTAGGGTTAGGGTTAAGTTTAGGGTTTGCTTTAGGGTTATGGTTAAGGTTAGGGTTTGGGTGAGGCTTAGGGTTAGGGTTAGGGTTAGGGTTTGTGTTAAGATTAGGGTTTGGGTTTGGGTTAGGTTAGGGTTTGGGTTACAGTTAGGGTTAGGGTTAGGGTTTGGGTTTGGTTTAGTGTTAGGGTTAGGTTAGGGTTTGGGTTAGAGTTAGGGTTAGGGTGAGGTGTTGGATTAGGGTTATGGTTAGGGTTAGGGTTAGGATTAGGGTTAGGGTTAGGGTTCCGATTAGAGTTAGGTTAAGAGTTTGGGTTTGGGTAAGGGTTAAGGTTAGGGTTAGGGTTAGGGTTAGGGTTATGACTAGGATTAGGGTTAGGGTTAGGGTTAGGATTAGGGTTGCGGTTAGGGTTAGGGTTAGGTTTTCGGTTTGGGTTATGTTTTGGGTTAGGTTTAGGGTTAGGGTTAGGGTTAAGGTTAGGGTTAAGGTTAGGATTAGGGTTAGGGTTTGAGTTTGAATTAGGTTTAGGGTTAGCATTAGGGTTAGGGTTAGATTTAGGATAAGTGTTTCAGTTAGGGTTTGGCTTAGGGTTAGGGTTAGGGTTAGGGTTAGGTTTTGTGTTAGGGTTAGTGTTAGGGTTAGGGTTTGGGTTAGGGTTAGGGTTAGAGTTAGGTTTTGGGTTAGGATTAGGGTTTGGGTTAGGGTTAGGGTTAGGGTTAGGGTTAGGACTAGGATTAGGGTTATGGTTAGGGTTAGGGTTAGGATTAGGGTTAGGGTTAGGGTTCCGATTAGAGTTAGGTTTAGAGTTTGGGTTTGGGTAAGGGTTAAGGTTAGGTTTAGGGTTAGGGTTACGGTTAGGGTTAGGGTTAGGACTAGGATTAGGGCTAGGGTTAGGGTTTGGATTAGGGTTAGGGTTTGGTTTTAGGTTTGGGTTATGTTTAGGGTCAGGGTTAGGGTTAGGGTTTAGGGTTAGGGTTAGGTTTAAAGTTAGGGTTTCGGTTTGGGTTATGTTTTGGGTTAGGTTTAGGGTTAGGGTTAGGGTTTGAGTTGGAATTAGGTTTAGGGTTAGCATTAGTGTTAGGGTTAGGTTTAGGATAAGTATTTCAGTTAGGGTTAGGTTTAGGGTTAGGATTTGGGTTCGGGTTAGGGTTAGGGTTAGGGTTTGATTTAGGGTTAGGGTTAGGGTTAGGATTTTTCTTAGGTTTTGGGTTAGGGTTAGGGTGAAGACTAGGGTTAGTGTTAGGGTTAGGTTTAGGGTTAGCATTAGGGTTAGGATTAGGGTTAGGCTTACGGATTGGGTTAGGGTTAGCGTTAGGGTTAGGGTTAGGTTTTGGGTTAGGTTTAGGGTTAGGGTTAGGGTTAGGGTTAGGGTTATGGTTAGGTTTAGCATTAGGGTTAGGGTTAGGGTTATGTTTAGGGTTAGCTTTAGGGTTAGGGTTAGGTTTTGGGTTTGGGTTAGGGTTTGGGTTAGGTTTGGGTTTGGGTTGGGTTAGGATTAGGGTTAGGGTTTGAGTTTGAATTAGGTTTAGGGTTAGCATTAGGGTTAGGGTTAGGTTTAGGATAAGTGTTTCATTTAGGGTTAGGGTTAGGGTTAGGGTTTGGGTTCGGGTTAGGGTTAGGGTTAGGGTTTGGGTTAGGGTTAGGGTTAGGGTTAGGATTAGGGTTAGGGTTTGTGTTAAGATTAGGGTTTAGGTTTGGGTTAAGGTTAGGGTTAGGGTTTGGGTTAAGGTTACGTTTAGGGTTAGGGTTTGTGTTAGCGTTAGGGCTATCGTTAGGAGTAGGGTTAGGGTTAAGGTTTGGGTTAGGTTTAGGGTTAGGGTTAGCGTTTGGGTTAGGGTTAGGGTTAGGGTTAGGATTAGGGTTAGGGTTTGTGTTAAGATTAGGGTTTGGGTTTGGGTTAAGGTTAGGGTTAGGGTTTGGGTTAAGGTTACGTTTAGGGTTAGGGTTTGTGTTAGGGTTAGGGTTAGCGTTAGGAGTAGGGTTAGGGTTTAGGTTTTTGGTTAGGGTTAGTGTTAGGGTTAGTGTTAGGATTAGGGTTTGGGTTAGGGTTTAGGTTTGGTTAGGTTTAGGGTTAGGGTTAGGGTTATGGTTAGGTTTAGCATTAGGGTTAGGTTTAGGGTTATGGTTACGGTTGCTGTTAGGTTTAGGGTTAGGGTTTGGGTTTGGGTTAGGGTTTGGGTTAGGGTTAGGGTTTGGGTTAGGGTTAGGGTTAGGGTTCGGGTTAGGATTTGGGTTAGGGTTAGGGTTAGAGTCGGATTTGGGTTAGAGTTATGGTGAAGGTTAGGGGTTGGGTTAGGGTTAGGGTTTGGGTTAGGGTTAGGGTTAGGGTTAGGGTTAGGGTTAGGGTTAGGGTTAGGGTTTGGGTTAGGGTTAGGTTTGAATCTGGGTTAGTATTAGGGTTATGGTTAGTGTTAAGATTATGGTTAGGGTTAGGGTTAGGTTTTGGGTGAGGGTTAGGGTTAGGGTTAGGGTTAGACTTAGGTTTAGGGTTAGGGATAGGGTTAGGGTTAGGGTTAGGATAAGGATGAGGGTTAGGCTTAGGGTTAGGATTAGGGTTATTATTTGGGTTACGGTTTGGGCTAGGGTTAGTGTTAGGTTTTGGGTTAGTGTTAGAGTTAGGGTTTGAGTAAGGGTTAGGTTTAGGCTAACATTGGGGTTGGGTTAGACTTAGGGTTAGGGCTAGGGTTTGGGTTTGGTTTAGAGTTAGGGTTAGGTTAGGGTTTGGGTGAGAGTTAGGGTTAGGGTGAGGTGTTGGATTAGGGTTATGGTTAGTGTTAGGGTTAGGATTAGGGTTAGGGTTAGGGTTCCGATTAGTGTTAGGTTTAGAGTTTGGGTTTGGGTAAGGGTTAAGGTTAGGGTTAGGGTTAGGGTTAGGGTTAGGGTTAGGGTTAGGACTAGGATTAGTGTTAGGGTTAGTGTTAGGTTTAGGGTTAGGGTTTGGGTTTAGGTTTGGGTTATGGTTAGGGTTAGTGTTAGGGTTAGGGTTTAGGGTTAGGTTTAGGTTTAGGGTTAGGGTTTCGGTTTGGGTTATGTTTTGGGTTAGGTTTAGGGTTAGGGTTAGGGTTTGGGTTCGGGTTAGGAATAGGGTTATGTTTTGAGTTTGAATTAGGTTTAGGGTTAGCATTAGGGTTAGGGTTAGGTTTAGGATTAGTGTTTCAGTTAGGCTTAGTGTTAGGGTTAGGGTTTGGGTACGGGTTAGGTTTAGGGTTAGGGTTAGGGTTTGATTTAGGGTTAGGGTTAAGGTTAGGGTTAGTGTTAGGGTTTGGGTTAGGGTTAGAGTTAGGAATAGGGTTAGTGATAGGGTTAGGTTTAGGGTTAGCATTAGGGTTATGATTAGGTTTAGGTTTAGGGTTTGGTTTAGGGTTATGGTTAGGGTTAGAGTTTGGGTGAGGGTTAGGGTTAGGGTTAGGGTTAGGGTTTGTGTTAAGATTAGGGTTTGGGTTTGGGTTAGGTCAGGGTTTGGGTTACAGTTAGGGTTAGGGTTAAGGTTTGGGTTTGGTTTAGTGTTAGGGTTAGGTTAGGGTTTGGGTTAGAGTTAGGGTTAGGGTGAGGTGTTGGATTAGGGTTATGGTTAGGGTTAGGGTTAGGATTAGGGTTAGGGTTAGGGTTCCGATTAGAGTTAGGTTTAGAGTTTGGGTTTGGGTAAGGGTTAAGGTTAGGGTTAGGGTTAGGGTTAGGTTAAGGACTAGGATTAGGGTTAGGGTTAGGGTTAGGATTAGGGTTACGGTTAGGGTTAGGGTTAGGTTTTCGGTTTGGGTTATGTTTTGGGTTAGGTTTAGGGTTAGGGTTAGGGTTAGGGTTAGGGTTAAGGTTAGGATTAGGGTTAGGGTTTGAGTTTGAATTAGGTTTAGTGTTAGCATTAGGGTTAGGGTTAGATTTAGGATAAGTGTTTCAGTTAGGGTTTGGGTTAGGGTTAGGGTTAGGGTTAGGTTTTGGGTTAGGGTTAGTGTTAGGGTTAGGGTTTGGGTTAGGGTTAGGGTTAGGGTTAGGTTTTGGGTTAGGATTAGGGTTAGGGTTAGGGTTAGGGTTAGGGTTAGGGTTAGGGTTAGGACTAGGATGAGGGTTATGGTTAGGGTTAGGGTTAGGATTAGGGTTAGGATTAGGGTTCCGATTAGAGTTAGGTTTAGAGTTTGGGTTTGGGTAAGGGTTAAGGTTTGGTTTAGGGTTAGGGTTAGGGTTAGGGTTAGGGTTAGGGTTAGGACTAGGATTAGGGCTAGGGTTGGGGTTAGGATTAGGGTTAGGGTTTGGTTTTAGGTTTGGGTTATGGTTAGGGTCAGGGTTAGGGTTAGGGTTTAGGGTTAGGGTTAGGTTTAAGGTTAGGGTTTCGGTTTGGGTTATGTTTTGGGTTAGGTTTAGGGTTAGGTTTAGGGTTTGAGTTGGAATTAGGTTTAGGGTTAGCATTAGGGTTAGGGTTAGGTTTAGGATTAGTGTTTCAGTTAGGGTTAGGGTTAGGGTTAGGGTTTGGTTTCGGGTTAGGGTTAGGGTTAGGTTTAGGTTTTGACTTAGGGTTAGGGTTAGGGTTAGGGTTTTTGTTAGGGTTTGGGTTAGGGTTAGGGTGAAGACTAGGGTTAGTGTTAGGGTTAGGTTTAGGGTTAGCATTAGGGTTAGGATAAGGGTTAGGCTTATGGTTTGGGTTAAGGTTAGGGTTAGGGTTAGGGTTAGGGTTTGGGTTAGGATTAGGGTTAGGGTTAGGGTTAGGGTTAGGGTTAGTGTTAGGGTTATGGTTAGGTTTAGCATTAGGGTTCGGGTTAGGGTTATGGTTAGGGTTAGCATTAGGGTTAGGGTTAGGGTTTGGGTTTGGGTTAGGGTTTGGTTTAGGGTTAGGGTTTGGGTTACGGTTAGGGTTAGGGTTCGGGTTAGGATTTGGGTTAGGGTTATGGTTAGAGTCGGATTTGGGTTAGAGTTATGGTGAGGGTTAGGGGTTCGGTTAGGGTAAGGGTTACCGTTAGGGTTAGGGTTATGGTTAGGGTTAGGTTTAGGGTTAGGGTTAGGGTTAGGGTTACGGTTTCGGTTTCGGTTATGTTTTGGGTTAGTTTTAGGGTTAGGTTTGGGTTTGGGTTGGGTTAGGATTAGGGTTAGGGTTTGAGTTTGAATTAGGTTTAGGGTTAGCATTAGGGTTAGGGTTAGGTTTAGGATAAGTGTTTCAGTTAGGGTTAGGGTTAGGGTTAGGGTTTGGGTTCGGGTTAGGGTTAGGTTAGTGTTTGGGTTAGGGTTAGGGTTAGGGTTAGGATTAGGTTTAGGTTTTGTGTTAAGATTAGGGTTTGGGTTTGGGTTAAGGTTAGGGTTAGGGTTTGGGTTAAGGTTACGTTTAGGGTTAGGGTTTGTGTTAGGGTTAGGGTTAGCATTAGGAGTAGGGTTAGGGTTTAGGTTTTTGGTTAAGGTTAGTGTTAGGGTTAGTGTTAGGATTAGGGTTTGGGTTAGGGTTTAGGTTTGGTTAGGTTTAGGGTTAGGGTTAGGGTTATGGTTAGGTTTAGCATTAGTGTTAGGTTTAGGGTTATGGTTAGGGTTGGTGTTAGGGTTAGGGTTAGGGTTTGGGTTTGGGTTAGGGTTTGGGTTAGGGTTAGGGTTTGGGTTAGGGTTAGGGTTAGGGTTCGGGTTAGGATTTGGGTTAGGGTTAGGGTTAGAGTCGGATTTGGGTTAGAGTTATGGTGAAGGTTAGGGGTTGGGTTAGGGTTAGGGTTTGGGTTAGGGTTAGGGTTAGGGTTAGGGTTAGGGTTAGGGATTGGGTTAGGGTTAGGTTTGAATCTGGGTTAGTATTAGGGTTATGGTTAGTGTTAAGATTATGGTTAGGGTTAGGGTTAGGGTTCGGTTTTGGGTGAGGGTTAGGTTTAGGGTTAGGGTTAGGATTAGGGTTATTATTTGGGTTAGGGTTTGGGTTAGTGTTAGGTTTAGGCTTACATTGGGGTTGGGTTAGAGTTAGGGTTAGGGTAAGGGTTTGGGTTTGGTTTAGAGTTAGGGTTAGGTTAGGGTTTGGGTTAGAGTTAGGGTTAGGGTGAGGTGTTGGATTAGGGTTATGGTTAGGGTTAGGGTTAGGATTAGAGTTAGGGCTAGGGTTCCGATTAGAGTTAGGTTTAGAGTTTGGGTTTGGGTAAGGGTTAAGGTTAGGGTTAGGGTTAGGGTTAGGGTTAGGGTTAGGGTTAGGGTTAGGACTAGGATTAGGGTTAGGGTTAGTGTTAGGTTTAGGGTTAGGGTTTGGGTTTAGGTTTGGGTTATGGTTAGGGTTAGTGTTAGGGTTAGGGTTTAGGGTTAGGTTTAGGGTTAGGGTTAGGGTTTCGGTTTGGGTTATGTTTTGGGTTAGGTTTAGGGTTAGGGTTTGGGTTTGTGTTCGGGTTAGGAATAGAGTTATGGTTTGAGTTTGAATTAGGTTTAGGGTTAGCATTAGGGTTAGGGTTAGGTTTAGGATTAGTGTTTCAGTTAGGCTTAGTGTTAGGGTTAGGGTTTGGGTACGGGTTAGGTTTAGGGTTAGGGTTAGGGTTTGATTTAGGGTTAGGGTTAAGTTTAGGGTTAGTGTTAGGGTTTGGGTTAGGGTTAGGGTTAGGAATAGGGTTAGTGATAGGGTTAGGTTTAGGGTTAGCATTAGGGTTATGATTAGGTTTAGGGTTATGGTTTGGGTTAGGGTTAGGGTTAGGGTTAGGGTTAGGTTTAGGGTTTGGTTTAGGGTTATGTTTAGGTTTAGGGTTTGGGTGAGGGTTAGGGTTAGATTTAGGGTTAGGGTTTGTGTTAAGATTACGGTTTGGGTTTGGGTTAGGTTAGGGTTTGGGTTACAGTAAGGGTTAGGGTGAGGTGTTGGATTAGGGTTATGGGTAGGGTTAGGGTTAGGATTAGAGTTAGGGTTAGGGTTCCGATTAGAGTTAGGTTTAGAGTTTGGGTTTGGGTAAGGGTTAAGGTTAGGGTTAGGGTTATGGTTAGGGTTAGGACTAGGATTAGGGTTAGGGTTAGGGTTAGGATTAGGGTTACGGTTAGGGTTAAGGTTAGGATTACGGTTAGGGTTTGAGTTTGAATTAGGTTTAGGGTTAGCATTAGGTTTAGGGTTAGATTTAGGATAAGTGTTTCAGTTAGGGTTTGGGTTAGCTTTAGGGTTAGGGTTAGGCTTAGGGTTAAGGTTAGGATTAGGGTTAGGTTTTGAGTTTGAATTAGGTTTAGGGTTAGCATTAGAGTTAGGGTTAGATTTAGGATAAGTGTTTCAGTAAGGGTTTTTGTTAGCATTAGGGTTAGGGTTAGGGTTAGGTCTTGGGTTAGGATTAGGGTTAGGGTTAGGGTTTGGGTTAGGGTTAGGGTTAGGGTTACGGTTAGGGTTAGGATTAGGGTTAGGGTTAGGGTTAAGGTTAGGGTTATGTTTAGAATTAGGGTTAGTGTTAAGGTTAGGGTTAGGGTTAGGGTTAGGTTTAGGGTTAGGGTTAGGGTTAGGGTTTCGGTTAGGGTTAGGGTTAGGGTTAGGGTTAGGGTTAGGGTTATGGTTAGGGTTAGGGTTAGCGTTAGGGTTAGGGTTAGGGTTTGGGTTAGGATTAGGGTTAGGGTTAGGGTTTGGGTTAGGGTTAGGTTTAGGGTTACGGTTAGGGTTAGGATTAGTGTTAGGGTTT
>JAJHUQ010000039.1:7607500-7610000 GCA_035773235.1 Eospalax fontanierii | reverse complement strand
TAGCGTTAGGAGTAGGGTTAGGGTTTAGGTTTTTGGTTAGGGTTAGTGTTAGGGTTAGTGTTAGGATTAGGGTTTGGGTTAGGGTTTAGGTTTGGTTAGGTTTAGGGTTAGGGTTAGGGTTATGGTTAGGTTTAGCATTAGGGTTAGGTTTAGGGTTATGGTTAGGGTTAGTGTTAGGATTAGGGTTAGGGTTTGGGTTTGGGTTAGGGTTTGGGTTAGGGTTAGGGTTTGGGTTAGGGTTAGGGTTAGGGTTCGGGTTAGGATTTGGGTTAGGGTTAGGGTTAGAGTCGGATTTGGGTTAGAGTTATGGTGAAGGTTAGGGGTTGGGTTAGGGTTAGGGTTTGGGTTAGGGTTAGGGTTAGGGTTAGGGTTAGGGTTAGGGTTTGGGTTAGGGTTAGGTTTGAATCTGGGTTAGTATTAGGGTTATGGTTAGTGTTAAGATTATGGTTAGGGTTAGGGTTAGGGTTCGGTTTTGGGTGAGGGTTAGGTTTAGGGTTAGGGTTAGGATTAGGGTTATTATTTGGGTTAGGGTTTGGGTTAGTGTTAGGTTTAGGCTTACATTGGGGTTGGGTTAGAGTTAGGGTTAGGGTAAGGGTTTGGGTTTGGTTTAGAGTTAGGGTTAGGTTAGGGTTTGGGTTAGAGTTAGGGTTAGGGTGAGGTGTTGGATTAGGGTTATGGTTAGGGTTAGGGTTAGGATTAGAGTTAGGGCTAGGGTTCCGATTAGAGTTAGGTTTAGAGTTTGGGTTTGGGTAAGGGTTAAGGTTAGGGTTAGGGTTAGGGTTAGGGTTAGGGTTAGGGTTAGGGTTAGGACTAGGATTAGGGTTAGGGTTAGTGTTAGGTTTAGGGTTAGGGTTTGGGTTTAGGTTTGGGTTATGGTTAGGGTTAGTGTTAGGGTTAGGGTTTAGGGTTAGGTTTAGGGTTAGGGTTAGGGTTTCGGTTTGGGTTATGTTTTGGGTTAGGTTTAGGGTTAGGGGTTGGGTTTGTGTTCGGGGTAGGAATAGAGTTATGGTTTGAGTTTGAATTAGGTTTAGGGTTAGCATTAGGGTTAGGGTTAGGTTTAGGATTAGTGTTTCAGTTAGGCTTAGTGTTAGGGTTAGGGTTTGGGTACGGGTTAGGTTTAGGGTTAGGGTTAGGGTTTGATTTAGGGTTAGGGTTAAGTTTAGGGTTAGTGTTAGGGTTTGGGTTAGGGTTAGGGTTAGGAATAGGGTTAGTGATAGGGTTAGGTTTAGGGTTAGCATTAGGGTTATGATTAGGTTTAGGGTTATGGTTTGGGTTAGGGTTAGGGTTAGGGTTAGGGTTAGGTTTAGGGTTTGTTTTAGGGTTATGTTTAGGTTTAGGGTTTGGGTGAGGGTTAGGGTTAGTTTTAGGGTTAGGGTTTGTGTTAAGATTAGGGTTTGGGTTTGGGTTAGGTTAGGGTTTGGGTTACAGTAAGGGTTAGGGTGAGGTGTTGGATTAGGGTTATGGTTAGCGTTAGGGTTAGGATTAGAGTTAGGGTTAGGGTTCCGATTAGAGTTAGGTTTAGAGTTTGGGTTTGGGTAAGGGTTAAGGTTAGGGTTAGGGTTATGGTTAGGGTTAGGACTAGGATTAGGGTTAGGGTTAGGGTTAGGATTAGGGTTACGGTTAGGGTTAAGGTTAGGATTAGGGTTAGGGTTTGAGTTTGGATTAGGTTTAGGGTTAGCATTAGGGTTAGGGTTAGATTTAGGTTTAGGGTTTCAGTAAGGGTTGAAGTTAGCGTTAGGGTTAGGGTTAGGGTTAGGGTTAAGGTTAGGATTAGGGTTAGGGTTAGAGTTAGACTTAGGTTTAGGGTTAGCATTAGGGTTAGGGTTAGATTTAGGATAAGTGTTCCAGTAAGGGTTTTTTTAAGCTTTAGGGTAAGGGTTAGGGTTAGGTTATGGGTAAGGGTTAGTGTTAGGGTTAGGGTTTGGGTTAGGGTTAGGGTTAGGGTTAGGGTTAGGTTTTGGGTTAGGATTAGGGTTAGGGTTAGGGTTAGGGTTAGGTTTAGGGTTAGGACTAGGATTAGGGTTAGGGTTAGGGTTAGGGTTAGGATTAGGGTTAGGGTTAGGGTTCCGATTAGAGTTAGGTTTAGAGTTTGGGTTTGGGTAAGGGTTAAGTTTAGGTTTAGGGTTAGGGTTAGGGGTAGGGTTAGGACTAGGATTAGGGTTCTGGTTAGGTTTAGGTTAGTGTGTATGTTAGAGTTAGGGTTAGGGTTAGGGGTTGGATTAGGGTTATGGTTAGGGTTAGGCTTTAGGTTTGGGTTATGGTTAGGGTTAGGGTTAGGGTTAGGGTTTCGGTTTGGGTTATGTTTTGGGTTAGGTTTAGGTTTAGGGTTAGGGTTAGGGTTAGGGTTAGGGTTAGGGTTAGGGTTAGGATTAGGGTTAGGGTTTGAGTTTGAATTAGGGTTAGGGTTAGCATTAGGGTTAGGGTTAGGTTTAGGGTTTGATTTAGGGTTAGGGTTAGGGTTAGGGTTAGTGTTAGGGTTTGGTTTAGGGTTAGGGTTAGG
>JAJHUQ010000039.1:7597500-7602500 GCA_035773235.1 Eospalax fontanierii | reverse complement strand
TAGGATTTGGGTTTGGGTTAGGGTTTGGGTTAGGGTTAGGGTTTGGGTTAGGGTTAGGATTTGGGTTAGGGTTAGGGTTAGAGTCGGATTTGGGTTAGAGTTATGGTGAAGGTTAGGGGTTGGGTTAGGGATAGGGTTTGGGTTAGGGTTAGGGTTAGGTTTAGGGTTAGGGTTAGGGTTTGGGTTAGGGTTAGGTTTGAATCTGGGTTAGTATTAGGGTTATGGTTAGTGTTAAGATTATGGTTAGGGTTAGGGTTAGGGTTAGGTTTTGGGTGAGGTTTAGGGTTAGGGTTAGGGTTAGACTTAGGTTTAGGGTTAGGGTTAGGGTTAGGGTTAGGGTTAGGATAAGGATGAGGGTTAGGGTTAGGGTTAGGATTAGGGTTATTATTTGGGTTAGGGTTTGGGTTAGGGTTAGTGTTAGGGTTTGCGTTAGTGTTAGAGTTAGGGTTTGAGTTAGGGTTAGGTTTAGGCTTACATTGGGTTTGGGTTAGAGTTAGGGTTAGGGTTAGGGTTTGGGTTTGGTTTAGAGTTAGGGTTAGGTTAGGGTTTGGGTTAGAGTTAGGGTTAGGGTGAGGTGTTGGATTAATGTTTTTTTAGGGTTAGGCTTAGGATTAGGGTTAGGGTTAGGGTACCGATTAGAGTTAGGTTTAGAGTTTTGGTTTTGGTAAGGGTTAAGGTTAGGGTTAGGGTTAGGGTTAGGGTTAGGGTTAGGGTTAGGGTTAGGGTTAGGACTAGGATTAGGGTTAGGGTTAGGGTTAGGTTTAGGGTTAGGGTTTGGGTTTAGGTTTGGGTTATGGTTAGGGTTAGTGTTAGGTTTAGGGTTTAGGGTTAGGTTTAGGGTTAGGGTTAGGGTTTCGGTTTGGGTTATTTTTGGTTTAGGTTTAGGGTTAGGGTTAGGGTTTGTGTTCGGGTTAGGAATAGGGTTATGGTTTGAGTTTGAATTAGGTTTAGGGTTAGCATTAGGGTTAGGGTTAGGTTTAGGATTAGTGTTTCAGTCAGGGTTAGTGTTTGGGTTAGGGTTAGGGTAAGGGTTAGGTTTAGGGGAAGGGAAAGGGTTTGATTAAGGGTAAGGGTAAAGTTTAGGGTAAGTGTTAGGGTTTGGGTTAGGGTTAGGGTTAGGAATAGGGCTAGTGATAGGGTTACGTTTAGGGTTAGCATTAGGGTTATGATTAGGTTTAGGGTTAGGGTTTGGGTTAGGGTTAGTTTTAGGGTTAGGGTTAGGTTTAGGGTTTGGTTTAGGCTTATGGTTAGGGTTAGGGTTTGGGTGAGCGTTAGGGTTAGGGTTAGGGTTAGGGTTTGCGTTAAGACTAGGGTTTGGGTTTGGGTTAGGTTAGGGTTTGGGTTACAGTTTGGGTGAGGGTTAGGGTTTGGGTTTGGTTTAGTGTTAGGGTTAGGTTAGGGTTTGGGTTAGAGTTAGGGTTAGGGTGACGGGTTGGATTAGGGTTATGGTTAGGGTTAGGGTTAGGATTAGGGTTAGGGTTAGGGTTCCGATTAGAGTTAGGTTTAGAGTTTGGGTTTGGGTAAGGGTTAAGGTTAGGGTTTGGGTTAGGGTTAAGGTTAGGACTAGGATTAGGGTTAGGGTTAGGGTTAGGATTAGGGTTACGGTTAGGGTTAGGGTTAGGTTTTCGATTTGGGTTATGTTTTGGGTTAGGTTTAGGGTTAGGGTTAGGTTTATTGTTAGGGTTAAGGTTAGGATTAGGGTTAGGGTTTGAGTTTGAATTAGGTTTAGGGTTAGCATTATGGTTAGGCTTAGATTTAGGATAAGTGTTTCATTTAGGGTTTGGGTTAGGGTTATGGTTAGGGTTAGGGTTAGGTTTTGGGTTAGGGTTAGTGTTAGGGTTAGGGTTTTGGTTAGGGTTAGGGTTAGGGTTAGGGTTAGGTTTTGGGTTAGGATTAGGGTTAGGGTTAGTGTTAGGGTTAGGGTTAGGGTTAGGGTTAGGGTTAGGTTTTCGATTTGGGTTATGTTTTGGGTTAGGTTTAGGGTTAGGGTTAGGTTTATTGTTAGGGTTAAGGTTAGGATTAGGGTTAGGGTTTGAGTTTGAATTAGGTTTAGGGTTAGCATTATGGTTAGGGTTAGATTTAGGATAAGTGTTTCATTTAGGGTTTGGGTTAGGGTTAGGGTTAGGGTTAGGGTTAGGTTTTGGGTTAGGGTTAGTGTTAGGGTTAGGGTTTGGGTTAGGGTTAGGGTTAGGGTTAGGGTTAGGTTTTGGGTTAGGATTAGGGTTAGGGTTAGGGTTAGGGTTAGGGTTAGGGTTAGGGTTAGGACTAGGATTAGGCTTATGGTTAGGGTTAGGGTTAGGATTAGGGTTAGGGTTAGGGTTCCGATTAGAGTTAGGTTTAGAGTTTGGGTTTGGGTAAGGGTTAAGGTTAGGTTTAGGGTTAGGGTTAGGGTTAGGGTTAGGACTAGGATTAGGGCTAGGGTTAGGGTTAGGATTAGGGTTAGGGTTTGGTTTTAGGTTTGGGTTATGGTTAGGGTCAGGGTTAGGGTTAGGGTTTAGGGTTAGGGTTAGGTTTAAGGTTAGGGTTTCGGTTTGGATTATGTTTTGGGTTAGGTTTAGGGTTAGGGTTAGGGTTTGAGTTGGAATTAGGTTTAGGGTAGGCATTAGGGTTAGGGTTAGGTTTAGGATTAGTGTTTCAGTTAGGGTTAGGGTTAGGGTTAGGGTTTGGGTTCGGGTTAGGGTTAGGGTTAGGTTTAGGTTTTGATTTAGGGTTAGGGTTAGGGTTTTTGTTAGGGTTTGGGTTAGGGTTAGGGTTAAGACTAGGGTTAGTGTTAGGGTTAGGTTTAGGGTTAGCATTAGGGTTAGGATTAGGGTTAGGCTTACGGTTTGTGTTAAGGTTAGGGTTAGGGTTAGGGTTAGGGTTTGGGTTAGGGTTAGGGTTAGGGTTAGGGTTAGGGTTAGGGTTAGGGTTATGGTTAGGTTTAGCATTAGGGTTAGGGTTAGGGTTATGGTTAGGGTTAGCTTTAGGGTTAGGGTTAGGGTTTGGGTTTGGGTTAGGGTTTGGGTTAGGGTTAGGGTTTGGGTTAGGGTTAGGGTTAGGGTTCGGGTTAGGATTTCGGTTAGGGTTATGGTTAGTGTCGGATTTGGGTTAGAGTTATGGTGAGCTTTAGGGGTTAGGGTTAGGGTTAGGGTTAGGGTTAGGGTTAGGGTTAGGGTTAGGGTTACGGTTAGGTTTAGGGTTAGGGTTAGGGTTAGGGTTAGGGTTAGGATAAGGATGAGGGTTAGGGTTAGGGTTAGGATTAGTGTTAGTATTTGGGTTATGGTTTGGGTTAGGGTTAGGGTTAGGGTTTGGGTTAGTGTTAGAGTTAGGGTTTGAGTTAGGGTTAGGTATAGGGTTAGGTTAGGGTTTGGGTTAGAGTTAGGGTTAGGGGTAGGTTTGGGTTTGGTTTAGAGTTAGGGTTAGGTGTGTGTTTGAGTTAGAGTTAGTGTTAGCGTGAGGTGTTCGATTAGTGTTATGGTTAGGGTTAGGGTTAGGATTAGGGTTAGGGTTTGAGTTTGAATTAGGGTTAGGTTTAGCATTAGGGTTAGGGTTAGGTTTAGGGTTTGATTTAGGGTTAGGGTTAGGGTTAGTGTTAGTGTTAGGGTTTGGGTTAGGGTTAGGGTTAGGACTAGGGTTAGTGTTAGAGTTAGGTTTAGGGTTAGCATTAGGGTTAGGATTAGGGTTAGGGTTAGGGTTTGTGTTAGGGTTAGGGTTAGGGTTATGGTTAGGGTTAGGGTTTGGGTGAGGGTTAGGGTTAGGGTTAGGGTTAGGGTTTGTGTTAAGATTAGGGTTTGGGTTTGGGTTAGGTTAGGGTTTGGGTTAGGGTTAGCGTTAGGGTTAGGGTTAGGGTTAGAATTAGGGTTAGGGTTAAGGTTAGGGTTAGGGTTAGGGTTAGGATAAGGATGAGGGTTAGGGTTAGGGTTAGGATTAGTGTTATTATTTGGGTTATGGTTTGGGTTAGGGTTAGGGTTAGGGTTTGGGTTAGTGTTAGAGTTAGGGTTTGAGTTAGGGTTAGGTATAGGTTTAGGTTAGGGTTTGGGTTAGAGTTAGGGTTAGGGTTAGGTTTGGGTTTGGGTTAGAGTTAGTGTTAGGGTGAGATGTTGGATTAATGTTATGGTTAGCGTTAGGGTTAGGATAAGGGTTAGGGTTCTGATTAGAGTTAGGTTTAGAGTTTGGGTTTTGTAAGGTTAAAGGTTAGGGTTAGGGTTAGGGTTAGGGTTAGGACTTGGATTAGGGTTAGGGTTAGGGTTAGGATTATGGTTAGGGTTTGGATTTAGGTTTGGGTTATGTTTAGGGTAAGTGTTAGGGTTAGGGTTTCGGGTTAGGGTTAGGGTTAGGATTAGGGTTTCGGTTTTGGTTATTTTTTGGGTTAGGTTTAGGGTTAGGGTTAGGGTTTGGGTTCGGGTTAGGATTAGGGTTATGGTTTGAGGTTGAATTAGGTTTAGGGTTAGCATTAGGGTTAGGATTAGGGTTAGGGTTAGGGTTTGTGTTAGGGTTAGGGTTAGGGTTAGGGTTAGGGTTTGGGTTAGGGTTAGGGTTAGGGTTAGGGTTAGGGTTTGGGTTAGGATTAGGGTTAGGGTTAGGGTTTGGGTTAGGGTTAGGGTTAGGGTTACGGTTAGGGTTAGGATTAGGGTTAGGGTTAGGGTTAAGGTTAGGGTTATGTTTAGAATTAGGGTTAGTGTTAAGGTTAGGGTTAGGGTTAGGGTTAGGTTTAGGGTTAGGGTTAGGGTTAGGGTTTCGGTTAGGGTTAGGGTTAGGGTTAGGGTTAGGGTTTGGGTTAGGGTTAGGGTTAGGGTTAGCGTTAGGGTTTGGGTTAGGGTTAGGTTTATGGTTAGGGTTTGAGTTAGGGTTAGGGTGAGGGGTAGGGTGTGGGTTAGGATTAGGGTTAGGGTTAGGGTTTTGGTTAGGGTTAGGTTTAGGGTTACGGTTAGTGTTAGGATTAGTGTTAGGGTTTGTATTAAGATTAGGGTTTCGGTTTGGGTTAGGGTTAGGGTTAGGGTTAGGTTTAGGGTTAGGGTTAG
>JAJHUQ010000039.1:7575000-7582500 GCA_035773235.1 Eospalax fontanierii | reverse complement strand
TAGGGTTAGGGTTCGGGTTAGGATTTGGGTTAGGGTTAGGGTTAGAGTCGGATTTGGGTTAGAGTTATGGTGAAGGTTAGGGGTTGGGTTAGGGTTAGGGTTTGGGTTAGGGTTAGGGTTAGGGTTAGGGTTAGGGTTAGGGTTTGGGTTAGGGTTAGGTTTGAATCTGGGTTAGTATTAGGGTTATGGTTAGTGTTAAGATTATGGTTAGGGTTAGGGTTAGGGTTCGGTTTTGGGTGAGGGTTAGTTTTAGGGTTAGGGTTAGGATTAGGGTTATTATTTGGGTTAGGGTTTGGGTTAGTGTTAGGTTTAGGCTTACATTGGGGTTGGGTTAGAGTTAGGGTTAGGGTAAGGGTTTGGGTTTGGTTTAGAGTTAGGGTTAGGTTAGGTTTTGTGTTAGAGTTAGGGTTAGGGTGAGGTGTTGGATTAGGGTTATGGTTAGTGTTAGGGTTAGGATTAGAGTTAGGGCTAGGGTTCCGATTAGAGTTAGGTTTAGAGTTTGGGTTTGGGTAAGGGTTAAGGTTAGGGTTAGGGTTAGGGTTAGGGTTAGGGTTAGGGTTAGGACTAGGATTAGGGTTAGGGTTAGTGTTAGGTTTAGGGTTAGGGTTTGGGTTTAGGTTTGGGTTATGGTTAGGGTTAGTGTTAGGGTTAGGGTTTAGGGTTAGGTTTAGGGTTAGGGTTAGGGTTTCGGTTTGGGTTATGTTTTGGTTTAGGTTTAGGGTTAGGGTTTGGGTTTGTGTTCGGGTTAGGAATAGAGTTATGGTTTGAGTTTGAATTAGGTTTAGGGTTAGCATTAGGGTTAGGGTTAGGTTTAGGATTAGTGTTTCAGTTAGGCTTAGTGTTAGGGTTAGGGTTTGGGTACGGGTTAGGTTTAGGGTTAGGGTTAGGGTTTGATTTAGGGTTAGGGTTAAGTTTAGGGTTAGTGTTAGGGTTTGGGTTAGGGTTAGGGTTAGGAATAGGGTTAGTGATAGGGTTAGGTTTAGGGTTAGCATTAGGGTTATGATTAGGTTTAGGGTTATGGTTTGGGTTAGGGTTAGGGTTAGGGTTAGGGTTAGGTTTAGGGTTTGGTTTAGGGTTATGTTTAGGTTTAGGGTTTGGGTGAGGGTTAGGGTTTGTTTTAGGGTTAGGGTTTGTGTTAAGATTAGGGTTTGGGTTTGGGTTAAGTTAGGGTTTGGGTTACAGTAAGGGTTAGGGTGAGGTGTTGGATTAGGGTTATGGTTAGGGTTAGGGTTAGGATTAGAGTTAGGGTTAGGGTTCCGATTAGAGTTAGGTTTAGAGTTTGGGTTTGGGTAAGGGTTAAGGTTAGGGTTAGGGTTATGGTTAGGGTTAGGACTAGGATTAGGGTTAGGGTTAGGGTTAGGATTAGGGTTACGGTTAGGGTTAAGGTTAGGATTACGGTTAGGGTTTGAGTTTGAATTAGGTTTAGGGTTAGCATTAGGTTTAGGGTTAGATTTAGGATAAGTGTTTCAGTTAGGGTTTGGGTTAGCTTTAGGGTTAGGGTTAGGGTTAGGGTTAAGGTTAGGATTAGGGTTAGGGTTTGAGTTTGAATTAGGTTTAGGGTTAGCATTAGGGTTAGGGTTAGATTTAGGATAAGTGTTTCAGTAAGGGTTTTTGTTAGCTTTAGGGTTAGGGTTAGGGTTAGGTTTTGGGTTAGGGTTAGTGTTAGGGTTAGGGTTTGGGTTAGGGTTAGGGTTAGGGTTAGGGTTAGGTTTTGGGTTAGGATTAGGGTTAGGGTTAGGGTTAGGGTTAGGGTTAGGGTTAGGACTAGGATTAGGGTTAGGGTTAGGGTTAGGGTTAGGATTAGGGTTAGGGTTAGGGTTCCGATTAGAGTTAGGTTTAGAGTTTTTGTTTGGGTAAGGGTTAAGTTTAGGTTTAGGGTTAGGGTTAGGGGTAGGGTTAGGACTAGGATTAGGGTTGGGGTTAGGGTTAGGTTAGTGTTTATGTTAGAGTTAGGGTTAGGGTTAGGGGTTGGATTAGGGTTATGGTTAGGGTTAGGCTTTAGGTTTGGGTTATGGTTAGGGTTAGGGTTAGGGTTAGGGTTTCGGTTTGGGTTATGTTTTGGGTTAGGTTTAGGTTTAGGGTTAGGGTTAGGGTTAGGGTTAGGGTTAGGGTTAGGATTAGGGTTAGGGTTTGAGTTTAAATTAGGGTTAGGGTTAGCATTAGGGTTAGGGTTAGGTTTAGGGTTTGATTTAGGGTTAGGGTTAGGGTTAGGGTTAGTGTTAGGGTTTGGTTTAGGGTTAGGGTTAGGACTAGGGTTAGTGTTAGAGATAGGTTTAGGGTTAGCATTAGGGTTAGGATTAGGGTTAGGGTTAGGGTTTGTGTTAGGGTTAGGGTTAGGGTTAGGGTTAGGGTTTGGGTTAGGGTTAGGGTTAGGGTTCGGGTTAGGATTTGGGTTAGGGTTAGGGTTAGAGTCGGATTTGGGTTAGAGTTATGGTGAAGGTTAGGGGTTGGGTTAGGGTTAGGGTTTGGGTTAGGGTTAGGGTTAGGGTTAGGGGTAGGGTTAGGGTTTGGGTTAGGGTTAGGTTTGAATCTGGGTTAGTATTAGGGTTATGGTTAGTGTTAAGATTATGGTTAGGGTTAGGGTTAGGGTTCGGTTTTGGGTGAGGGTTAGTTTTAGGGTTAGGGTTAGGATTAGGGTTATTATTTGGGTTAGGGTTTGGGTTAGTGTTAGGTTTAGGCTTACATTGGGGTTGGGTTAGAGTTAGGGTTAGGGTAAGGGTTTGGGTTTGGTTTAGAGTTAGGGTTAGGTTAGGTTTTGTGTTAGAGTTAGGGTTAGGGTGAGGTGTTGGATTAGGGTTATGGTTAGTGTTAGGGTTAGGATTAGAGTTAGGGCTAGGGTTCCGATTAGAGTTAGGTTTAGAGTTTGGGTTTGGGTAAGGGTTAAGGTTAGGGTTAGGGTTAGGGTTAGGGTTAGGGTTAGGGTTAGGGTTAGGACTAGGATTAGGGTTAGGGTTAGTGTTAGGTTTAGGGTTAGGGTTTGGGTTTAGGTTTGGGTTATGGTTAGGGTTAGTGTTAGGGTTAGGGTTTAGGGTTAGGTTTAGGGTTAGGGTTAGGGTTTCGGTTTGGGTTATGTTTTGGTTTAGGTTTAGGGTTAGGGTTTGGGTTTGTGTTTGGGTTAGGAATAGAGTTATGGTTTGAGTTTGAATTAGGTTTAGGGTTAGCATTAGGGTTAGGGTTAGGTTTAGGATTAGTGTTTCAGTTAGGCTTAGTGTTAGGGTTAGGGTTTGGGTACGGGTTAGGTTTAGGGTTAGGGTTAGGGTTTGATTTAGGGTTAGGGTTAAGTTTAGGGTTAGTGTTAGGGTTTGGGTTAGGGTTAGGGTTAGGAATAGGGTTAGTGATAGGGTTAGGTTTGGGGTTAGCATTAGGGTTATGATTAGGTTTAGGGTTATGGTTTGGGTTAGGGTTAGGGTTAGGGTTAGGGTTCGGTTTAGGGTTTGGTTTAGGGTTATGTTTAGGTTTAGGGTTTGGGTGAGGGTTAGGGTTAGTTTTAGGGTTAGGGTTTGTGTTAAGATTAGGGTTTGGGTTTGGGTTAAGTTAGGGTTTGGGTTACAGTAAGGGTTAGGGTGAGGTGTTGGATTAGGGTTATGGTTAGGGTTAGGGTTAGGATTAGAGTTAGGGTTAGGGTTCCGATTAGAGTTAGGTTTAGAGTTTGGGTTTGGGTAAGGGTTAAGGTTAGGGTTAGGGTTATGGTTAGGGTTAGGACTAGGATTAGGGTTAGGGTTAGGGTTAGGATTAGGGTTACGGTTAGGGTTAAGGTTAGGATTACGGTTAGGGTTTGAGTTTGAATTAGGTTTAGGGTTAGCATTAGGTTTAGGGTTAGATTTAGGATAAGTGTTTCAGTTAGGGTTTGGGTTAGCTTTAGGGTTAGGGTTAGGGTTAGGGTTAAGGTTAGGATTAGGGTTAGGTTTTGAGTTTGAATTAGGTTTAGGGTTAGCATTAGGGTTAGGGTTAGATTTAGGATAAGTGTTTCAGTAAGGGTTTTTGTTAGCTTTAGGGTTAGGGTTAGGGTTAGGTTTTGGGTTAGGGTTAGTGTTAGGGTTAGGGTTTGGGTTAGGGTTAGGGTTAGGGTTAGGGTTAGGTTTTGGGTTAGGATTAGGGTTAGGGTTAGGGTTAGGGTTAGGGTTAGGGTTAGGACTAGGATTAGGGTTAGGGTTAGGGTTAGGGTTAGGATGAGGGTTAGGGTTAGGGTTCCGATTACAGTTAGGTTTAGAGTTTTTGTTTGGGTAAGGGTTAAGTTTAGGTTTAGGGTTAGGGTTAGGGGTAGGGTTAGGACTAGGATTAGGGTTGGGGTTAGGGTTAGGTTAGTGTTTATGTTAGAGTTAGGGTTAGGGTTAGGGGTTGGATTAGGGTTATGGTTAGGGTTAGGCTTTAGGTTTGGGTTATGGTTAGGGTTAGGGTTAGGGTTAGGGTTTCGGTTTGGGTTATGTTTTGGGTTAGGTTTAGGTTTAGGGTTAGGGTTAGGGTTAGGGTTAGGGTTAGGGTTAGGATTAGGGTTAGGGTTTGAGTTTGAATTAGGGTTAGGGTTAGCATTAGGGTTAGGGTTAGGTTTAGGGTTTGATTTAGGGTTAGGGTTAGGGTTAGGGTTAGTGTTAGGGTTTGGTTTAGGGTTAGGGTTAGGACTAGGGTTAGTGTTAGAGTTAGGTTTAGGGTTAGCATTAGGGTTAGGATTAGGGTTAGGGTTAGGGTTTGTGTTAGGGTTAGGGTTAGGGTTAGGGTTAGGGTTAGGGTTTGGGTTAGGGTTAGGGTTAAGGTTAGGGTTTGGGTTAGGATTAGGGTTAGGGTTAGGGTTTGGGTTAGGGTTAGGGTTAGGGTTACGGTTAGGGTTAGGATTAGGGTTAGGGTTAGGGTTAAGGTTAGGGTTATGTTTAGAATTAGGGTTAGTGTTAAGGTTAGGGTTAGGGTTAGGGTTAGGTTTAGGGTTAGGGTTAGTGTTAGGGTTTCGGTTACGATTAGGGTTAGGGTTTGGGTTAGGATTAGGTTTAGGGTTACGGTTAGGGTTAGGATTAGTGTTAGGGTTTATGTTAAGATTAGGGTTTCGGTTTGGGTTAGGGTTAGGGTTAGGGTTAGGGTTAGGTTTAGGGTTTGGTTTAGGGTTATGTTTAGGTTTAGGGTTTGGGTGAGGGTTAGGGTTTGTTTTAGGGTTAGGGTTTGTGTTAAGATTAGGGTTTGGGTTTGGGTTAAGTTAGGGTTTGGGTTACAGTAAGGGTTAGGGTGAGGTGTTGGATTAGGGTTATGGTTAGGGTTAGGGTTAGGATTAGAGTTAGGGTTAGGGTTCCGATTAGAGTTAGGTTTAGAGTTTGGGTTTGGGTAAGGGTTAAGGTTAGGGTTAGGGTTATGGTTAGGGTTAGGACTAGGATTAGGGTTAGGGTTAGGGTTAGGATTAGGGTTACGGTTAGGGTTAAGGTTAGGATTACGGTTAGGGTTTGAGTTTGAATTAGGTTTAGGGTTAGCATTAGGTTTAGGGTTAGATTTAGGATAAGTGTTTCAGTTAGGGTTTGGGTTAGCTTTAGGGTTAGGGTTAGGGTTAGGGTTAAGGTTAGGATTAGGGTTAGGGTTTGAGTTTGAATTAGGTTTAGGGTTAGCATTAGGGTTAGGGTTAGATTTAGGATAAGTGTTTCAGTAAGGGTTTTTGTTAGCTTTAGGGTTAGGGTTAGGGTTAGGTTTTGGGTTAGGGTTAGTGTTAGGGTTAGGGTTTGGGTTAGGGTTAGGGTTAGGGTTAGGGTTAGGTTTTGGGTTAGGATTAGGGTTAGGGTTAGGGTTAGGGTTAGGGTTAGGGTTAGGACTAGGATTAGGGTTAGGGTTAGGGTTAGGGTTAGGATTAGGGTTAGGGTTAGGGTTCCGATTAGAGTTAGGTTTAGAGTTTTTGTTTGGGTAAGGGTTAAGTTTAGGTTTAGGGTTAGGGTTAGGGGTAGGGTTAGGACTAGGATTAGGGTTGGGGTTAGGGTTAGGTTAGTGTTTATGTTAGAGTTAGGGTTAGGGTTAGGGGTTGGATTAGGGTTATGGTTAGGGTTAGGCTTTAGGTTTGGGTTATGGTTAGGGTTAGGGTTAGGGTTAGGGTTTCGGTTTGGGTTATGTTTTGGGTTAGGTTTAGGTTTAGGGTTAGGGTTAGGGTTAGGGTTAGGGTTAGGGTTAGGATTAGGGTTAGGGTTTGAGTTTAAATTAGGGTTAGGGTTAGCATTAGGGTTAGGGTTAGGTTTAGGGTTTGATTTAGGGTTAGGGTTAGGGTTAGGGTTAGTGTTAGGGTTTGGTTTAGGGTTAGGGTTAGGACTAGGGTTAGTGTTAGAGTTAGGTTTAGGGTTAGCATTAGGGTTAGGATTAGGGTTAGGGTTAGGGTTTGTGTTAGGGTTAGGGTTAGGGTTAGGGTTAGGGTTTGGGTTAGGGTTAGGGTTAGGGTTCGGGTTAGGATTTGGGTTAGGGTTAGGGTTAGAGTCGGATTTGGGTTAGAGTTATGGTGAAGGTTAGGGGTTGGGTTAGGGTTAGGGTTTGGGTTAGGGTTAGGGTTAGGGTTAGGGGTAGGGTTAGGGTTTGGGTTAGGGTTAGGTTTGAATCTGGGTTAGTATTAGGGTTATGGTTAGTGTTAAGATTATGGTTAGGGTTAGGGTTAGGGTTCGGTTTTGGGTGAGGGTTAGTTTTAGGGTTAGGGTTAGGATTAGGGTTATTATTTGGGTTAGGGTTTGGGTTAGTGTTAGGTTTAGGCTTACATTGGGGTTGGGTTAGAGTTAGGGTTAGGGTAAGGGTTTGGGTTTGGTTTAGAGTTAGGGTTAGGTTAGGTTTTGTGTTAGAGTTAGGGTTAGGGTGAGGTGTTGGATTAGGGTTATGGTTAGTGTTAGGGTTAGGATTAGAGTTAGGGCTAGGGTTCCGATTAGAGTTAGGTTTAGAGTTTGGGTTTGGGTAAGGGTTAAGGTTAGGGTTAGGGTTAGGGTTAGGGTTAGGGTTAGGGTTAGGGTTAGGACTAGGATTAGGGTTAGGGTTAGTGTTAGGTTTAGGGTTAGGGTTTGGGTTTAGGTTTGGGTTATGGTTAGGGTTAGTGTTAGGGTTAGGGTTTAGGGTTAGGTTTAGGGTTAGGGTTAGGGTTTCGGTTTGGGTTATGTTTTGGTTTAGGTTTAGGGTTAGGGTTTGGGTTTGTGTTTGGGTTAGGAATAGAGTTATGGTTTGAGTTTGATTTAGGTTTAGGGTTAGCATTAGGGTTAGGGTTAGGTTTAGGATTAGTGTTTCAGTTAGGCTTAGTGTTAGGGTTAGGGTTTGGGTACGGGTTAGGTTTAGGGTTAGGGTTAGGGTTTGACTTAGGGTTAGGGTTAAGTTTAGGGTTAGTGTTAGGGTTTGGGTTAGGGTTAGGGTTAGGAATAGGGTTAGTGATAGGGTTAGGTTTAGGGTTAGCATTAGGGTTATGATTAGGTTTAGGGTTATGGTTTGGGTTAGGGTTAGGGTTAGGGTTAGGGTTAGGTTTAGGGTTTGGTTTAGGGTTATGTTTAGGTTTAGGGTTTGGGTGAGGGTTAGGGT
>JAJHUQ010000039.1:7565000-7567500 GCA_035773235.1 Eospalax fontanierii | reverse complement strand
GTTATGGTTTGGGTTAGGGTTAGGGTTAGGGTTTGGGTTAGTGTTAGAGTTAGGGTTTGAGTTAGGGTTAGGTATAGGGTGAGGTTAGGGTTTGGGTTAGAGTTAGGGTTAGGGTTAGGTTTGGGTTTGGTTTAGAGTTAGGGTTAGGTGTGTGTTTGAGTTAGAGTTAGTGTTAGCGTGAGGTGTTCGATTAGTGTTATGGTTAGGGTTAGGGTTAGGATTAGGGTTAGGGTTAGGGTTCCGATTAGAGTTAGGTTTAGAGTTTGGGTTTTGTAAGTGTTAAGGTTAGGGTTAGGTTTAGGGTTAGGGTTAGGGTTAGGATTTGGATTAGGGTTAGGGTTAGGGTTAGGATTATGGTTAGGGTTTGGATTTAGGTTTTGGTTATGTTTAGGGTAAGTGTTAGGGTTAGGGTTTGGGTTAGGGTTAGGGTTAGGGTTTCGGTTTTGGTTATGTTTTGGGTTAGGTTTAGGGTTAGGGTTAGGGTTTGGGTTCGGGTTAGGATTAGGGTTAGGGTTAGGGTTAGGGTTAGGGTTAGGATTAGGGTTAGGGTTTGAGTTTGAATTAGGGTTAGGTTTAGCATTAGGGTTAGGGTTAGGTTTAGGGTTTGATTTAGGGTTAGGGTTAGGGTTAGGGTTAGTGTTAGGGTTTGGGTTAGGGTTAGGGTTAGGACTAGGGTTAGTGTTAGAGTTAGGTTTAGGGTTAGCATTAGGGTTAGGATTAGGGTTAGGGTTAGGGTTTGTGTTAGGGTTAGGGTTAGGGTTATGGTTAGGGTTAGGGTTTGGGTGACGGTTAGGGTTAGGGTTAGGGTTAGGGTTTGTGTTAAGATTAGGGTTTGGGTTTGGGTTAGGTTAGGGTTTGGGTTAGGGTTAGCGCTAGGGTTAGGGTTAGAGTTAGAATTAGGGTTAGGGTTAAGGTTAGGGTTAGGGTTAGGGTTAGGATAAGGATGAGGGTTAGGGTTAGGGTTAGGATTAGTGTTATTATTTGGGTTATGGTTTGGGTTAGGGTTAGGGTTAGGGTTTGGGTTAGTGTTAGAGTTAGGGTTTGAGTTAGGGTTAGGTATAGGGTTAGGTTAGGGTTTCGGTTAGAGTTAGGGTTAGGGTTAGGTTTGGGTTTGGGTTACAGTTAGTGTTAGGGTGAGGTGTTGGATTAGTGTTATGGTTAGCGTTAGGGTTAGGGTTAGGGTTCTGATTAGAGTTAGGTTTAGAGTTTGGGTTTTGTAAGGTTAAAGGTTAGGGTTAGGGTTAGGGTTAGGGTTAGGACTTGGATTAGGGTTAGGGTTAGGGTTAGGATTAAGGTTAGGGTTTGGATTTAGGTTTGGGTTATGTTTAGGGTAAGTGTTAGGGTTAGGGTTTCGGGTTAGGGTTAGGGTTAGGATTAGGGTTTCGGTTTTGGTTATTTTTTGGGTTAGGTTTAGGGTTAGGGTTAGGGTTTGGGTTCGGGTTAGGATTAGGGTTATGGTTTGAGTTTGAATTAGGTTTAGGGTTAGCATTAGGGTTAGGATTAGGGTTAGGGTTAGGGTTTGTGTTAGGGTTAGGGTTAGGGTTAGGGTTAGGGTTTGGGTTAGGGTTAGGGTTAGGGTTAGGGTTAGGGTTAGGGTTTGGGTTAGGATTAGGGTTAGGGTTAGGGTTTGGGTTAGGGTTAGGGTTAGGGTTACGGTTAGGGTTAGGATTAGGGTTAGGGTTAGGGTTAAGGTTAGGGTTATGGTTAGAATTAGGGTTAGTGTTAAGGTTAGGGTTAGGGTTAGGGTTAGGTTTAGGGTTAGGGTTAGGGTTAGGGTTTCGGTTAGGGTTAGGGTTAGGGTTAGGGTTTGGGTTAGGGTTAGGGTTAGGGTTAGCGTTGGGGTTTGGGTTAGGGTTAGGTTTATGGTTAGGGTTTGAGTTAGGGTTAGGGTTAGGGTTAGGGTTTGGGTTAGGATTAGGGTTAGGGTTAGGGTTTTGGTTAGGGTTAGGTTTAGGGTTACGGTTAGGGTTAGGATTAGTGTTAGGGTTTGTATTAAGATTAGGGTTAGGGTTTGGGTTAGGATTAGGGTTAGGGTTAGGGTTTTGGTTAGGGTTAGGTTTAGGGTTACGGTTAGGGTTAGGATTAGTGTTAGGGTTTGTATTAAGATTAGGGTTTCGGTTTGGGTTAGGGTTAGGGTTAGGGTTAGGGTTAGGTTTAGGGTTAGGGTTAGGTTTACAATTAGGGTTAGTGTTAAGGTTAGGGTTAGGGTAAGGGTTAGGATAAGGATGAAGGTTAGGGTTAGGGTTAGGATTAGGGTTACTATTTGGGTTATGGTTTGGGGTAGGGTTAGGGTTAGGGTTTGGGTTAGTGTTAGAGTTAGGGTTTGAGTTAGGGTTAGGTTTAGGGTTAGATTAGGGTTTCGGTTAGAGTCAGTGTTAGGGTTACGGTTTGGGTTTGGTTTAGAGTTTGGGTTAGGTTAGGGTTTGGGTTAGAGTTAGGGTTCGGGTGAGGTGTTGGATTAGGGTTATGGTTAGGGTTGGGGTTTGGGATAGTTTAAGAG
>JAJHUQ010000039.1:7552500-7555000 GCA_035773235.1 Eospalax fontanierii | reverse complement strand
AGACTAGGGTTTGGGTTTGGGTTAGGTTAGGGTTTGGGTTACAGTTAGGGTTAGGGTTAGGGTTTGGGTTTGGTTTAGTGTTAGGGTTAGGTTAGGGTTTGGGTTAGAGTTAGGGTTAGGGTGAGGTGTTGGATTAGGGTTATGGTTAGGGTTAGGGTTAGGATTAGGGTTAGGGTTAGGGTTCCGATTAGAGTTAGGTTTAGAGTTTGGTTTTGGGTAAGGGTTAAGGTTAGGGTTTGGGTTAGGGTTAGGGTTAGGACTAGGATTAGGGTTAGGGTTAGGGTTAGGATTAGGGTTACGGTTAGGGTTAGGGTTAGGTTTTCGGTTTGGGTTATGTTTTGGGTTAGGTTTAGGGTTAGGGTTTGGGTTAGGGTTAGGGTTAAGGTTAGGAGTAGGGTTAGGGTTTGTGTTTGAATTAGGTTTAGGGTTAGGATTAGGATTAGGGTTAGATTTAGGTTAAGTGTTTCAGTTAGGGTTTGGGTTAGGATTAGGGTTAGGGTTAGGGTTAGGTTTTGGGTTAGGGTTAGTGTTAGGGTTAGGGTTTGGGTTAGGGTTAGGGTTAGGGTTAGGGTTAGGTTTTGGGTTAGGATTAGGGTTAGGGTTAGGGTTAGGGTTAGGGTTAGGACTAGGATTAGGGTTATGGTTAGGGTTAGGGTTAGGATTAGGGTTAGGGTTAGGGTTCCGATTAGAGTTAGGTTTAGAGTTTGGGTTTGGGTAAGGGTTAAGGTTAGGTTTAGGGTTAGGGTTAGGGTTAGGGTTAGGACTAGGATTAGGGCTAGGGTTAGGGTTAGGATTAGGGTTAGGGTTTGGTTTTAGGTTTGGGTTATGTTTAGGGTCAGGGTTAGGGTTAGGGTTTAGGGTTAGGGTTAGGTTTAAGGTTAGGGTTTCGGTTTGGATTATGTTTTGGGTTAGGTTTAGGGTTAAGGTTAGGGTTTGAGTTGGAATTAGGTTTAGGGTAGGCATTAGGGTTAGGGTTAGGTTTAGGATTAGTGTTTCAGTTAGGGTTAGGGTTAGGGTTAGGTTTTGGGTTCGGGTTAGGTTTAGGGTTAGGTTTAGGTTTTGATTTAGGGTTAGGGTTAGGGTTTTTGTTAGGGTTTGGGTTAGGGTTAGGGTTAAGACTAGGGTTAGTGTTAGGGTTAGGTTTAGGGTTAGCATTAGGGTTAGGATTAGGGTTAGGCTTACGGTTTGGGTTAAGGTTAGGGTTAGGGTTAGGGTTAGGGTTTGGGTTAGGGTTAGGGTTAGGGTTAGGGTTAGGGTTAGGGTTATGGTTAGGTTTAGCATTAGGGTTAGGGTTAGGGTTATGGTTAGGGTTAGCTTTAGGGTTAGGGTTAGGGTTTGGGTTTGGGTTAGGGTTTGGGTTAGGGTTAGGGTTTGGGTTAGGGTTAGGGTTAGGGTTCGGGTTAGGATTTCGGTTAGGGTTATGGTTAGAGTCGGATTTGGGTTAGAGTTATGGTGAGCTGTAGGGGTTAGGGTTAGGGTTAGGGTTAGGGTTAGGGTTAGGGTTAGGGTTACGGTTAGGGTTAGGGTTATTGTTAGGGTTAGGATTAGGGTTAGGGTTAGGGTTAGGGTTACGGTTTCGGTTTCGGTTATGTTTTGGGTTAGTTTTAGGGTTAGGTTTAGGGTTTGGGTTGGGTTAGGATTAGGGTTATGGTTTGAGTTTGAATTAGGTTTAGGGTTAGCATTAGGGTTAGGGTTAGGTTTAGGATAAGTGTTTCAGTTAGGGTTAGGGTTAGGGTTAGGGTTTGATTTAGGGTTAAGGTTAGGGTTAGGGTTAGTGTTAGGGTTTGGGTTAGGGTTACGGTTAGGAGTAGGGTATGTGTTAGGGTTAGGTTTAGGGTTAGCATTAGGGTTAGGATTAGCGTTAGGGTTATGGTTTGGGTTAGGGTTAGGGTTAGGGTTAGGGTTAGGGTTTGGGTTAGGGTTAGGGTTAGGGTTAGGGTCTGGTTAGGGTTAGGGTTAGGATTAGGGTTAGGGTTTGTGTTAAGATCAGGGTTTGGGTTTGGGTTAGGGTTAGGGTTAGCGTTAGGGTTACGGTTAGGGTTAAGGTTAGGGTTAGGGTTAGGGTTAGGTTTAGGATAAGGATGAGGGTTAGGGTTAGGGTTAGGATTAGTGTTAGTATTTGGGTTATGGTTTGGGTTAGGATTAGGGTTAGGGTTTGGGTTAGTGTTAGAGTTAGGGTTTGAGTTAGGGTTAGGTATAGGGTTAGGTTAGGGTTTGGGTTAGAGTTAGGGTTAGGGTTAGGTTTGGGTTTGGTTTAGAGTTAGGGTTAGGTGTGTGTTTGAGTTAGAGTTAGTGTTAGCGTGAGGTGTTCGATTAGTGTTATGGTTAGGGTTAGGGTTAGGGTTCCGATTAGAGTTAGGTTTAGAGTTTGGGTTTTGTAAGTGTTAAGGTTAGGGTTAGGTTTAGGGTTAGGGTTAGGGTTAGGATTTGGATTAGGGTTAGGGTTAGGGTTAGGATTATGGTTAGGGTTTGGATTTAGGTTTTGGTTATGTTTAGGGTA
>JAJHUQ010000039.1:7532500-7537500 GCA_035773235.1 Eospalax fontanierii | reverse complement strand
TTGGGGTAAGGGTTTGATTTAGGGTTAGGGTTAGGGGTAGGGTTAGGGTTTGGGTTAGGGTTTGGGGTTAGGGGTTAGGGGTTAAGTTTAGGTTTATTGTTAGGGTTAGGGATTGGGTTAGGGTTAGGGTTAGGTTTAGGCTTAGTGTTAGGGTTAGCGTTTGGTTTAGGATTACGGTTAGGTTTAGGTTTTCGGTTAAGTTTCGGGTTAGGGTTAGGGTTTGCGTTCGGGTTGGGTTAGTGTTAGGGTTTTAGTTAGGGTTAGGGTTAGGGTTAGGGTTAGGTTTAGGGTTTGGGTTAGGGTTAGGCTTAGGGTTAGGGTTTGAGTTTCAGTTAGGTTTAGGGTTAGCATTATGGTTAGGATTAGGGTTAGGGTTAGGTTTTGGGTTAGGGTTAGGGTTAGGGTTAGGGTTTGGGTTAGGGTTAGGTTTGAATCTGGGTTAGTGTTAGGGTTAGGGTTAGTGTTAAGATTATGGTTAGGGTTAGGGTTAGGGTTAGGTTTTCTGTTAGGATTAGGTTTAGGGTTAGAATTAGGGTTTAGGGTTAGGGTTAGGGTTAGGGTTAGGTTAGAGTTAGGGTTAGGTTTAGGGTTAGGGTTAGGGTTAGGGTTAGGGTTAGGACTAGGCTTAGGGTTAGGGTTAGGGTTAGGGTTAGGGTTTGGGTTAGGGTTTGGGGTTTGGGGTTAGGGGTTAAGTTTAGGTTTAGGGTTAGGGTTAGGGATTGGGTTAGGGTTAGGGTTAGGTTTAGGGTTAGGTTTAGGTTTTGGGTTAGGGTTAGGGTTAGCGTTTGTGTTAGGGTTGGGGTTAGGGTTAGTGTTAGGGTTAGGATTTGGTTTAGGAATACGATTAGGTTTAGGTTTTCGGTTAAGTTTCGTGTTAGGGTTATGGTTTGCGTTCGGGTTGGGTTAGTGTTAGGGTTTTAGTTAGGGTTAGGGTTAGGGTTAGGGTTAGGGTTTGGATTAGGGTTAGGCTTAGGGTTAGGGTTTGAGTTTGAGTTAGGTTTAGGGTTAGCATTAGGGTTAGGATTAGGGTTAGGGTTAGGGTTTGGGTTAGGGTTAGGCTTAGGGTTAGGGTTAGGGTTTGGGTTACGGTTAGGATTGAATCTGGGTTAGTGTTAGGGTTATGGTTAGTGTTAAGATTATGGTTAGGGTTAGGGTTAGGGTTAGGTTTTGGGTTAGGGTTAGGGTTAGGGTTAGAATTAGGGTTAGGGTTAGGGTTAGGGTTAGGGATAGGGTTTGGAAAAGGATGAGGTTTAGGGTTAGGGTTAGGATTAGGGTTATTATTTGGGTTATGGTTTGGGTTAGGGTTAGTGTTAGGGTTTGGGTTAGTGTTAGAGTTAGGGTTAGGTTTAGGCTTACATTGGGGTTTGGGTTAGAGTTAGGGTGAGGGTTAGGGTTTGGGTTTTGTTTAGAGTTAGGGTTAGGTTAGGGTTTGGGTTAGAGTTAGGGTTAGGGTGAGGTGTTGGCTTAGGGTTATGGTTAGGGTTAGGGTTAGGATGAGGGTTACGGTTAGGGTTCCGATTAGAGTTAGGTTTAGAGTTTGGGTTTGGGTAAGGGTTAAGGTTAGGTTTAGGGTTAGGGTTAGGGTTAGGGTTAGGATTAGGGTTAGGGTTAGGGTTCCGATTAGAGTTAGGTTTAGAGTTTGGGTTTGGGTAAGGGTTAAGTTTAAGTTTAGGGTTAGGGTTAGGGGTAGGGTTAGGACTAGGATTAGGGATAGGGATAGGGTTAGGTTAGGGTTTATGTTAGAGTTAGGGTTAGGGTTAGGGGTTGGATTAGGTTTATGGTTAGGGTTAGGCTTTAGGTTTGGGTTATGGTTAGGGTTAGGGTTAGGGTTTAAGGGTAGGATTAGGGTTAGTGTTAGGGTTTGGGTTAGGGTTAGGGTTACGGTGTGGGTTTGGGTTAGGGTTAGGATTAGTGTTAGGGTTTCGTTGTGCGTTATGTTTTGGGTTAGGTTTAGGTTTAGGGTTAGGGTTTCGGTTCAGGTTAGGATTAGGATTAGAGTTTGAGTTTGAATTAGGTTTGGGTTAGCATTAGGGTTAGGATTAGGTTTAGGATTAGTGTTTCGGTTAGGGTTAGGGTTAGGGTTAGGGTTAGGGTTCCGATTAGAGTTAGGTTTAGAGTTTGGGTTTGGGTAAGGATTAAGGTTAGTGTTAGGGTTAGGGTTAGGGTTAGGGTTAGTACTAGGATTAGGTTTAGGGTTAGGGTTAGGATTAGGGTTGGTGTTAGGGTTGGGGTGGGGTTGCGGTTTGGGTTATTTTTTGGGTTAGGTTTGGGGTTAGGGTTAGGGTTAGGGTTAGGGTTAGGATTAGGGTTAGGGTTTGAGTTTGAATTAGGTTTAGGTTTAGCATTAGGGTTAGGGTTAGGTTTAGGATAAGTGTTTCAGTTAGGGTTAGGGTTAGGGTTAGGGTTAGGGTGAGGGTTAGGGTTTGATTTAGGGTTAGGGTTAGGGTTAGGGTTAGGGTTAGGGTTTGGGTTAGGGTTAGGGTTAGGGTTAGGGTTAGGGTTTGAGTTAGGGTTAGGGTTAGGGTTAGGAATTGGGTTAGGATTAGGGTTAGGGTTAGGGTTTCGGTTCGGGTTAGGATTAGGCTTAGGGTTTGAGTTTGAATTAGGTTTAGGGTTAGCATTAGGGTTAGGGTAAGGTTTAGGATTAGTGTTTTGGTTAGGGTTAGGGTTAGGGTTAGGGTTTGGGTTAGGGTTAGGGTTAGGATTAGGGGTTAGCTTTAGGTTTAGGGTTATTATTAGGGTTTGGGTTAGGGTTACTGTTAGGGTTTGGGTTTTAGTTAGAATTAGGTTTAGTGTTAGGGTTAGGTTTTGTGTTAGTGTTAGGGGTAATCTTAGTGTTAGTGTTAGGGTTTGGGTTAGGGTTAGGGTGAGGGTTAGAGTTAGGATTAGGATTAGGGTTAGGGTTAGATTTAGGGTTTGGTTTAGGAGTAGTGTTAGGGTTAGGGTTAGGGTTTGGGTTAGGATTAGGGTTAGTGTTAGGGTTTGGGTTAGGGTTAGGGTTAGGGTTAGGGTTAGGGTTAGCGTTTGGGTTAGGGTTAGGGTTAGGGTTAGGGTTTGGGTTAGGGTTAGGTTTAGGGTTAGGGTTAGGGTTTGGGATAGGATTAGGATTAGGGTTAGGGTTTGGGATAGGGTTAGGGTTAGGGTTACGGTTAGGGTTAGGATTAGGTTTAGGGTTTGTGTTAAGATTAGGGTTTGGGTTTGGGTTAGGGTTAGGTTTAGGTTTAGGGTTTGATTTAGGGTTAGGGTTAGTGTTAGGGTTTGGGTTAGGGTTAGGGTTAGGACTAGGGTTAGTGTTAGGGTTAAGTTTAGGGTTAGCATTAGGGTTAGGATTAGGGTTAGGTTTAGGGTTTGTGTTAGGGTTAGGGTTAGGGTTAGGGTTAGGGTTTGGGTTAGGGTTAGGGTTTGGGTTAGGGTTTGGGTTAGGGTTAGGATTAGGGTTAGGGTTAGGGTTCCGATTAGAGTTAGGTTTAGAGTTTGGGTTTGGGTAAGGGTTAAGGTTAGGGTTAGGGTTAGGGTTAGGGTTAGGGTTAGTACTAGGATTAGGTTTAGGGTTAGGGTTAGGATTAGGGTGAGGGTTAGGGTTAGGTTTAGGGTTTCAGTTTGGGTTATGTTTTGGGTTAGGTTTAGGGTTAGGGTTACGGTTAGGGTTAGGGTTAGGGTTAGGGTTAGGATTAGGGTTAGGGTTTGAGTTTGAATTAGGTTTAGGTTTAGCATTAGGGTTAGGGTTAGGTTTAGGATAAGTGTTTCAGTTAGGGTTAGGGTTAGGGTTAGGGTTAGGGTGAGGGTTAGGGTTTGATTTAGGGTTAGGTTTAGGGTTAGGATTAGTGTTAGGGTTTGGGTTAGGGTTAGGGTTAGGACTAGGGTTAGTGTTAGGGTTAGGTTTAGGGTTAGCATTAGGGTTAGGATTAGGGTTAGGGTTAGGTTTTGGGTTAAGGTTAGGGTTAGGGTTAGGGTTAGGGTTAGGGTTAGGGTTACAATTAGGGTTAGTGTTAAGGTTAGGGTTAGGGTTAGGGTTAGGATAAGGATGAAGGTTAGGGTTAGGGTTAGGATTAGGGTTACTATTTGGGTTATGGTTTGGGTTAGGGTTAGGGTTTGGGTTAGTGTTAGAGTTAGGGTTTGAGTTAGGGTTAGGTTTAGGGTTAGATTAGGGTTTGGGTTAGAGTCAGTGTTAGGGTTACGGTTTGGGTTTGGTTTAGAGTTAGGTTTAGGTTAGGGTTTGGGTTAGAGTTAGGGTTAGGGTGAGGTGTTGGATTAGGGTTATGGTTAGGGTTAGGGTTTGGGTTAGTGTTAGAGTTAGGGTTTGAGTTAGGGTTAGGTTTAGGCTTACATTGGGGTTTGGGTTAGAGTTAGGGTTAGGGTTAGGTGTTGGGTTTGCTTTAGAGTTAGTGTTAGGTTAGGGTTTGGGTTAGAGTTAGGGTTAGGGTGAGGTGTTGGATTAGGGTTATGGTTAGGGTTAGGGTTAGGATTAGGGTTTGGGTTAGGGTTCCGATTAGAGTTAGGTTTAGAGTTTGGGTTTCGGTAAGGGTTAAGGTTAGGTTTAGGTTTAGGGTTAGGGTTAGGGTTAGGGTTAGGACTAGGATTAGGGTTATGGTTAGGGTTAGGGTTAGGATTAGGGTTAGGGTTAGGGTTCCGAATAGAGTTAGGTTTAGAGTTTGGGTTTGGGTAAGGGTTAAGGTTAGGTTTAGGGTTAGCGTTAGGGTTAGGGTTAGGGTTAGGACTAGGATTAGGCTTAGGGTTAGGGTTTGGATTAGGGTTAGGGTTTGGGTTAGGTTTAGGGTAAGGGTTTCGGTTTGGGTTATGTTTTGGGTTAGGTTTAGGGTTAGGTTTAGGGTTTGAATTGGAATTCGGTTTAGGGTTAGCATTAGTGTTAGGGTTAGGTTTAGGATTAGTGTTTAAGTTAGGGTTAGGGTTAGGGTTAGGGTTTGGGTTCGGGTTAGGGTTAGGGTTAGGTTTAGGGTTTGATTTAGGGTTAGGGATAGGGTTAGGGTTAGTGTTAGGGT
>JAJHUQ010000039.1:7507500-7510000 GCA_035773235.1 Eospalax fontanierii | reverse complement strand
TAGGGTTAGGTTTAGGTTTAGGGTTTGGGTTCGGGTTAGGGTTAGGGTTAGGGTTAGGGTTTGATTTAGGGTTAAGGTTAGGATTAGGGTTTGGGTTAGGGTTAGGGTTAGGAGTAGGGTTAGTTTTAGGGTTAGGTTTAGGGTTAGCATTAGGGTTAGGATTAGCGTTAGGGTTAGGGTTAGGGTTAGGGTTAGGGTTTGTGTTAAGATTAGGGTTTGGGTTTGGGTTAGGGTTAGGGTTAGGGTTAGGGTTAGGGTTAGGGATAGGGTTACAATTAGGGTTAGGGTTAAGGTTAGGGTTAGGGTTAGGTTTAGGGTTAGGGTTAGGGTTAGGGTTAGGGTTGGTGTTAAGATTATGGTTAGGGTTAGAGTTTGGGTTAGGTTTTCTGTGAGGATTAGGGTTAGGGTTAGAATTGGGGTTACTGTTAGGGTTACGGTTAGGGTTAGGGTTAGGATAATGATGAGAGTAAGGGTTAGGGTTAGGATTAGGGTTTTTATTTGGGTTATGGTTTGGGTTAGGGTTTGGGTTAGTGTTAGAGTTAGGGTTTGAGTTAGGGTTAGGTTTAGGTTTAGATTAGGGATAGGGTTAGGGTTCGGGTTTGGGTTAGGGTTAGGGTTAGGACTAGGATTAGGGTTAGGGTTAGGGTTGGGGTTAGGGTTAGGTTTAGTGTTTGGGGTGAGGGGAAAGGGGTTAAGATTAGGGGTAGGGTTAGGGTTAGGGATTGGTCTAGGGTTAGGGTTAGGTTTAGCGTTAGGTTTAGGTTTTGGGTTAGTGTTAGGGTTAGCGTTTGGGTTAGGGTTAGGGTTAGGGTTAGTGTTAGGGTTACGGTTTGGTTTAGGATTACGTTTAGGTTTAGGTTTTTGGTTAAGTTTCGGGTTAGGGTTATGGTTTGCGTTCGGGTTCGGTTAGTGTTACGGTTAAGGTTAGGGTTAGGGTTAGGTTTAGGGTTAGGGGTAGGGGTAGGGTTGGGCTTGGGGTGAGTGTTTGAGTTTGAGTTAGGTGTAGGGTTAGCATTAGGGTTAGGATTAGATTTATGGTTTTGGTGTGGATTAGGGTTAATGTTAGGATTAGGGTTAGGGTTTGGGTTAGTGTTAGAGTTAGGGTTTGAGTTAGGGTTAGGTTTAGGCTCACATTGGGGTTTGGGTTAGAGTTAGGGTTAGGGTTAGGGTTTGGGTTTGGTTTAGAGTTATTGTTAGGTTAGGGTTTGGGTTAGAGTTAGGGTTAGGGTGAGGTGTTGGATTAGGGTTATGGTTAGGGTTAGGGTTAGGATTAGGGTTAGGGTTAGGGTTCCGATTAGAGTTAGGTTTAGAGTTTGGGTTTGGGTAAGGGTTAAGGTTAGGGTTAGGGTTAGGGTTAGGGATAGGGTTAGGGTTAGGGTTAGGGTTAGGACTAGGATTAGTGTTAGGGTTAGTGTTAGGATTAGGGTTAGGGTTTGGGTTTAGGTTTGGGTTAGGGTTAGGGTTAGGGTTTAGGGTTAGGATTAGGGTTAGGGTTAGGGTTTCGGTTTGGGTTATGCTTTGGGTTAGGTTTAGGGTTAGGGTTAGGGTTTGGGTTCGGGTTAGGAATAGGGTTATGGTTTGAGTTTGAATTAGGTTTAGGGTTAGCATTAGGGTTAGGATTAGGGTTAGGGTTAGGGTTTGGGTTAGGGTGAGGGTTAGGGTTAGGGTTAGGGTTAGGGTTAGGTTTGAATCTGGTTTAGTATTAGGGTTATGGTTAGTGTTAAGATTATGGTTAGGGTTAGTGTTAGGGTTAGGTTTTGGGTGAGGGTTAGGGTTAGGGTTAGGGTTAGACATAGGTTTAGTGTTAGGGTTAGGGTTAGGGTTAGGGTTAGGATAAGGATGAGGGTTAGGGATAGGGTTAGGATTAGGGTTATTATTTGGGTTAAGATTTGGGTTAGGGTTAGTGTTAGGGTTTGGGTTAGTGTTAGATTTAGGGTTTGAGTTAGGGTTAGGTTTAGGCTTACATTGGGGTTTGGGTTAGAGTTAGGGTTAGGGTTAGGGTTTGGGTTTGGTTTAGAGTTAGGGTTAGGTTAGGGTTTGGGTTAGAGTTAGGGTTAGGGTGAGGTGTTGGATTAGGGTTATGGTTAGGGTTAGGGTTAGGATTAGGGTTAGGGTTAGGGTTCCGATTAGAGTTAGGTTTAGAGTTTGGGTTTGGGTAAGGGTTAAGGTTAGGGTTAGGGTTAGGTTTTCGGTTTGGGTTATGTTTTGGGTTAGGTTTAGGGTTAGGGTTAGGGTTAGGGTTAGGGTTAGGGTTTGGGTTTAGGTTTGGGTTATGGTTAGGGTTAGTGTTAGGGTTAGGGTTTAGCGTTAGGGTTAGGGTTAGGGTTAGGGATAGGGTTAGGGTTTCGGTTTGGGTTATGTTTTGGGTTAGGTTTAGGGTTAGGGTTAGGGTTTGGGTTCGGGTTAGGAATAGGGATATGGTTTGAGTTTGAATTAGGTTTAGGGTTAGCATTAGGGTTAGGGTTAGGTTTAGGATTAGTGTTTCAGTTAGGCTTAGTGT
>JAJHUQ010000039.1:7465000-7467500 GCA_035773235.1 Eospalax fontanierii | reverse complement strand
TGTTTAGGATTAGGGTTTAGGGTTAGGGTTAGGGCTAGGGGTAATGTTTCGGTTTGTGTTATGTTTTGGGTTCGGCTTGGGGTTAGGATAAGGGTTTGGGTTCGGCTTAGGAATGGGGTTATGGTTTGAGTTTGAATTAGCTTTAGGGCTAGCATTAGGGTTAGGATTAGAGTTAGGGTTAGGGTTTGGGTTAGGGTGAGGGTTAGGGTTAGGGTTAGGGTTTAGGATAGGGTTAGGTTTGAATCTGGGTTAGTATTAGGGTTATGGTTAGTGTTAAGATTATGGTTAGGGTTAGGGTTAGGGTTAGGTTTAGGGTTAGACTTAGGTTTAGGGTTAGGGTTAGGGTTAGGGTTAGGGTTAGGATAAGGATGAGGGTTAGGGTTAGGGTTAGGATTAGGGTTATTATTTGGGTTAAGATTTGGGTTAGGGTTAGTGTTAGGTTTTGGGTTAGTGTTAGAGTTAGGGTTTGAGTTAGGGTTAGGTTTAGGCTTACATTGGGGTTTGGGTTAGAGTTAGGGTTAGGATTAGGTTTTGGGTTTGGTTTAGAGTTAGGGTTATGTTAGGGTTTGGGTTAGAGTTAAGGTTAGGGTGAGGTGTTGGTTTAGGGTTATGGTTAGGGTTAGGGTTAGGATTAGGGTTAGGGTTAGGGTTCCGATTAGAGTTAGGTTTAGAGTTTGGGTTTGGGTAAGGGTTAAGGTTAGGGTTAGGGTTAGGGTTAGGTTTAGGGTTAGGTTTAGGACTAGGATTAGGGTTAGGGTTAGTGTTAGGTTTAGGGTTAGGGTTTGGGTTTAGGTTTGGGTTATGGTTAGGGGTAGTGTTAGGGTTAGGGTTTAGGTTTAGGGTTAGGGTTAGGGTTAGAGTTTCGGTTTGGGTTATGTTTTGGGTTAGGTTTAGGGTTAGGGTTAGGGTTTGGGTTCTGGTTAGGAATAGGGTTATGGTTTGAGTTTGAATTAGGTTTAGGGTTAGCATTAGGGTTAGGGTTAGGTTTGGGATTAGTGTTTCAGTTAGGCTTAGTGTTAGGGTTAGGTTTGGGTACGGGTTAGGTTTAGGGTTAGGGTTAGGGTTTGATTTAGGGTTAGGGTTAAGGTTAGGGTTAGTGTTAGGGTTTGGGTTAGGGTTAGGGTTAGGAATAGGGTTAGTGATAGGGTTAGGTTTAGGGTTAGCATTAGGGTTAGGATTAGGTTTATCGTTAGGGTTTGGGTTAGGGTTAGGGTTAGGGTTAGGGTTAGGTTTAGGGTTTGGTTTAGGGTTATGGTTAGGGTTAGGGTTTGGGTGAGGGTTAGGGTTAGGATTAGGGTTAGGGTTAGGGTTTGTCTTAAGATTAGGGTTTGGGTTTGGGTTAGGTTAGGGTTTGGGTTACAGTTAGGGTTAGGGTTAGGGTTTGGGTTTGGTTTAGTGTTAGGGTTAGGTTAGGGTTTAGGTTAGAGTAAGGGTTAGGGGGAGGTGTTGGATTAGGGTTATGGTTAGGGTTAGGGTTAGGATTAGGTTTAGGGTTAGGGTTAGGGTTTGATTTAGGGTTAGGGTTAAGGTTAGGGTTAGTGTTAGGGTTTGGGTTAGGGTTAGGGTTAGGAATAGGGTTAGTGATAGGGTTAGGTTTAGGGTTAGCATTAGGGTTAGGATTAGGTTTAGGGTTAGGGTTTGGGTTAGGTTTAGGGTTAGAGTTAGGGTTAGGTTTAGGGTTTGGTTTAGGGTTATGGTTAGGGTTATGGTTTGGGTGAGGGTTAGGGTTAGGGTTAGGGTTAGGGTTAGGGTTAGGGTTTGTGTTAAGATTAGGGATTGGGTTTGGGTTAGGTTAGGGTTTGGTTACAGTTAGGGTTTGGGTTAGGGTTTGGGTTTGGTTTAGTGTTAGGGTTAGGTTAGGGTTTAGGTTAGAGTTAGGGTTAGGGTGAGGTGTTGGATTAGGGTTATGGTTAGGGTTAGGGTTAGGATTAGGGTTAGGGTTAGGGTTCCGATTAGAGTTAGGATTAGAGTTTGGGTTTGGGTAAGGGGTAAGGTTAGGGTTACGGTTAGGGTTAGGGTTAGGTTTTCGGTTTGAGTTATGTTTTGGGTTAGGTTTAGGGTTAGGGTTAGGGTTAGGGTTAGGTTTAAGGTTAGGATTAGGGTTAGGGTTTGAGTTTGAATTAGGTTTAGGGTTAGCATTAGGGTTAGGGTTAGATTTAGGATAAGTGTTTCAGTTAGGGTTTGGGATAGGGTTAGGGTTAGGGTTAGGGTTTGGGTTAAGGTTTGGGTTAGTGTTAGGTTTCGGGTTTGGGTTAGGGTTAGGGTTAGTGTTAGGAATAGTGTTAGGGTTAGGGTTAGGGTTTGTGTTAGTGTTAGGGTTAGGTTTAGGGTTAGGGTTAGGGTTAGAATAAGGATGAGGGTTAGGGTTAGGGTTAGGATTAGGGTTATTATTTGGGTTATGGTTTGGGTTAGTTTTAGGGTTAGGGTTTGGGTTAGTGTTAGAGTTAGGGTTTGAGTTAGGGTTAGGTTTAGGGGTAGGTTAGGGTTTGGGTTAGAGATA
>JAJHUQ010000039.1:7452500-7455000 GCA_035773235.1 Eospalax fontanierii | reverse complement strand
TAGGGTTAGGTTTAGGATTAGTGTTTCATTTAGGCTTAGTGTTAGGGTTAGGGTTTGGGTATGAGTTAGGTTTAGGGTTAGTGTTAGGGTTTGATTTAGGGTTAGGGTTAAGGTTAGGGTTAGTGTTAGGGTTTGGGTTAGGGTTAGGGTTAGGAATAGGGTTAGTGATAGGGTTAGGTTTAGGGTTAGCATTAGGGTTAGGATTAGGTTTAGGGTTAGGGTTTGGGTTAGGGTTAGGGTTAGAGTTAGGGTTAGGTTTAGGGTTTGGTTTAGGGTTATGGTTAGGGTTAGGGTTTGGGTGAGGGTTAGGGTTAGGGTTAGGGTTAGGGTTAGGGTTTGTGTTAAGATTAGGGATTGGGTTTGGGTTAGGTTAGGGTTTGGTTACAGTTAGGGTTAGGGTTAGGGTATGGGTTTGGTTTAGTTTTAGAGTTAGGTTAGGGTTTAGGTTAGAGTTAGGGTTAGGGTGAGGTGTTGGATTAGGGTTATGGTTAGGGTTAGGGTTAGGATTAGGGTTAGGGTTAGGGTTACGATTAGAGTTAGGTTTAGAGTTTGGGTTTGGGTAAGGGTTAAGGTTAGGGTTACGGTTAGGGTTAGGGTTAGGTTTTCGGTTTGGGTTATGTTTTGGGTTAGGTTTAGGGTTAGGGTTAGGGTTAGGGTTAGGTTTAAGGTTAGGATTAGGGTTAGGGTTTGAGTTTGAATTAGGTTTAGGGTTAGCATTAGGGTTAGGGTTAGATTTAGGATAAGTGTTTCAGTTAGGGTTTGGGTTAGGGTTAGGGTTAGGGTTAGGGTTTGGGTTAAGGTTTGGGTTAGTGTTAGGTTTAGGGTTTGGGTTAGGGTTAGGGTTAGTGTTAGGAATAGGGTTAGGGTTAGGGTTAGGGTTAGGGTTTGGGTTAGTGTTAGGGTTAGGTTTAGGGTTAGGGTGAGGGTTAGAATAAGGATGAGGGTTAGGGTTAGAGTTAGGATTAGGGTTATTATTTGGGTTATGGTTTGGGTTAGTTTTAGGGTTAGGGTTTGGGTTAGTGTTAGAGTTAGGATTTGAGTTAGGGTTAGGTTTAGGGTTAGGTTAGGGTTTGGGTTAGAGATAGGGTTAGGGTTAGGGTTAGGGTTAGTGTTAGGGTTTGGGTTAGGGTTAGGGTTAGGACTAGGGTTAGTGTTAGTGTTAGGTTTAGGGTTAGCATTAGGGTTAGGTTTAGGGTTAGGGTTAGGGTTTGGGTTAGGGTTAGGGTTAGGGTTAGGATTAGGGGTAGGGTTTGGGTTAGGGTTAGGGTTAGGTTTAGGCTTTGGGTTAGGATTAGGGTTAGGGTTAGGGTTAGTGTTAGGGTTTGTGTTAAGATTAGGGTTTGGGTTAGGGTTAGGGTTAGGGTTAGGGTTAGGGTTAGGGTTAGGTTTACAATTAGGGTTAGTGTTAAGGTTAGGGTTAGGGTTAGGGTTAGGATAAGGATGAAGGTTAGGGTTAGGGTTAGGATAAGGGTTACTATTTGGGTTATGGTTTGGGTTAGGGTTAGGGTTAGGGTTTGGGTTAGTGTTAGAGTTAGGGTTTGAGTTATGGTTAGGTTTAGGGTTAGATTTGGGTTTGGGTTAGAGTCAGTGTTAGGGTTACGGTTTGGGTATGGTTTAGAGTTAGGGTTAGGTTAGGGTTTGGGTTAGAGTTAGGGTTAGGGTGAGGTGTTGGATTAGGGTTATGGTTAGGGTTAGGGTTTGGGTTAGTGTTAGAGTTAGGGATTGAGTTAGGGTTAGGTTTAGGCTTACATTGGGGTTTGGGTTAGAGTTAGGGTTAGGGTTAGGTGTTGGGTTTGGTTTAGAGTTAGGGTTAGGTTAGGGTTTGGGTTAGAGTTAGGGTTAGGGTGAGGTGTTGGATTAGGGTTATGGTTAGGGTTAGGGTTAGGATTAGGGTTAGTGTTAGGATTCCGATTAGAGTTAGTTTTAGAGTTTGGGGTTAGGTTAGGGTTAGGGTTAGGGTTTGGGTTAGAGATAGGGTTAGGGTTAGGGTTAGTGTTAGTGTTAGGGTTTGGGTTAGGGTTAGGGTTAGGACTAGGGTTAGTGTTAGTGTTAGGTTTAGGGTTAGCATTAGGTTTAGGATTAGGGTTAGGGTTAGGGTTTGGGTTAGGGTTAGGGTTAGGGTTAGGGTTAGGGTTAGGGTTAGGGTTAGGGTTTGGGTTAGGGTTAGGGTTAGTTTTGGGTTATGGTTAGGGTAAGTGTTAGGGTTAGGGTTTAGGGTTAGGGTTAGGTTTAGGGTAAGGGATTCGGTTTGGGTTATGTTTTGGGTTAGGTTTAGGGTTAGGGTTAGGGTTTGAATTGGAATTAGGTTTAGGGTTAGCATTAGGGTTAGGGTTAGGTTTAGGATTAGTGTTTCAGTTAGGGTTAGGGTTAGGGTTAGGGTTTGGGTTCGGGTTAGGGTTAGGGTTAGGATTAGGGTTTGATTATGGTTAGGGTTAGGGTTAGGGTGAGTGTTAGGGTTTGGGTTAGGGTTAGGGTTAGGACTAGGGTTAGTGTTAGGGTT
>JAJHUQ010000039.1:7442500-7447500 GCA_035773235.1 Eospalax fontanierii | reverse complement strand
TTAGGGTTAGGATTAGGGTTAGGGTTAGGGTTCCGATTAGAGTTAGGTTTAGAGTTTGGGTTTGGGTAAGGGTTAAGGTTAGGGTTAGGGTTAGGGTTAGGGTTAGGGTTAGGATAAGCATGAGGGTTAGGGTTAGGGTTAGGATTAGGGTTATTATTTGGGTTAAGATTTGGGTTAGGGTTAGTGTTAGGTTTTGGGTTAGTGTTAGAGTTAGGGTTTGAGTTAGGGTTAGGTTTAGGCTTACATTGGGGTTTGGGTTAGAGTTAGGGTTAGGGTTTGGGTTTGGTTTAGAGTTAGGGTTAGGTTAGGGTTTGGGTTAGAGTTAGGGTTAGGGTGAGGTGTTGGTTTAGGGTTATGGTTAGTGTTAGGGTTAGGATTAGGGTTAGGGTTAGGGTTCCGATTAGAGTTAGGTTTAGAGTTTGGGTTTGGGTAAGGGTTAAGGTTAGGGTTAGGGTTAGGGTTAGGGTTAGGTTTAGGGTTAGGTTTAGGACTAGGATTAGGGTTAGGGTTAGGGTTAGGTTTAGGGTTAGGGTTTGGGTTTAGGTTTGGGTTATGGTTAGGGGTAGTGTTAGGGTTAGGGTTTAGGGTTAGGGTTAGGGTTAGGGTTAGTGTTTCGGTTTGGGTTATGTTTTGGGTTAGGTTTAGGGTTAGGGTTAGGGTTTGGGTTCGGGTTAGGAATAGGGTTATGGTTTGAGTTTGAATTAGGTTTAGGGTTAGCATTAGGGTTAGGGTTAGGTTTAGGATTAGTATTTCAGTTAGGCTTAGTGTTAGGGTTAGGGTTTGGGTACGGGTTAGGTTTAGGGTTAGGGTTAGGGTTTGATTTAGGGTTAGGGTTAAGGTTAGGGTTAGTGTTAGGGTTTGGGTTAGGGTTAGGGTTAGGAATAGGGTTAGTGATAGGGTTAGGTTTAGGGTTAGCATTAGGGTTAGGATTATGTTTATGGTTAGGGTTTGGGTTAGGGTTAGGGTTAGGTTTAGGGTTAGGTTTAGGGTTTGGTTTAGGGTTATGGTTAGGGTTCGGGTTTGGGTGAGGGTTAGGGTTAGGGTTAGGGTTAGGGTTTGTGTTAAGATTAGGGTTTGGGTTTGGGTTAGGTTAGGGTTTGGGTTACAGTTAGGGTTAGGGTTAGGGTTTGGGTTTGGTTTAGTGTTAGGGTTAGGTTAGGGTTTAGGTTAGAGTAAGGGTTAGGGTGTGGTGTTGGATTAGGGTTATGGTTAGGGTTAGGGTTAGGATTAGGTTTAGGGTTAGGGTTCCGATTAGAGTTATGTTTAGAGTTTGGGTTTGGGTAAGGGTTAAGGTTAGGGTTAGGGTTAGGGTTAGGGTTAGGACTAGGATTAGGGTTAGTGTTAGGGTTAGGATTAGGGTTACGGTTAGGGTTAGGGTCAGGTTTTCGGTTTGGGTTATGTTTTGGTTTAGGTTTAGGGTTAGGGTTAGGGTTAGGGTTAAGGTTAGGATTAGGGTTAGGGTTTGAGTTTGAATTAGGTTTAGGGTTAGCATTAGGGTTAGGGTTAGATTTAGGATAAGTGTTTCACTTAGGGTTTGGGTTAGGGTTAGGGTTAGGGTTAGGGTTTGGGTTAAGGTTTGGGTTAGTGTTAGGTTTAGGGTTTGGGTTAGGGTTAGGGTTAGTGTTAGGAATAGGGTTAGGGTTAGGGTTAGGGTTAGGGTTTGGGTTAGTGTTAGGGTTAGGTTTAGGGTTAGGGTTAGGGTTAGAATAAGGATGAGAGTTAGGGTTAGGGTTAGGATTAGGGTTATTATTTGGGTTATGGTTTTGGTTAGTGTTAGTGTTAGGGTTTGGGTTAGTGTTAGAGTTAGGGTTTGAGTTAGGGTTAGATTTAGGGTTAGGTTAGGGTTTGGGTTAGAGATAGGGTTAGGGTTAGGGTTAGGGTTAGTGTTAGGGTTTGGGTTAGGTTTAGGGTTAGGACTAGGGTTAGTGTTAGGGTTAGGTTTAGGGTTAGCATTAGGGTTAGGATTAGGGTTAGGGTTAGGGTTTGGGTTAGGGTTAGGGTTAGGGTTAGGGTTAGGGTTTGGGTTAGGGTTAGGGTTAGGTTTAGGGTTTGGGGTAGGATTAGGGTTAGGGTTAGGGTTAGGGTTAGTGTTAGGGTTTGTGTTAAGATTAGGGTTTGAGTTTGGGTTAGGGTTAGGTTTAGGGTTAGGGTTAGGGTTAGGGTTAGGTTTACAATTAGGGTTAGTGTTAAGGTTAGGGTTAGGGTTAGGGTTAGGATAAGGATGAAGGTTAGGGTTAGGGTTAGGATTAGGGTTACTATTTGGGTTATGGTTTGGGTTAGGGTTAGGGTTAGGTTTTGGGTTAGTGTTAGAGTTAGGGTTTGAGTTAGGGTTAGGTTTAGGGTTAGATTAGGGTTTGGGTTAGAGTCAGTGTTAGGGTTACGGTTTGGGTTTGGTTTAGAGTTAGGGTTTGGTTAGGGTTTGGGTTAGAGTTAGGGTTAGGGTGAGGTGTTGGATTAGGGTTATGGTTAGGGTTAGGGTTTGGGTTACTGTTAGAGTTAGGGTTTGAGTTAGGGTTAGGTTTAGGCTTACATTGGGGTTTGGGTTAGAGTTAGGGTTAGGGTTATGTGTTTGGTTTGGTTAGGAGTTAGGGTTAGGTTAGGGTTTGGGTTAGAGTTAGGGTTACGGTGAGGTGTTGGATTAGGGTTATGGTTAGGGTTAGGGTTAGGATTAGGGTTAGGGTTAGGGTTCCGATTAGAGTTAGGTTTACAGTTTGGGTTTCGGTAAGGGTTAAGGTTAGGTTTAGGGTTAGGGTTAGCGTTAGGGTTAGGGTTAGGACTAGGATTAGGGTTATGGTTAGGGTTAGGGTTAGGATTAGGGTTAGGGTTAGTGTTCCGAATAGAGTTAGGTTTAGAGTTTGGGTTTGGGTAAGGGTTAAGGTTAGGTTTAGGGTTAGGGTTAGGGTTAATGTTAGGATTAGGACTAGGATTAGGGTATGGATAAGGTTAGGGTTTGGTTTTAGGTTTGGGTTATGGTTAGGGTAAGTGTTAGGGTTGGGGTTTAGGGTTAGGGTTAGGTTTAGGGTAAGGGTTTCGGTTTGGGTTATGTTTTGGGTTAGGTTTACGGTTAGGGTTAGGGTTTGAATTGGAATTAGGTTTAGGGTTAGCATTAGGGTTAGGGTTAGGGTTAGGGTTAGGGTTAGGGTTAGGATTAGGGTTAGGTTTAGGGTTCCGATTAGAGTTAGGTTTAGAGTTTGGGTTTCGGTAAGTGTTAAGGTTAGGTTTAGGGTTAGGGTTAGGGTTAGGGTTAGGGTTAGGACTAGGATTAGCTTTATGGTTAGGGTTAGGGTTAGGATTAGGGTTAGGGTTAGGGTTCCGAATAGAGTTAGGTTTAGAGTTTGGGTTTGGGTAAGGGTTAAGGTTAGGTTTAGGGTTAGGGTTAGGGTTAGGGTTAGGACTAGGATTAGGGTTTGGATTAGGGTTAGGGTTTGGTTTTAGGTTTGGGTTATTGTTAGGGTAAGTGTTAGGGTTAGGGTTTAGGGTTAGGGTTAGGTTTAGGGTAAGGGTTTCGGTTTGGGTTATGTTTTGGGTTAGGTTTACGGTTAGGGTTAGGGTTTGAATTGGAATTAGGTTTAGGGTTAGCATTAGGGTTAGGGTTAGGTTTAGGATTAGTGTTTCAGTTAGGGTTAGGGTTAGGGTTAGGGTTTGGGTTCGGGTTAGGGTTAGGGTTAGGTTTAGGGTTTGATTTAGGGTTAGGGTTAGGGTTAGGGTTAGTGTTAGGGTTTGGGTTAGGGTTAGGGTTAGGCTAGGGTTAGTGTTAGGGTTAGGTTTAGGGTTAGCATTAGGGTTAGGATTACGGTTAAGGTTAGGGTTTGGGTTTTGGTTAGGGTTAGGGTTAGGTTTAGGGTTAAGGTTTGGGTTAGGGTTAGGGTTAGGGTTAGCGTTTGGGATACGGTTACGGTTAGGGTTAGGATTAGGGTTAGGGTTTGTGTTAAGATTAGGGTTTGGGTTTGGGTTAAGGTTAGGGTTAGGGTTTGGGTTAAGGTTACGTTTAGGGTTAGGGTTTGTGTTAGGGTTAGGGTTAGGGTTAGGAGTAGGGTTAGGGTTTAGGGTTTTGGTTAGGGTTAGTGTTAGGGTTATTGTTAGGATTAGGGTTTGGGTTAGGGTTTAGGTTTGGTTAGGTTTAGGGTTAGGGTTAGGGTTAGGGTTAGGTTTAGCATTAGGGTTAGGGTTAGGGTTATGGTTAGGGTTGGCGTTAGGTTTAGGGTTAGGGTTTGGGTTTGGGTTAGGGTTTGGGTTAGGGTTAGGGTTTGGGTTAGGGTTAGGGTTAGGGTTCGGGTAAGGATTTGGGTTAGTGTTAGGGTTAGAGTCGGATTTGGGTTAGAGTTATGGTGAAGGTTAGGGTTTGGGTTAGGGTTAGGGTTACATTTAGGATTAGGGTTAGGGTTAGTGTTTGGATTAGGGTTAGTTTTAGGGTTTGGGTTTGGGTAAGGGTAAGGGTTAGGGTTAGGGTTTGGAGTAGGGTTAGGTTTAGGTTCTCGGTTAGGGTTAATGTTAGGGTTAGGGTTAGGGTTAGGGTTTGGTTTAGGGTTAAGGTTAGGGTTAGGGTTTAGGTTAGGGTTAGCGTTAGGGTTAGGGTTTGGGTTAGGGTTATGGTTGGAGTTCGGGTTTGGGTTAGGGTTAGGGTTAGGGTTAGGATTAGGGTTAGGGTTTGGGTTAGGGTTAGTCTTAGGTTTGAATTTGGGTTAGTGTTAGGGCTAGGGTTAGTGTAAAGTTTATCGTTTGGATTTGGGTTAGGGTTAGGGTTTGAGTTACGATTAGGGTAAAGTTTAGGGTTTAGGTTTGGGTTAGGTTTATGGTTAGGGTTTGGGTTATGTTTAGGTTTAGGGTTAGGGTTAGGGTTTGGGTTAAGTTTAGGGTTAGGGTTAGGGTTAGGATTTTGGTTAGGGTTAGGGTTTGGGTTAGAGTTAGGGTGAGGGTTAGGGGTTGGGTTAGGGTTAGGGTTACGGTTAGGATTAGGATTACGGTTAGGGTTCGGATTAGGGTTAGTTTTAGGGTTTGGG
>JAJHUQ010000039.1:7430000-7435000 GCA_035773235.1 Eospalax fontanierii | reverse complement strand
GTAAGGGTTAAGGTTAGGGTTAGGGTTAGGGTTAGGGTTAGGTTTAGGGTTAGGTTTAGGACTAGGATTAGGGTTAGGGTTAGTGTTAGGTTTAGGGTTAGGGTTTGGGTTTAGGTTTGGGTTATGGTTAGGGGTAGTGTTAGGGTTAGGGTTTAGGGTTAGGGTTAGGGTTAGGGTTAGTGTTTCGGTTTGGGTTATGTTTTGGGTTAGGTTTAGGGTTAGGGTTAGGGTTTGGGTTCGGGTTAGGAATAGGGTTATGGTTTGAGTTTGAATTAGGTTTAGGGTTAGCATTAGGGTTAGGGTTAGGTTTAGGATTAGTATTTCAGTTAGGCTTAGTGTTAGGGTTAGGGTTTGGGTACGGGTTAGGTTTAGGGTTAGGGTTAGGGTTTGATTTAGGGTTAGGGTTAAGGTTAGGGTTAGTGTTAGGGTTTGGGTTAGGGTTAGGGTTAGGAATAGGGTTAGTGATAGGGTTAGGTTTAGGGTTAGCATTAGGGTTAGGATTATGTTTATGGTTAGGGTTTGGGTTAGGGTTAGGGTTAGGTTTAGGGTTAGGTTTAGGGTTTGGTTTAGGGTTATGGTTAGGGTTCGGGTTTGGGTGAGGGTTAGGGTTAGGGTTAGGGTTAGGGTTTGTGTTAAGATTAGGGTTTGGGTTTGGGTTAGGTTAGGGTTTGGGTTACAGTTAGGGTTAGGGTTAGGGTTTGGGTTTGGTTTAGTGTTAGGGTTAGGTTAGGGTTTAGGTTAGAGTAAGGGTTAGGGTGTGGTGTTGGATTAGGGTTATGGTTAGGGTTAGGGTTAGGATTAGGTTTAGGGTTAGGGTTCCGATTAGAGTTATGTTTAGAGTTTGGGTTTGGGTAAGGGTTAAGGTTAGGGTTAGGGTTAGGGTTAGGGTTAGGACTAGGATTAGGGTTAGTGTTAGGGTTAGGATTAGGGTTACGGTTAGGGTTAGGGTCAGGTTTTCGGTTTGGGTTATGTTTTGGTTTAGGTTTAGGGTTAGGGTTAGGGTTAGGGTTAAGGTTAGGATTAGGGTTAGGGTTTGAGTTTGAATTAGGTTTAGGGTTAGCATTAGGGTTAGGGTTAGATTTAGGATAAGTGTTTCACTTAGGGTTTGGGTTAGGGTTAGGGTTAGGGTTAGGGTTTGGGTTAAGGTTTGGGTTAGTGTTAGGTTTAGGGTTTGGGTTAGGGTTAGGGTTAGTGTTAGGAATAGGGTTAGGGTTAGGGTTAGGGTTAGGGTTTGGGTTAGTGTTAGGGTTAGGTTTAGGGTTAGGGTTAGGGTTAGAATAAGGATGAGAGTTAGGGTTAGGGTTAGGATTAGGGTTATTATTTGGGTTATGGTTTTGGTTAGTGTTAGTGTTAGGGTTTGGGTTAGTGTTAGAGTTAGGGTTTGAGTTAGGGTTAGATTTAGGGTTAGGTTAGGGTTTGGGTTAGAGATAGGGTTAGGGTTAGGGTTAGGGTTAGTGTTAGGGTTTGGGTTAGGTTTAGGGTTAGGACTAGGGTTAGTGTTAGGGTTAGGTTTAGGGTTAGCATTAGGGTTAGGATTAGGGTTAGGGTTAGGGTTTGGGTTAGGGTTAGGGTTAGGGTTAGGGTTAGGGTTTGGGTTAGGGTTAGGGTTAGGTTTAGGGTTTGGGGTAGGATTAGGGTTAGGGTTAGGGTTAGGGTTAGTGTTAGGGTTTGTGTTAAGATTAGGGTTTGAGTTTGGGTTAGGGTTAGGTTTAGGGTTAGGGTTAGGGTTAGGGTTAGGTTTACAATTAGGGTTAGTGTTAAGGTTAGGGTTAGGGTTAGGGTTAGGATAAGGATGAAGGTTAGGGTTAGGGTTAGGATTAGGGTTACTATTTGGGTTATGGTTTGGGTTAGGGTTAGGGTTAGGTTTTGGGTTAGTGTTAGAGTTAGGGTTTGAGTTAGGGTTAGGTTTAGGGTTAGATTAGGGTTTGGGTTAGAGTCAGTGTTAGGGTTACGGTTTGGGTTTGGTTTAGAGTTAGGGTTTGGTTAGGGTTTGGGTTAGAGTTAGGGTTAGGGTGAGGTGTTGGATTAGGGTTATGGTTAGGGTTAGGGTTTGGGTTACTGTTAGAGTTAGGGTTTGAGTTAGGGTTAGGTTTAGGCTTACATTGGGGTTTGGGTTAGAGTTAGGGTTAGGGTTATGTTTTTGGTTTGGTTAGGAGTTAGGGTTAGGTTAGGGTTTGGGTTAGAGTTAGGGTTCCGGTGAGGTGTTGGATTAGGGTTATGGTTAGGGTTAGGGTTAGGATTAGGGTTAGGGTTAGGGTCCCGATTAGAGTTAGGTTCACAGTTTGGGTTTCGGTAAGGGTTAAGGTTAGGTTTAGGGTTAGGGTTAGGGTTAGGGTTAGGGTTAGGACTAGGATTAGGGTTATGGTTAGGGTTAGGGTTAGGATTAGGGTTAGGGTTAGTGTTCCGAATAGAGTTAGGTTTAGAGTTTGGGTTTGGGTAAGGGTTAAGGTTAGGTTTAGGGTTAGGGTTAGCGTTAGTGTTAGGATTAGGACTAGGATTAGGGTATGGATAAGGTTAGGGTTTGGTTTTAGGTTTGGGTTATGGTTAGGGTAAGTGTTAGGGTTGGGGTTTAGGGTTAGGGTTAGGTTTAGGGTAAGGGTTTCGGTTTGGGTTATGTTTTGGGTTAGGTTTACGGTTAGGGTTAGGGTTTGAATTGGAATTAGGTTTAGGGTTAGCATTAGGGTTAGGGTTAGGGTTAGGGTTAGGGTTAGGGTTAGGATTAGGGTTAGGGTTAGGGTTCCGATTAGAGTTAGATTTAGAGTTTGGGTTTCGGTAAGTGTTAAGGTTAGGTTTAGGGTTAGGGTTAGGGTTAGGGTTAGGGTTAGGACTAGGATTAGCTTTATGGTTAGGGTTAGGGTTAGGATTAGGGTTAGGGTTAGGGTTCCGAATAGAGTTAGGTTTAGAGTTTGGGTTTGGGTAAGGGTTAAGGTTAGGTTTAGGGTTAGGGTTAGGGTTAGGGTTAGGACTAGGATTAGGGTTTGGATTAGGGTTAGGGTTTGGTTTTAGGTTTGGGTTATTGTTAGGGTAAGTGTTAGGGTTAGGGTTTAGGGTTAGGGTTAGGTTTAGGGTAAGGGTTTCGGTTTGGGTTATGTTTTGGGTTAGGTTTACGGTTAGGGTTAGGGTTTGAATTGGAATTAGGTTTAGGGTTAGCATTAGGGTTAGGGTTAGGTTTAGGATTAGTGTTTCAGTTAGGGTTAGGGTTAGGGTTAGGGTTTGGGTTCGGGTTAGGGTTAGGGTTAGGTTTAGGGTTTGATTTAGGGTTAGGGTTAGGGTTAGGGTTAGTGTTAGGGTTTGGGTTAGGGTTAGGGTTAGGCTAGGGTTAGTGTTAGGGTTAGGTTTAGGGTTAGCATTAGGGTTAGGATTACGGTTAAGGTTAGGGTTTGGGTTTTGGTTAGGGTTAGGGTTAGGTTTAGGGTTAAGGTTTGGGTTAGGGTTAGGGTTAGGGTTAGCGTTTGGGATACGGTTACGGTTAGGGTTAGGATTAGGGTTAGGGTTTGTGTTAAGATTAGGGTTTGGGTTTGGGTTAAGGTTAGGGTTAGGGTTTGGGTTAAGGTTACGTTTAGGGTTAGGGTTTGTGTTAGGGTTAGGGTTAGCGTTAGGAGTAGGGTTAGGGTTTAGGTTTTTGGTTAGGGTTAGTGTTAGGGTTATTGTTAGGATTAGGGTTTGGGGTAGGGTTTAGGTTTGGTTAGGTTTAGGGTTAGGGTTAGGGTTAGGGTTAGGTTTAGCATTAGGGTTAGGGTTAGGGTTATGGTTAGGGTTGGCGTTAGGTTTAGGGTTAGGGTTTGGGTTTGGGTTAGGGTTTGGGTTAGGGTTAGGGTTTGGGTTAGGGTTAGGGTTAGGGTTCGGGTAAGGATTTGGGTTAGTGTTAGGGTTAGAGTCGGATTTGGGTTAGAGTTATGGTGAAGGTTAGGGTTTGGGTTAGGGTTAGGGTTACATTTAGGATTAGGGTTAGGGTTAGTGTTTGGATTAGGGTTAGTTTTAGGGTTTGGGTTTGGGTAAGGGTAAGGGTTAGGGTTAGGGTTTGGAGTAGGGTTAGGTTTAGGTTCTCGGTTAGGGTTAATGTTAGGGTTAGGGTTAGGGTTAGGGTTTGGTTTAGGGTTAAGGTTAGGGTTAGGGTTTAGGTTAGGGTTAGCGTTAGGGTTAGGGTTTGGGTTAGGGTTATGGTTGGAGTTCGGGTTTGGGTTAGGGTTAGGGTTAGGGTTAGGATTAGGGTTAGGGTTTGGGTTAGGGTTAGTCTTAGGTTTGAATTTGGGTTAGTGTTAGGGCTAGGGTTAGTGTAAAGTTTATCGTTTGGATTTGGGTTAGGGTTAGGGTTTGAGTTACGATTAGGGTAAAGTTTAGGGTTTAGGTTTGGGTTAGGTTTATGGTTAGGGTTTGGGTTATGTTTAGGTTTAGGGTTAGGGTTAGGGTTTGGGTTAAGTTTAGGGTTAGGGTTAGGGTTAGGATTTTGGTTAGGGTTAGGGTTTGGGTTAGAGTTAGGGTGAGGGTTAGGGGTTGGGTTAGGGTTAGGGTTACGGTTAGGATTAGGATTACGGTTAGGGTTCGGATTAGGGTTAGTTTTAGGGTTTGGGTTTGGGTAAGGGTAAGGGTTAGGGTTAGGGTTAGGATAAGGATGAGGGTTAGGGTTAGGGTTAGGATTAGGGTTAGTGTTTGGGTTATGGTTTAGGGTTGGGTTAGGGTTAGGGTTTGGGTTAGTGTTAGAGTTAGGTTTTGAGTTAGGGTTAGGGTTAGGGTTAGGTTAAGGATTTGGGTTAGGGTTAGGGTCTGGGTTTGGGGCTAGGGTTAGGGTTAGGTTAGGGTTTGGGTTAGAGTTAGGGTTAGGGTTATGGGTTGGATTAGGGTTATGGTTAGGGTTAGGTTTAGGATTAGGGTTAGGGTTATTCTTTAGTTTTGGGTTATGGTTAGGGTTAGGGTTAGGGTTTAAGGGTAGGATTAGGGTTAGTGTTATGGTTTGGGTTAGGATTTGGCTTACGGTGTGGCTTTGGGTTAGGGTTAGGGAT
>JAJHUQ010000039.1:7420000-7425000 GCA_035773235.1 Eospalax fontanierii | reverse complement strand
CTAGGATTAGGGTTAGGGTTAGTGTTAGGTTTAGGGTTAGGGTTTGGGTTTAGGTTTGGGTTATGGTTAGGGGTAGTGTTAGGGTTAGGGTTTAGGGTTAGGGTTAGGGTTAGGGTTAGTGTTTCGGTTTGGGTTATGTTTTGGGTTAGGTTTAGGGTTAGGGTTAGGGTTTGGGTTCGGGTTAGGAATAGGGTTATGGTTTGAGTTTGAATTAGGTTTAGGGTTAGCATTAGGGTTAGGGTTAGGTTTAGGATTAGTATTTCAGTTAGGCTTAGTGTTAGGGTTAGGGTTTGGGTACGGGTTAGGTTTAGGGTTAGGGTTAGGGTTTGATTTAGGGTTAGGGTTAAGGTTAGGGTTAGTGTTAGGGTTTGGGTTAGGGTTAGGGTTAGGAATAGGGTTAGTGATAGGGTTAGGTTTAGGGTTAGCATTAGGGTTAGGATTATGTTTATGGTTAGGGTTTGGGTTAGGGTTAGGGTTAGGGTTAGGGTTAGGTTTAGGGTTTGGTTTAGGGTTATGGTTAGGGTTCGGGTTTGGGTGAGGGTTAGGGTTAGGGTTAGGGTTAGGGTTTGTGTTAAGATTAGGGTTTGGGTTTGGGTTAGGTTAGGGTTTGGGTTACAGTTAGGGTTAGGGTTAGGGTTTGGGTTTGGTTTAGTGTTAGGGTTAGGTTAGGGTTTAGGTTAGAGTAAGGGTTAGGGTGTGGTGTTGGATTAGGGTTATGGTTAGGGTTAGGGTTAGGATTAGGTTTAGGGTTAGGGTTCCGATTAGAGTTATGTTTAGAGTTTGGGTTTGGGTAAGGGTTAAGGTTAGGGTTAGGGTTAGGGTTAGGGTTAGGACTAGGATTAGGGTTAGTGTTAGGGTTAGGATTAGGGTTACGGTTAGGGTTAGGGTTAGGTTTTCGGTTTGGGTTATGTTTTGGTTTAGGTTTAGGGTTAGGGTTAGGGTTAGGGTTAAGGTTAGGATTAGGGTTAGGGTTTGAGTTTGAATTAGGTTTAGGGTTAGCATTAGGGTTAGGGTTAGATTTAGGATAAGTGTTTCACTTAGGGTTTGGGTTAGGGTTAGGGTTAGGGTTAGGGTTTGGGTTAAGGTTTGGGTTAGTGTTAGGTTTAGACTTTGGGTTAGGGTTAGGGTTAGTGTTAGGAATAGGGTTAGGGTTAGGGTTAGGGTTAGGGTTTGGGTTAGTGTTAGGGTTAGGTTTAGGGTTAGGGTTAGGGTTAGAATAAGGATGAGAGTTAGGGTTAGGGTTAGGATTAGGGTTATTATTTGGGTTATGGTTTTGGTTAGTGTTAGTGTTAGGGTTTGGGTTAGCGTTAGAGTTAGGGTTTGAGTTAGGGTTAGATTTAGGGTTAGGCTAGGGTTTGGGTTAGAGATAGGGCTAGGGCTAGGGTTAGGGCTAGTGTTAGGCTTTGGGTTAGGTTTAGGGTTAGGACTAGGGTTAGTGTTAGGGTTAGGTTTAGGGTTAGCATTAGGGTTAGGATTAGGGTTAGGGTTAGGGTTTGGGTTTGGGTTAGGGGTAGGGTTAGGGTTAGGGTTTGGGTTAGGGTTAGGGTTAGGTTTAGGGTTTGTGGTAGGATTAGGGTTAGGGTTAGGGTTAGGGGTAGTGTTAGGGTTTGTGTTAAGATTAGGGTTTGAGTTTGGGTTAGGGTTAGGTTTAGGGTTAGGGTTAGGGTTAGGGTTAGGTTTACAATTAGGGTTAGTGTTAAGGTTAGGGTTAGGGTTAGGGTTAGGATAAGGATGAAGGTTAGGGTTAGGGTTAGGATTAGGGTTACTATTTGGGTTATGGTTTGGGTTAGGGTTAGGGTTAGGTTTTGGGTTAGTGTTAGAGTTAGGGTTTGAGTTAGGGTTAGGTTTAGGGTTAGATTAGGGTTTGGGTTAGAGTCAGTGTTAGGGTTACGGTTTGGGTTTGGTTTAGAGTTAGGGTTTGGTTAGGGTTTGGGTTAGAGTTAGGGTTAGGGTGAGGTGTTGGATTAGGGTTATGGTTAGGGTTAGGGTTTGGGTTACTGTTAGAGTTAGGGTTTGAGTTAGGGTTAGGTTTAGGCTTACATTGGGGTTTGGGTTAGAGTTAGGGTTAGGGTTATGTGTTTGGTTTGGTTAGGAGTTAGGGTTAGGTTAGGGTTTGGCTTAGAGTTAGGGTTACGGTGAGGTGTTGGATTAGGGTTATGGTTAGGGTTAGGGTTAGGATTAGGGTTAGGGTTAGGGTTCCGATTAGAGTTAGGTTTACAGTTTGGGTTTCGGTAAGGGTTAAGGTTAGGTTTAGGGTTAGGGTTAGGGTTAGGGTTAGGGTTAGGACTAGGATTAGGGTTATGGTTAGGGTTAGGGTTAGGATTAGGGTTAGGGTTAGTGTTCCGAATAGAGTTAGGTTTAGAGTTTGGGTTTGGGTAAGGGTTAAGGTTAGGTTTAGGGTTAGGGTTAGGGTTAATGTTAGGATTAGGACTAGGATTAGGGTATGGATAAGGTTAGGGTTTGGTTTTAGGTTTGGGTTATGGTTAGGGTAAGTGTTAGGGGTGGGGGTTAGGGGTAGGGTTAGGTTTAGGGGAAGGGGTTCGGTTTGGGTTATGTTTTGGGTTAGGTTTACGGTTAGGGTTAGGGTTTGAATTGGAATTAGGTTTAGGGTTAGCATTAGGGTTAGGGTTAGGGTTAGGGTTAGGGTTAGGGTTAGGATTAGGGTTAGGTTTAGGGTTCCGATTAGAGTTAGGTTTAGAGTTTGGGTTTCGGTAAGTGTTAAGGTTAGGTTTAGGGTTAGGGTTAGGGTTAGGGTTAGGGTTAGGACTAGGATTAGCTTTATGGTTAGGGTTAGGGTTAGGATTAGGGTTAGGGTTAGGGTTCCGAATAGAGTTAGGTTTAGAGTTTGGGTTTGGGTAAGGGTTAAGGTTAGGTTTAGGGTTAGGGTTAGGGTTAGGGTTAGGACTAGGATAGGGTTTGGATTAGGGTTAGGGTTTGGTTTTAGGTTTGGGTTATTGTTAGGGTAAGTGTTAGGGTTAGGGTTTAGGGTTAGGGTTAGGTTTAGGGTAAGGGTTTCGGTTTGGGTTATGTTTTGGGTCAGGTTTACGGTTAGGGTTAGGGTTTGAATTGGAATTAGGTTTAGGGTTAGCATTAGGGTTAGGGTTAGGTTTAGGATTAGTGTTTCAGTTAGGGTTAGGGTTAGGGTTAGGGTTTGGGTTCGGGTTAGGGTTAGGGTTAGGTTTAGGGTTTGATTTAGGGTTAGGGTTAGGGTTAGGGTTAGTGTTAGGGTTTGGGTTAGGGTTAGGGTTAGGCTAGGGTTAGTGTTAGGGTTAGGTTTAGGGTTAGCATTAGGGTTAGGATTACGGTTAAGGTTAGGGTTTGGGTTTTGGTTAGGGTTAGGGTTAGGTTTAGGGTTAAGGTTTGGGTTAGGGTTAGGGTTAGGGTTAGCGTTTGGGATACGGTTACGGTTAGGGTTAGGATTAGGGTTAGGGTTTGTGTTAAGATTAGGGTTTGGGTTTGGGTTAAGGTTAGGGTTAGGGTTTGGGTTAAGGTTACGTTTAGGGTTAGGGTTTGTGTTAGGGTTAGGGTTAGCGTTAGGAGTAGGGTTAGGGTTTAGGTTTTTGGTTAGGGTTAGTGTTAGGGTTATTGTTAGGATTAGGGTTTGGGGTAGGGTTTAGGTTTGGTTAGGTTTAGGGTTAGGGTTAGGGTTAGGGTTAGGTTTAGCATTAGGGTTAGGGTTAGGGTTATGGTTAGGGTTGGCGTTAGGTTTAGGGTTAGGGTTTGGGTTTGGGTTAGGGTTTGGGTTAGGGTTAGGGTTTGGGTTAGGGTTAGGGTTAGGGTTCGGGTAAGGATTTGGGTTAGTGTTAGGGTTAGAGTCGGATTTGGGTTAGAGTTATGGTGAAGGTTAGGGTTTGGGTTAGGGTTAGGCTTACATTTAGGATTAGGGTTAGGGTTAGTGTTTGGATTAGGGTTAGTTTTAGGGTTTGAGTTTGGGTAAGGGTAAGGGTTAGGGTTAGGGTTTGGAGCAGGGTTAGGTTTAGGTTCTGGGTTAGGGTTAATGTTAGGGTTAGGGTTAGGGTTAGGGTTTGGTTTAGGGTTAAGGTTAGGGTTAGGGTTTAGGTTAGGGTTAGCGTTAGGGTTAGGGTTTGGGTTAGGGTTATGGTTGGAGTTCGGGTTTGGGTTAGGGTTAGGGTTAGGGTTAGGATTAGGGTTAGGGTTTGGGTTAGGGTTAGTCTTAGGTTTGAATTTGGGTTAGTGTTAGGGCTAGGGTTAGTGTAAAGTTTATCGTTTGGATTTGGGTTAGGGTTAGGGTTTGAGTTACGATTAGGGTAAAGTTTAGGGTTTAGGTTTGGGTTAGGTTTATGGTTAGGGTTTGGGTTATGTTTAGGTTTAGGGTTAGGGTTAGGGTTTGGGTTAAGTTTAGGGTTAGGGTTAGGGTTAGGATTTTGGTTAGGGTTAGGGTTTGGGTTAGAGTTAGGGTGAGGGTTAGGGGTTGGGTTAGGGTTAGGGTTACGGTTAGGATTAGGATTACGGTTAGGGTTCGGATTAGGGTTAGTTTTAGGGTTTGGGTTTGGGTAAGGGTAAGGGTTAGGGTTAGGGTTAGGATAAGGATGAGGGTTAGGGTTAGGGTTAGGATTAGGGTTAGTGTTTGGGTTATGGTTTAGGGTTGGGTTAGGGTTAGGGTTTGGGTTAGTGTTAGAGTTAGGTTTTGAGTTAGGGTTAGGGTTAGGGTTAGGTTAAGGATTTGGGTTAGGGTTAGGGTCTGGGTTTGGGGCTAGGGTTAGGGTTAGGTTAGGGTTTGGGTTAGAGTTAGGGTTAGGGTTATGGGTTGGATTAGGGTTATGGTTAGGGTTAGGTTTAGGATTAGGGTTAGGGTTATTCTTTAGTTTTGGGTTATGGTTAGGGTTAGGGTTAGGGTTTAAGGGTAGGATTAGGGTTAGTGTTATGGTTTGGGTTAGGATTTGGCTTACGGTGTGGCTTTGGGTTAGGGTTAGGGATAGGGTTAGGGTTTCGGTGTGGGTTATGTTTTGGGTTAGGTTTAGGGTTAGGGTTAGGATTTC
>JAJHUQ010000039.1:7410000-7412500 GCA_035773235.1 Eospalax fontanierii | reverse complement strand
TAGGGCTAGTATTAGGGTTAGGGTTACGGTTTGGGTTAGGGTTAGGGTTAGGGTTAGGGTTTGGGTTAGGGTTAGGGTTAGGGTTAGAGTTAGGGTTATGGTTAGGTTTAGCATTAGGGTTAGGTTTAGGGTTATGGTTAGGGTTAGCTTTAGGGTTAGGGTTAGGGTTTGGGTTTGGGTTAGGGTTTGGGTTAGGGTTAGGCTTTGGGGTAGGATTAGGGTTAGGGTTCGGGTTAGGATTTGGGTTAGGGTTAGGGTTAGAGTCGGATTTGGGTTAGAGTTATGGTGAGGGTTAGGGGTTGGTTTAGGGTTAGGGTTACGGTTAGGGTTAGGGTTATGGTTTGGGTTAGGATTAGGATTAGGGTTAGGGTTAGGGTTATGGTTTCGGTTTCAGTTATGTTTTGGGTTAGTTTTAGGGTTAGGGTTAGGGTTTGGGTTGGGTTAGGATTAGGGTTAGGGTTTGAGTTTGAATTAGGTTTAGGGTTAGCATTAGGGTTAGGGTTAGGTTTAGTATAAGTGTTTCAGTTAGGGTTAGGTTTAGGGTTAGGGTTTGGGTTCGGGTTAGGGTTAGGGTTAGGGTTTGATTTAGGGTTAAGGTTAGGGTTAGGGTTAGTGTTAGGGTTTGGGTTAGGGTTACGGTTAGGAGTAGGTTTAGTGTTAGGGTTAGGTTTAGGGTTAGCATTAGGGTTACGATTCGCGTTAGGGTTAGGGTTTGGGTTAGGGTTAGGGTTAGGGTTAGGGTTTGGGTTAGGGTTAGGTTTAGGGTTAGGGTTAGGGTCTGGTTAGGGTTAGGGTTAGGATTAGGGTTAGGGTTTGTGTTAAGATCAGGGTTTGGGTTTGGGTTAGGGTTACGGTTAGGGTTAGGGTTAGAATTAGGGTTAGGGTTAAGGTTAGGGTTAGGGTTAGGGTTACGATAAGGATGAAGATTAGGGTTAGGGTTAGGATTAGTGTTATTATTTGGGTTATGGTTTGGGTTAGGGTTAGGGTTAGCGTTTGGGTTAGTGTTAGAGTTAGGGTTTGAGTTAGTGTTAGGTATAGGGTTAGGTTACGGTTTGGGTTAGAGTTAGGGTTAGGGTTAGGTTTGGGTTTGGTTTAGAGTTAGGGTTAGGTTTGGGTTTGGGTTAGAGTTATTGTTAGGGTGAGGTGTTGGATTAGTGTTATGGTTAGGGTTAGGGTTAGGATTAGGGTTAGGGTTAGGGTTCCGATTAGAGTTAGGTTTAGAGTTTGGGTTTTGTAAGGGTTAAGGTTAGGGTTAGGGTTAGGGTTAGGGTTATTACTTGGATTAGGGTTAGGGTTAGGGTTAGGATTATGGTTAGGGTTTGGATTTAGGTTTGGGTTATGTTTAGGGTAAGTGTTAGGGTTAGGGTTTCGGGTTAGGGTTAGGGTTAGGGTTAGGGTTTCGGTTTTGGTTATGTTTTGGGTTAGGTTTAGGGTTAGGGTTAGGGTTTGGGTTCGGGTTAGAATTAGGGTTAGGGTTTGAGTTTGAATTAGGTTTAGGGTTAGCATTAGGATTAGGGTTAGGTTTAGGATTAGTGTTTCAGTTAGGGTTAGGGTTAGGTTTAGGTTTTGGGTTCGGGTTAGGGTTAGGGTTAGGGTTTGATTTACGCTTAGGGTTAGGGTTAGGGTTAGGGTTAGTGTTAGGGTTTGGGTAGGGTTAGGGTTAGGCCTAGGGTTAGTGTTAGGGTTAGGTTTAGGGTTAGCATTAGGGTTAGGATTAGGGTTAGGTTTAGGGTTTGGGTTAGGGCTAGGGTTAGTTTTAGTGTTAGGGTTAGGGTTTGGGTAAGGGTTAGTGTTAGGGTTAGGGTTTGGGTTAGGGTTAGGGTTAGGGTTAGGATTAGGGTTAGGGTTTGTGTTAAGATTAGGGTTTGGGTTTGGGTTAGGGTTAGGGTTAGGGTTTGGATTAAGGTTACGTTTAGGGTTAGGGTTTGGGTTTGGGTTAGGGTTAGGGTTAGGTTTACGTTTAGGGTTATTGTTTCGGTTTCGGTGTGGATTAGGCTTAGGTTTCGTGTTAGGGTTTGGTTTTATGTTAGGATTAGGGTTTGGGTTAAGGTTAGGGTTAGGGTTAGGGTTAGGGTAAGCGTTTTGGTTAGGGTTAGGGTTAGGGTTTGATTTAGGGTTAGGGTTAGGGTTAGGGTTAGGGTTTGGGTTAGGGTTAGGCTTAGGGTTAGGGTTTGAGTTTGAGTTAGGTTTAGGGTTAGCATTAGGGTTAGGATTAGGGTTAGGGTTAGGGTTTGGGTTAGGTTTAGGGTTAGGGTTAGGGTTTGGGTTAGGGTTAGGTTTGAATCTGGGTTAGTGTTAGGGTTAGGGTTAGTGTTAAGATTATGGTTAGGGTTAGGGTTAGGGTTAGGTTTTCTGTTAGGATTAGGGTTAGGGTTAGAATTAGGGTTAGGGTTAGGGTTAGGGTTAGGATAAGGCTGAGGGTTAGGGTTAGTGTTAGGATTAGGGTTATTATTTGGATTATGGTATGGGTTAGGGTTAGGGTTAGGGTTTGGGTTAGTGT
>JAJHUQ010000039.1:7390000-7395000 GCA_035773235.1 Eospalax fontanierii | reverse complement strand
TGGGTTTGGTTTAGTGTTAGGGTTAGGTTAGGGTTTAGGTTAGAGTAAGGGTTAGGGTGTGGTGTTGGATTAGGGTTATGGTTAGGGTTAGGGTTAGGATTAGGTTTAGGGTTAGGGTTCCGATTAGAGTTATGTTTAGAGTTTGGGTTTGGGTAAGGGTTAAGGTTAGGGTTAGGGTTAGGGTTAGGGTTAGGACTAGGATTAGGGTTAGTGTTAGGGTTAGGATTAGGGTTACGGTTAGGATTACTGTTAGGTTTTCGGTTTGGGTTATGTTTTGGTTTAGGTTTAGGGTTAGGGTTAGGGTTAGGGTTAGGGTTAAGGTTAGGATTAGGGTTAGGGTTTGATTTTGAATTAGGTTTAGGGTTAGCATTAGGGTTAGGGTTAGATTTAGGATAAGTGTTTCACTTAGGGTTTGGGTTAGTGTTAGGTTTAGGGTTTGGGTTAGGGTTAGGGTTAGTGTTAGGAATAGGGTTAGGGTTAGGGTTAGGGTTAGGGTTAGGGTTAGGGTTTGGGTTAGTGTTAGGGTTAGGTTTAGGGTTAGGGTTAGGGTTAGAATAAGGATGAGAGTTAGGGTTAGGGTTAGGATTAGGGTTATTATTTGGGTTATGGTTTTGGTTAGTGTTAGTGTTAGGGTTTAGGTTAGTGTTAGAGTTAGGGTTTGAGTTAGGGTTAGATTTAGGGTTAGGTTAGGGTTTGGGTTAGAGATAGGGTTAGGGTTAGGGTTAGGGTTAGTGTTAGGGTTTGGGTTAGGTTTAGGGTTAGGACTAGGGTTAGTGTTAGGGTTAGGTTTAGGGTTAGCATTAGGGTTAGGATTAGGGTTAGGGTTAGGGTTTGGGTTAGGGTTAGGGTTAGGGTTAGGGTTAGGGTTTGGGTTAGGGTTAGGGTTAGGTTTAGGGTTTGGGGTAGGATTAGGGTTAGGGTTAGGGTTAGGGTTAGTGTTAGGGTTTGTGTTAAGATTAGGGTTTGAGTTTGGGTTAGGGTTAGGTTTAGGGTTAGGGTTAGGGTTAGGGTTAGGTTTACAATTAGGGTTAGTGTTAAGGTTAGGGTTAGGGTTAGGGTTAGGATAAGGATGAAGGTTAGGGTTAGGGTTAGGATTGGGGTTACTAGTTGGGTTATGGTTTGTGTTAGGGTTAGGGTTAGGTTTTGGGTTAGTGTTAGAGTTAGGGTTTGAGTTAGGGTTAGGTTTAGGGTTAGATTAGGGTTTGGGTTAGGATTAGGGTTAGGGTTAGGGTTAGGGTGAGGTGTTGGATTAGGGTTATGGTTAGGGTTAGGGTTTGGGTTACTGTTAGAGTTAGGGTTTGAGTTAGGGTTAGGTTTAGGCTTACATTGGGGTTTGGGTTAGAGTTAGGGTTAGGGTTATGTGTTTGGTTTGGTTAGGAGTTAGGGTTAGGTTAGGGTTTGGGTTAGAGTTAGGGTTACGGTGAGGTGTTGGATTAGGGTTATGGTTAGGCTTAGGGTTAGGATTAGGGTTAGGGTTAGGGTTCTGATTAGAGTTAGGTTTACAGTTTGGGTTTCGGTAAGGGTTAAGGTTAGGTTTAGGGTTAGGGTTAGGGTTAGGGTTAGGGTTAGGACTAGGATTAGGGTTATGGTTAGGGTTAGGGTTAGGATTAGGGTTAGGGTTAGGGTTCCGAATAGAGTTAGGTTTAGAGTTTGGGTTTGGGTAAGGGTTAAGGTTAGATTTAGCGTTAGGGTTAGGGTTAGTGTTAGGATTAGGACTAGGATTAGGGTATGGATAAGGTTAGGGTTTGGTTTTAGGTTTGGGTTATGGTTAGGGTAAGTGTTAGGGTTGGGGTTTAGGGTTAGGGTTAGGTTTAGGGTAAGGGTTTCGCTTTGGGTTATGTTTTGGGTTAGGTTTACGGTTAGGGTTAGGGTTTGAATTGGAATTAGGTTTAGGGTTAGCATTAGGGTTAGGGTTAGGGTTAGGGTTAGGGTTAGCGTTAGGGTTAGGGTTAGGGGTAGGGTTAGGATTAGGGTTAGGTTTAGGGTTCCGATTAGAGTTAGGTTTAGAGTTTGGGTTTCGGTAAGTGTTAAGGTTAGGTTTAGGGTTAGGGTTAGGGTTAGGGTTAGGGTTAGGGTTAGGACTAGGATTAGCTTTATGGTTAGGGTTAGGGTTAGGATTAGGGTTAGGGTTAGGGTTCCGAATAGAGTTAGGTTTAGAGTTTGGGTTTGGGTAAGGGTTAAGGTTAGGTTTAGGGTTAGGGTTAGGGTTAGGGTTAGGACTAGGATTAGGGTTTGGATTAGGGTTAGGGTTTGGTTTTAGGTTTGGGTTATTGTTAGGGTAAGTGTTAGGGTTAGGGTTTAGGGTTAGGGTTAGGTTTAGGGTAAGGGTTTCGGTTTGGGTTATGTTTTGGGTTAGGTTTACGGTTAGGGTTAGGGTTTGAATTGGAATTAGGTTTAGGGTTAGCATTAGGGTTAGGGTTAGGTTTAGGATTAGTGTTTCAGTTAGGGTTAGGGTTTGGGTTAGGGTTTGGGTTCGGGTTAGGGTTAGGGTTAGGTTTAGGGTTTGATTTAGGGTTAGGGTTAGGGTTAGGGTTAGTGTTAGGGTTTGGGTTAGGGTTAGGGTTAGGCTAGGGTTAGTGTTAGGGTTAGGTTTAGGGTTAGCATTAGGGTTAGGATTACGGTTAAGGTTAGTGTTTGGGTTTTGGTTAGGGTTAGGGTTAGGTTTAGGGTTAAGGTTTGGGTTAGGGTTAGGGTTAGCAATAGCGTTTGGGTTACGGTTACGGTTAGGGTTAGGATTAGGGTTAGGGTTTGTGTTAAGATTAGGGTTTGGGTTTGTGTTAAGGTTAGGGTTAGGGTTTGGGTTAAGGTTACGTTTAGGGTTAGGGTTTGTGTTAGGGTTAGGGTTAGCGTTAGGAGTAGGGTTAGGGTTTAGGTTTTTGGTTAGGGTTAGTGTTAGGGTTATTGTTAGGATTAGGGTTTGGGTTAGGGTTTAGGTTTGGTTAGGTTTAGGGTTAGGGTTAGGGTTAGGGTTAGGTTTAGCATTAGGGTTAGGGTTAGGGTTATGGTTAGGGTTGGCGTTAGGTTTAGGGTTAGGGTTTGGGTTAGGGTTAGGGTTTGGGTTAGGGTTAGGGTTTGGGTTAGGGTTAGGGTTAGGGTTCGGGTAAGGATTTGGGTTAGTGTTAGGGTTAGAGTCGGATTTGGGTTAGAGTTATGGTGAAGGTTAGGGTTTGGGTTAGGGTTAGGGTTACATTTAGGATTAGGGTTAGGGTTAGTGTTTGGATTAGGGTTAGTTTTAGGGTTTGGGTTTGGGTAAGGGTAAGGGTTAGGGTTAGGGTTTGGAGTAGGGTTAGGTTTAGGTTCTCGGTTAGGGTTAATGTTAGGGTTAGGGTTAGGGTTAGGGTTTGGTTTAGGGTTAAGGTTAGGGTTAGGGTTTAGGTTAGGGTTAGCGTTAGGGTTAGGGTTTGGGTTAGGGTTATGGTTGGAGTTCGGGTTTGGGTTAGGGTTAGGGTTAGGGTTAGGATTAGGGTTAGGGTTTGGGTTAGGGTTAGTCTTAGGTTTGAATTTGGGTTAGTGTTAGGGCTAGGGTTAGTGTAAAGTTTATCGTTTGGATTTGGGTTAGGGTTAGGGTTTGAGTTACGATTAGGGTAAAGTTTAGGGTTTAGGTTTGGGTTAGGTTTATGGTTAGGGTTTGGGTTATGTTTAGGTTTAGGGTTAGGGTTAGGGTTAGGGTTAGGGTTTGGGTTAAGTTTAGGGTTAGGGTTAGGGTTAGGATTTGGGTTAGGGTTAGGGTTTGGGTTAGAGTTAGGGTGAGGGTTAGGGGTTGGGTTAGGGTTAGGGTTACGGTTAGGATTAGGATTACGGTTAGGGTTCGGATTAGGGTTAGTTTTAGGGTTTGGGTTTGGGTACGGGTAAGGGTTAGGGTTAGGGTTAGGATAAGGATGAGGGTTAGGGTTAGGGTTAGGATTAGGGTTAGTGTTTGGGTTATGGTTTAGGGTTGGGTTAGGGTTAGGGTTTGGGTTAGTGTTAGAGTTAGGTTTTGAGTTAGGGTTAGGGTTAGGGTTAGGTTAGGATTTGGGTTAGGGTTAGGGTTTGGGTTTGGGTTAGGGTTAGGGTTAGGTTAGGGTTTGGGTTAGAGTTAGGGTTAGGGTTATGGGTTGGATTAGGGTTATGGTTAGGGTTAGGTTTAGGATTAGGGTTAGGGTTATTCTTTAGTTTTGGGTTATGGTTAGGGTTAGGGTTAGGGTTTAAGGGTAGGATTAGGGTTAGTGTTATGGTTTGGGTTAGGATTTGGCTTACGGTGTGGCTTTGGGTTAGGGTTAGGGATAGGGTTAGGGTTTCGGTGTGGGTTATGTTTTGGGTTAGGTTTAGGGTTAGGGTTAGGATTTCGGTTCGGGTTAGGATTAGGGTTAGGGTTTGAGTTTGAATTAGGTTTAGGGTTAGCATTAGGGTTAGGGTTAGGTTTAGGATTAGTGTTTCGGTTAGGGTTAGGGTTAGGGTTTGGGTTAGGGTTAGGGTTAGGATTAGGGGTTAGGTTTAGGTTTAGGGTTATTATAAGGGTTTGGGTTAGGGTTAGTGTTAGAGTTTGGGTTAGGGTTAGGATTAGGGTTACGGTTAGGGTTTACGATTATGGTTAAATTTAGGGTTCGTGTTTGTTTTAGGTTTAGGCTTAGGGTTAGGGTTAGTGTTAAGGTTTGGGTTAGTGTTAGGTTTAGGGTTTGGGTTAGGGTTAGGGTTAGTGTTAGGAATAGGGTTAGGGTTAGGGTTAGGGTTAGGGTTAGGGTTTGGGTTAGTGTTAGGGTTAGGTTTAGGGTTAGGGTTAGGGTTAGAATAAGGATGAGGGTTAGGGTTAGGGTTAGGATTAGGGTTATTATTTGGGTTATGGTTTGGGTTAGTGTTAGGGTTAGGTTTTGGGTTAGTGTTAGAGTTAGGGTTTGAGTTAGGGTTAGGTTTAGGGTTAGTTTAGGGTTTGGGTTAGAGATAGGGTTAGGGTTAGGGTTTGGGTTTGGTTTAGAGTTAGGGTTAGGTTAGGGTTTGGGTTAGAGTTAGGGTTAGGGTGAGGT
>JAJHUQ010000039.1:7370000-7375000 GCA_035773235.1 Eospalax fontanierii | reverse complement strand
GTTTGGTTTTAGATTTGGGTTATGGTTAGGGTAAGTGTTAGGGTTAGGGTTTAGGGTTAGGGTTAGGTTTAGGGTCAGGGTTTCGGTTTGGGTTATGTTTTGTGTTACGTTTAGGGTTAGGGTTAGGGTTTGAGTTGGAATTAGGTTTAGGGTAAGGATTAGGGTTAGGGTTAGGTTTAGGATTAGTGTTTCAGTTAGGGTTAGGGTTAGGGTTAGGTTTTGGGTTCGGGTTAGGGTTAGGGTTAGGTTTAGGTTTTGGTTTAGGGTTAGGGTTAGGGTTAGGTTTAGGGTTAGCATTAGGGTTAGGATTAGTGTTAGGGTTAGGGTTTGGGTTTTGTTTAGGGTTAGGGTTAGGTTTAGGGTTAAGGTTTGGGTTAGGGTTAGGGTTAGGGTTAGCGTTTGGGTTAGGGTTAGGGTTAGGGTTAGGATTAGGGTTAGGGTTTGTGTTAAGATTAGGGTTTGGGTTTGGGTTAAGATTAGGGTTAGGGTTTGGGTTAAAGTTACGTTTAGGGTTAGGGTTTGTGTTAGGGTTAGGGTTAGCGTTAGGAGTAGGGTTAGGGTTTAGGTTTTTGGTTAGGGTTAGTGTTAGGGTTATTGTTAGGATTAGGGTTTGGGTTAGGGTTTAGGTTTGGTTAGGTTTAGGGTTAGGACTAGGATTAGTTTTAGGGTTAGTGTTAGGATTAGGGTTAGGGTTTGGGTTTAGGTTTGGGTTATGTTTAGGGTTAGGGTTTAGGGTTAGGGTTAGGGTTTCGGTTTGGGTTATGTTTTGGGTTAGGTTTAGGGTTAGGGTTAGGCTTTGGGTTCGGTTTAGGAATAGGGTTATGGTTTGAGTTTGAATTATGTTTAGGGTTAGCATTAGGGTTAGGATTAGTGTTAGGGTTAGGTTTTGGGTTAGGGTGAGGGTTAGGGTTAGGGTTAGGGTTTGGGTTAGTGTTAGGTTTGAATCTGGGTTAGTATTAGGGTTATGGTTAGTGTTAAGATTATGGTTAGGGTTAGGGTTAGGGTTAGGTTTTGGGTGAGAGTTAGGGTTAGGGTTAGGGTTAGGGTTAGGGTTAGGGTTAGGGTTAGGATAAGGATGAGGGTTAGGGTTAGGGTTAGGATTAGGGTTATTATTTGGGTTAAGATTTGGGTTAGGGTTAGTGTTAGGGTTTGGGTTAGTGTTAGAGATAGGGTTTGAGTTAGGGTTAGGTTTAGGCTTACATTGGGGTTAGGGTTAGGGTTAGGGTTAGGGTTAGGGTTAGGTTTATGGTTTGGTTTAGGGTTATGGTTAGGGTTAGGGTTTGGGTGAGGGTTAGGGTTAGGGTTAGGGTTAGGGTTTGTGTTAAGATTAGGGTTTGGGTTTGGGTTAGGTTAGGGTTTGGGTTACAGTTAGGGTTAGGGTTAGGGTTTGGGTTTGGTTTAGTGTTAGGGTTAGGTTAGGGTTTAGGTTAGAGTTAGGGTTAGGGTGAGGTTTTGGATTAGGGTTATGCTTAGGGTTAGGGTTAGGATTAGGTTTAGGGTTAGGGTTCCGATAAGAGTTAGGTTTAGAGTTTGTGTTTGGGTAAGGGTTAAGGTTAGGGTTAGGGTTAGGGTTAGGGTTAGGACTAGGATTAGGGTTAGGGTTAGGGTAAGGATTAGGGTTACGGTTAGGGTTAGGGTTAGGTTTTCGGTTTGGGTTATGTTTTGGGTTAGGGTTAGGGTTAGGGTTAGGGTTAAGGTTAGGATTAGGGTTAGGGTTTGAGTTTGAATTAGGTTTAGGGTTAGCATGAGGGTTAGGGTTAGATTTAGGATAAGTGTTTCAGTTAGGGTTTGGGTTAGGGTTAGGGTTAGGGTTAGGGTTTGGGTTAGGGTTAGGGTTAGGGTTAGGGTTTGGGTTAGGGTTAGGGTTAGGGTTAGGACTAGGATTAGGGTTATGGTTAGGGTTAGGGTTAGGATTAGGGTTAGGGGTAGGGTTCCGATTAGAGTTAGGTTTAGAGTTTGGGTTTGGATAAGGGTTAAGGTTAGGTTTAGGGTTAGGGTTAGTGTTAGGGTTAGGGTTAGGACTAGGATTAGGGCTAGGGTTAGGGTTAGGATTAGGGTTAGGGTTTGGTTTTAGGTTTGGGTTATGGTTAGGGTATGGGTTAGGGTTAGGGTTTAGGGTTAGGGTTAGGTTTAAGGTTATGGTTTCGGTTTGGGTTATGTTTTGGGTTAGGTTTAGGGTTAGGGTTAGGGTTTGAGTTGGAATTAGGTTTAGGGTTAGCATTAGGATTAGGGTTAGGGTTAGGATTAGTGTTTCAGTTAGGGTTAGGGTTAGGGTTAGGGTTTGGGTTCGGGTTAGGGTTAGGGTTAGGTTTAGGTTTTGATTTAGGGTTAGGGTTAGGGTTAGGGTTTTTGTTATGGTTTGGGTTAGGGTTAGGGTTAAGACTAGAGTTAGTGTTAGGGTTAGGTTTAGGGTTAGCATTAGGGCTAGGATTAGGGTTAGGGTTATGGTTTGGGTTAGGGTTAGGGTTAGGGTTAGGGTTTGAGTTTGAATTAGGTTTAGGGTTAGCATGAGGGTTAGGGTTAGATTTAGGATAAGTGTTTCAGTTAGGGTTTGGGTTAGGGTTAGGTTTAGGGTTAGGGTTTGGGTTAGGGTTAGGGTTAGGGTTAGGTTTTGGGTTAGGGTTAGGGTTAGGGTTAGGACTAGGATTAGGGTTAGGGTTAGGGTTAGGATTAGGTTTAGGGTTTGGGTTTAGGTTTCGGTTATGGTTAGGGTTAGTGTTAGGGTTAGGGTTTAGTGTTAGTGTTAGGGTTAGAGTTAGGGTTTCGGTTTGGGTTATGTTTTGGGTTAGGTTTAGGGTTAGGGTTAGGGTTTGCGTTCGGGTTAGGAATAGGGTTATGGTTTGAGTTTGAATAAGGTTAAGGGTTAGCATTAGGGTTATACTTAGGTTTAGGTTTAGTGTTTCAGTTAGGGTTTGGGTTCGGGTTAGGGTTAGGGTTAGGGTTAGGGTTTGACTTAGGGTTAGGGTTAGGTTTAGGGTTAGTGTTAGGGTTTGGGTTAGGGTTAGGGTTAGGACTAGGATTAGTGTTAGGGTTAGGGTTAGCATTAGGGTTAGGGTTAGGACTAGGGTTAGTGTTAGGGTTAGGTTTAGTGTTAGCATTATGTTAGGATGAGGGTTAGGGTTAGGGTTTGGGTTAGGGTTACTGTTAGGGTTAGGGTTAGGGTTAGGGTTTGTTTTAGGGTTAGGGTTAGGGTTAGGGTTTGGGTGAGGGTTAGGTTTAGGGTTAGGATTAGGGTTAGGGTTTGTGTTAAGATTAGGGTTTGGGTTTGGGTTAGGGTAAGGGTTATTGTTAGGGTTAGGGTTAGGGTTAGAATTAGCGTTAGGGTTAGGTTTAGGGTTAGGGTTAGGGTTAGAATAAGGATGAGGGTTAGGGTTAGGGTTAGGATTAGGGTTATTATTTGGGTTATGGTTTGGGTTAGGGTTAGGATTAGTGTTAGGGTTAGGGTTCCGATTAGAGTTAGGTTTAGAGTTTGGGTTTGGGTAAGGGTTAAGGTTATGGTGAGGGTTAGGGTTAGGGTTAGGGTTAGGACTAGGATTAGGTATAGGGTTAGGGTTAGGATTAGGTTTAGGGTTTGGATTTAGGTTTCGGTTATGGTTAGGGTTAGTGTTAGGGTTAGGGTTTAGTGTTAGGGTTAGGGTTAGGGTTTCGGTTTGGGTTATGTTTTGGGTTAGGTTTAGGGTTAGGGTTAGGGTTTCGGTTCGGGTTAGAAATAGTGTTAGGGTTTGAATTTTAAGTAGGTTTAGGGTTAGCATTATGGTTACGCTTAGGTTTAGGATTAGTGTTTCATTTAGGCTTTGCGTTCGGGTTAGGGTTACGTTTAGGGTTAGGGTTTGTTTTAGGGTTAGGGTTAGGTTTAGGGTTATTGTTAGGGTTTGGGTTAGGGTTAGGGTTAGGACTAGGGTTAGTGTTAGGGTTCGGTTTAGTGTTAGCATTAGGGTTAGGATTAGGGTTAGGGTTAGGGTTAGGGTTTGGGTTAGGGTTAGGGTTAGGGTTAGGGTTAGGGTGTGTTTTAGGGTTAGGGTTAGGGTTGGGGTTTGGGTGAGGGTTAGGGTTAGGGTTAGGATTAGGGTTAGGGTTTGTGTTAAGTTTAGGGTTTGGGTTTGGGTTAGGGTAAGGGTTAGGGTTAGGGTTAGGGTTAGGGTTAGGGTTAGGTTTAGGGTTAGGGTTAGGGTTAGGGTTAGAATAAGGATGAGGGTTAGGGTTAGGTTTAGGATTAGTGTTATTATTTGGGTTATGGTTTGGGTTAGTGTTGGGGATAAGGTTTGGGTTAGTGTTAGAGTTAGGGTTTGAGTTAGGGTTAGGTTTAGGGATAGGTTAGGGTTTGGGTTAGAGATAGGGTTAGGGTTAGGGTTTGGGTTTGGTTTAGAGTTAGGGTTAGGTTAGGGTTTGGGTTAGAGTTAGGGTTAGGGTGAGTTGTTGGATTAGGGTTATGGTTAGGGTTAGGGTTAGGATTAGGTTTAGGGTTAGGGTTCTGATTAGAGTTAGGTTTAGAGTTTGGGTTTGGCTAAGGGTTAAGTTTAGGGTTAGGGTTAGGGTTAGGGTTAGGGTTAGGACTAGGATTAGGGTTAGGGTTAGGGTTAGGATTAGGGTTAGGGTTAGGGTTAGGGTTACGGTTTCGGTTTGGGTTATGTTTTCGGTTAGTTTTAGGGTTAGGGTTAGGGTTTGGGATGGGTTAGGATTACGGTTAGGGTTTGAGTTTGAATTAGGTTTAGGGTTAACATTAGGGTTAGGGTTAGGTTTAGGATAAGTGTTTCAGTAAGGGTTAGGGTTAGGGTTAGGGTTTGGGTTCGGGTTCGGGTTAGGGTTAGGGTTAGGGTTAGGGTTTGATTTAGGGTTAAGATTAGGGTTAGGGTTAGTGTTAGGGTTTGGGATAGGGTTAGGGTTAGGAGTAGGGTTATTTTTAGGGTTAGGTTTAGGGTTAGCATTAGGGTTAGGATTAGCGTTAGGGTTAGGGTTTGGGTTAGGGTTAGGGTTAGGGTTAGGATTAGGGTTTGGGTTAG
>JAJHUQ010000039.1:7347500-7352500 GCA_035773235.1 Eospalax fontanierii | reverse complement strand
GATAGAATTAGGATTAAGTTTAGGTTAAGGGATAGGGTTATGGATAGAATAAGGATGAGGGTTAGGGTTAGGATTAGAGTTATAATTTGAGTTATGGTATGGGTTAGTGTTGGGGTTAGGGTTTGGGTTAGTGTTAGGGTTAGGGTTAGGGTTAGGGTTAGGACTAGGATTAGGGTTAGGGTTAGGGTTAGGGTTAGGGTTTGGTTTAGCGTTTGGGGTTAGGGGTTAGGGGTTAAGTTTAGGTTTAGTGTTAGGATTAGGGATTGGTTTAGGGTTAGGGTTAGGTTTAGGGTTAGGTTTAGGTTTTGGGTTAGTGTTAGGGTTAGCGTTTGGGTTAGGGTTAGGGTTAGGGTTAGTGTTAGGGTTACGGTTTGGTTTAGGATTATGGTTAGGTTTAGATTTTTGGTTAAGTTTCGGGTTAGGGTTATGGTTTGCGTTCGGGTTGGGTTAGTGTTAGGGTTTTAGTTAGGATTAGGGTTAGGGTTACGGTTAGGTTTAGGGTTAGGGTTTGGGTTAGGGTTAGGCTTAGGGTTAGGGTTAGGGTTAGGGTTAGGATGAGGGTTATTATTTGGGTTATGGTTTGGGTTAGGGTTAGTGTTAGGGTTTGGGTTAGTGTTAGAGTTAGGGTATGAGTTAGGGTTATGTTTAGGCTTACATTGGGGTTTGGGTTAGAGTTAGGATTAGGGTTAGGGTTTGGGTTCCGATTAGAGTTAGGTTTAGAGTTTGGGTTTGGGTTAGAGTTAGGGTTAGGTTAGGGTTTGGGTTAGAGTTAGGGTTAGGGTGAGGTGTTGGATTAGAGTTATGGTTAGTGTGAGGGTTAGGATTAGGGTTAGGGTTTGGGTTCCGATTAGAGTTAGGTTTAGAGTTTGGGTTTGGGTAAGGGTTAAGGTTAGGGTTAGGGTTAGGGTTAGGGTTAGGGTTAGGGTTAGGGTTAGGGTTAGGACTAGGATTAGTGTTAGGGTTAGTGTTAGGATTAGGGTTAGGGTTTGGGTTTAGGTTTGGGTTATGGTTAGGGTTAGGGTTTAGGGTTAGGGTTAGGGTTAAGGTTAGGGTTTCGGTTTGGGTTATGTTTTGGGTTAGGTTTAGGGTTAGGGTTAGGGTTTGGGTTCGGGTTAGGAATAGGGTTATGGTTTGAATTAGGTTTAGGGTTAGCATTAGGGTTAGGATTAGGGTTAGGGTTAGGGTTTGGGTTAGGGTTAGGGTTAGGGTTAGGGTTAGGTTTTGGATTAGGGTTAGGTTTGAATCTGGGTTAGTCTTAGGGTTATGGTTAGTGTTAAGGTTATGCTTAGGGTTAGGGTTAGGGTTAGGTTTTGGGTGAGGGTTAGGGTTAGGGTTAGGGTTAGACTTAGGTTTAGGGTTAGGGTTAGGGTTAGGGTTAGGGTTAGGTTAAGGATGAGGGTTAGGGTTAGGGTTAGGATTAGGGTTATTATTTGAGTTATGGTTTGGGTTAGGGTTAGTGTTATGGTTTGGGTTAGTGTTAGAGTTAGGGTTTGAGTTAGGGTTAGGTTTAGGCTTACATTGGGGTTTGGGTTAGAGTTAGGGTTAGGGTTAGGGTTTGGGTTTGGTTTAAAGTTAGGGTTAGGTTAGGGTTTGGGTTAGAGTTAGGGTTAGGGTGAGGTGTTGGATTAGGGTTATGGTTAGGGTTAGGGTTTTGATTAGGATTAGGGTTAGGGTTCCGATTAGAGTTAGGTTTAGAGTTTGGATTTGGGTAAGGGTTAAGGTTAGGGTTAGGGTTAGAGTTAGGGTTAGGGTTAGGGTTAGGACTAGGATTAGGGTTAGGGTTAGTGTTAGGTTTAGGGTTAGGGTTTGGGTTTAGGTTTGGGTTATGGTTAGGGTTAGTGTTAGGGTTAGGGTTTAGTGTTAGGGTTAGGGTTAGGATTAGGATTAGTATTAGTGTTTCAGTTAGGCTTAGTGTTAGGGTTAGGGTTTGCGTATGGGTTAGGGTTAGGGTTAGGATTAGGGTTAGTGATAGGGTTAAGTTTAGGGTTAGCATTAGGGTTAGGATTAGGTTCAGGGTTAGGGTTTGGGTAAGGGTTAGGGTTAGGGTTAGGGTTAGGTTTAGGGTTTGGTTTAGGTTTATGGTTAGGGTTAGGGTTGGGGTGAGGGTTAGGGTTAGGGTTAGGGTTAAGGTTAGGGTTAGTGTTAGGGTTTGGGTTAGGGTTAGGGTTAGGATTAGGGTTAGTGATAGGGTTAAGTTTAGGGTTAGCATTAGGGTTAGGTTTAGGTTTAGGGTTAGGGTTTGGGTAATGGTTAGGGTTAGGGTTAGGGTTAGGGTTAGGTTTAGGGTTTGGTTTAGGTTTATGGTTAGGGTTAGGGTTGGGGTGAGGGTTAGGGTTAGGGTTAGGGTTAGGGTTTGTGTTAAGATTAGGGTTTGGTTTTGGGTTAGGTTAGGGTTTGGGTTACACTTAGGGTTAGGGTTAGGGTTTGGGTTTGGTTTAGTGTTAGGGTTAGGTTAGGGTTTGGGTTACAGTTAGGGTTAGGGTGAGGTGTTGGATTAGGGTTATGGTTAGGGTTAGGGTTAGGATTAGGGTTAGGGTTAGGGTTCCGATTAGAGTTAGGTTTAGAGTTTGGGTTTGGGTAATGGTTAAGGTTAGAGTTACGGTTAGGGTTACGGTTAGGACTAGGATTAGGGTTAGGGTTAGGGTTAGGATTAGGGTTACGGTTAGGGTTAGGGTTAGGTTTTCGGTTTGGGTTATGTTTTGGTTTAGGTTTAGGGTTAGGGTTAGGGTTAGGGTTAGGGTTAAGGTTAGGATTAGGGTTAGGGTTTGAGTTTGAATTAGGTTTAGGGTTAGTATTAGGGTTTGGGTTAGATTTAGGATAAGTGTTTCAGTTAGGGTTTGGGTTAGGGTTAGGTTTAGGGTTAGGGTTAGGGTTTGGGTTAGGGTTAGGGTTAGGGTTAGGGATAGGACTAGGATTAGGGTTATGGTTAGGGTTAGGGTTAGGATTAGGGTTAGGTTTAGGGTTCCGATTAGAGTTAGGTTTAGAGTTTGGGTTTGGGTAAGGGTTAAGGTTAGGGTTAGGGTTAGGGTTAGGGTTAGGACTAGGATTAGGGTTAGGGTTAGGGTTAGGATTAGGGTTACTGTTAGGGTTAGGGTTAGGTTTTCGGTTTGGGTTATGTTTTGGGTTAGGTTTAGGGTTTGGGTTAGTGTTAGGGTTAGGGTTAGGGTTAAGGTTAGGATTAGGGTTAGGGTTTGAGTTTGAATTAGGTTTATGGTTAGCATTAGGGTTAGGGTTAGATTTAGGATAAGTGTTTCAGTTAGGGTTTGGGTTAGGGTTAGGGTTAGGGTTTGAGTTAGGGTTAGGTTTAGGGTTAGGGTTAGGGTTAGGGTTAGGGTTTGGGTTCGGGTTAGGAATAGGGTTAGGGTTTGAGTTGGAATTAGGTTTAGGGTTAGCATTAGGGTTAGGGTTAGGTTTAGGATTAGTGTTTCAGTTAGGGTTAGGGTGAGGGTTAGGGTTTGGGTTCGGGTTAGGGTTAGGGTTAGGTTTAGGTTTTGATTTAGGGTTAGGGTTAGGGTTAGGGTTTTTGTTAGGGTTTGGGTTAGGGTTAGGGTTAAGACTAGGGTTAGTGTTAGGGTTAGGGTTAGGGTTAGGTTTTGGGTTAGGATTAGGGTTAGGGTTACGGTTAGGATTAGGGTATGGTTAGGGTTCGGATTAGGGTTAGTTTTAGGGTTTGCGTTTGGGTAAGGGTAGGGGTAAGGGATGGGGTAAGGATAGGGATGAGGGTTAGGGTTAGGGTTAGGATAAGGGTTAGTATTTGGGTTATGGTTAAGTTTGGGTTAGGGTTAGCGTTTGGGTTAGTGTTAGAGTTAGGTTTTGAGTTAGGGTTAAGGTTAGGGTTAGGTTAGGATTTGGGTTAGAGTTAGGGTTAATGTTAGGGTTTTGGTTTGGTTTAGGGTTACGGTTAGGTTAGGGTTTATGTTAGAGTTAGGGTTAGGGTTATGGGTTGGATTAGTGTTATGGTTAGGGTTAGGCTTTAGGTTTGGGTTATGGTTAGGGTTAGGGTTAGGGTTTAAGAGTAGGATTAGTGTTAGTGTTAGGGTTTGGGTTATGGTAGGGTTATGGTGTGGGTTTGGGTTAGGGTTAGGGTTTCGGTGTGGGTTATGTTTTGGGTTACGTTTAGGGTTAGGGTTAGGGTTTCGGTGTGGGTTATGTTTTGGGTTAGGTTTAGGGTTAGGGTTTGAGTTTGAATTAGGTTTAGGGTTAGCATTAGGGTTAGGGTTAGGTTTAGGATTAGTGTTTCGGTTAGGGTTAAGGTTAGGGTTAGGGTTAGGGTTCCGATTAGAGTTAGGTTTAGAGTTTGGGTTTGGGTAAGGGTTAAGGTTAGGGATAGGGTTAGGGTTAGGGTCAGGGTTAGTACTAGGATTAGGGTTAGGGTTAGGGTTAGGATTAGGTTCAAGGTTAGGGTTAGGGTTAGGGTTTCGGTTTGCGATATGTTTTGCGTTAGGTTTAGGGTTAGGGTTAGAGTTTATTGTTATAGTTAGGGTTAGGATTAGGGTTAGGGTTTGAGTTTGAATTAGGTTTAGGGTTAGCATTAGGGTTAGGGTTAGGTTTAGGATAAGTGTTTCAGTTAGGTTTAGGGTTAGGGTTAGGGTGAGGGTTAGGGTTTGATTTAGGGTTAGGGTTAGGGATAGGGTTAGTGTTAGGGTTTGGTTTAGGGTTAGGGTTAGGACTAGGGTTAGTGTTAGGGTTAAGTTTAGGGTTAGCATTAGGGTTAGGATTAGTGTTGGGGTTAGGGTTTGGGTTAGGGTTAGGGTTAGGGTTAGGGTTAGGGTTTGGGTTAGGGTTAGGGTTATGGTTAGGGTTTGATTTAGGGTTAGGGTTAGGATTAGGGTTACGGTTAGTGTTAGGATTAGGGTTAGGGTTTGTGTTAAGATTAGGGTTTGGGTTTGGGTTAGGGTTAGGTTTAGGGTTAGGTTTAGGTTTACAATTAGGGTTAGTGTTAAGGTTAGGGTTAGGGTTAGGGTTAGGATAAGGATGAAGGTTAGGGTTAGGATTAGGAT
>JAJHUQ010000039.1:7327500-7330000 GCA_035773235.1 Eospalax fontanierii | reverse complement strand
TAGTGTTAGGATTTGGGTTAGAGTTAGGGTTAGGGTTAGGGTTTGGGTTTGGGTTAGGGTTAGGTTTAGGTTAGGGTTAGGGTTAGAGTTAGATTTAGGGTTATGGGTTGGATTAGGGTTATGGTTAGGGTTAGTTTTAGGATTAGGGTTAGGGTTAGGCTTTAGGTTTGGTTTATGGTTAGGGTTAGGGTTAGGGTTTAAGTGGAGGATTAGGGTTAGTGTTAGGGTTTGGGTTAGGGTTAGGCTTACGGTGTGGGTTTTGGTTAGGGTTAGGATTAGGGTTAGGGTTTCGGTGTGGGTTATGTTTTGGGTTAGGTTTAGGGTTAGGGTTAGGGTTTCGGTTCGGGTTAGGATTAGGGTTAGGGTTTGAGTTTGAATTAGGTTTAGGGTTAGCATTAGGGTTAGGGTAAGGTTTAGGATTAGTATTTCGGTTAGGGTTAGGGTTAGGGTTAAGGTTTGGGTTAGGGTTAGGGTTAGGATTAGGGGTTAGGTTTAGGTTTAGGGTTATTATTAGGGTTTGGGTTAGGGTTAGTGTTAGGGTTTGGGTTTTAGTTAGAATTAGGGTTAGTGTTAGGGTTAGGTTTTGTGTTAGTGTTAGGGTTAAGCTTAGTGTTAGTGTTAGGGTTTGGGTTAGGGTTAGGGTTAGGTTTAGAGTTAGCATTAGATTTAGGGTTAGGGTTAGATTTAGGGTTTGGTTTAGGAGTAGTGTTAGGGTTAGGTTTAGGGTTTGGGTTAGGGTTTGGGTTCGGGTTCGGGTTAGGGTTAGGGGTAGCGTTTGAGTTAGGGTTAGGGTTAGGGTTAGGGGTAGGGTTAGGGGTAGGGTTAGGGTTTGTGTTAGGGTTAGGTTTAGGGTTAGGGTTAGGGTTAGGATTTGGGTTAGGGTTAGGGTTAGGGTTAGGGTTTGGGTTAGGGTTAGGGTTAGGGTTAGGGTTAGGGTTTGGGTTAGGATTAGGGTTAGGTTTAGGGTTTGGGTTAGGGTTAGGGTTAGGGTTACGGTTAGGGTTAGGATTAGGTTAGGGTTTGTGTTAAGATTAGGGTTTGGGTTTGGGTTAGGGTTAGGGTTAGGTTTAGGGTTTGATTTAGGGTTAGGGTTAGGGTTAGGGTTAGTGTTAGGGTTTGGGTTAGGGTTAGGGTTAGGGTTAGGACCAGGGTTAGTGTTAGGGTTAGGTTTAGGGTTAGCATTAGGGTTAGGATTAGGGTTAGGGTTAGGGTTTGGGTTAAGGTTAGGGTTATGGTTAGGGTTAGGATTAGGGTTAGGGTTTGTGTTAAGATTAGGTTTTGGTTTTGGGTTAGGGTTAGGGTTAAGGTTAGGGTTAGGTTTAGAATTAGGGTTAGTGTTAAGGTTAGGGTTAGGGTTAGGGTTAGGATAAGGATGAGGGTTAGAGTTAGGGTTAGGATTAGGGTTATTATTTGGGTTATGGTTTGGGTTAGGGTTAGGGTTAGGATGTGGGTTGGTGTTAGAGTTAGGTTTTGAGTTAGGGTTAGGTTTAGGGTTAGGTTAGGGTTTGGGTTAGAGTTAGGGTTAGGGTTAGGGTTTGGGTTTGCTTTAGAGTTAGGGTTAGGTTAGGGTTAGGGTTAGGGTTAGGGTTAGGGTTAGGGTTAGGATTAGGGTTAGGGTTAAGGTTAGGTTAGGGTTCCGATTAGAGTCAGGTTTAGAGTTTGAGTTTGGTTAAGGGTTAAGTTTAGGTTTAGGGTTAGGGTTAGGGGTAGGGTTACGACTAGGATTAGGGTTAGGGTTAGGGTTAGGTTAGGGTTTATGTTAGAGTTAGGGTTAGGGTTAGGGGTTGGATTAGGGTTATGGTTAGGGTTAGGCTTTAGGTTTGGGTTATGGTTAGGGTTAGTGTTAGGGTTTGGGTTAGGGTTAGGGTTACGGTGTGGGTTTGGGTTAGGGTTTGGGTTAGGGTTAGGGTTTCGGTGTGGGTTATGTTTTGGGTTAGGTTTAGGGTTAGGGTTAGGGTTTCGGTTCAGGTTAGGATTAGGGTTAGGGTTTGAGTTTGAATTAGGTTTAGGGTTAGCATTAGGGTTAGGGTTAGGTTTAGGATTAGTGTTTCGGTTAGGGTTAGGGTTAGGGTTAGGGTTCCGATTAGATTTAGGTTTAGAGTTTGGGTTTGGGTAAGGTTTAAGGTTAGGGTTAGGGTTAGGGTTAGGGTTAGGGTTAGGGTTAGTACTAGGATTAGGTTTAGGGTTAGGGTTAGGATTAGGGTTAGGGTTAGGGTTAGGGTTAGGGTTTCGGTTTGGGTTATGTTTTGGGTTAGGTTTAGGTTTAGAGTTAGGGTTAGGGTTAGGGTTAGGGTTAGGGTTAGGATTAGGGTTAGGGTTTGAGTTTGAATTAGGTTTAGGGTTAGCATTAGGGTTAGGGTTAGGTTTAGGGTTTGATTTAGGGTTATGGTTTGGGTTAGGTTTAGGGTTAAGGTTAGGGTTAATGTTTGGGTTAGGATTAGGGTTAGGGTTAGGGTTTGGGTTAGGGTTAGGGTTAGGGTTACGGTTAGGGTTAGGATTA
>JAJHUQ010000039.1:7310000-7312500 GCA_035773235.1 Eospalax fontanierii | reverse complement strand
TGAGTTACGATTAGGGTAAAGTTTACGGTTTAGGTTTCGGTTTGGTTTATGGTTAGGGTTAGGGTTATGGTTAGGTTTAGGGTTAGGGTTAGGGTTAGGGTGAGGTTTTGGGTTAAATTTAGGGTTAGGATTAGGGTTTGGTTTTGCGTTAGGGTTTGGATTAGGGTTAGGGTTTGGGTTAGGGTTAGGGTTAGGGTTAGGGTTAGGATTTGGGTTAGGGTTAGGGTTAGGGTTCGGGTTTGGGTTAGAGGTAGCGTGAGGGTTAGGTGTTGGGTTAGGATTAGGGTTACGTTTAGGATTAGGATTACGGTTAGGGTTCGGATTAGGTTTAGTTTTAGAGTTTGGGTTTGGGTAAGGGTAAGGGTTAGGGTTAGGGTTAGGATAAGGATGAGGGTTAGGGTTAGGGTTAGGATTAGTGTTAGTATTTGGGTTATGGTTTAGGTTTGGGTTAGGGTTAGGGTTTGGGTTAGTGTTAGGATTTGGGTTAGAGTTAGGGTTAGGGTTAGGGTTTGGGTTTGGGTTAGGGTTAGGTTTAGGTTAGGGTTAGGGTTAGAGTTAGATTTAGGGTTATGGGTTGGATTAGGGTTATGGTTAGGGTTAGTTTTAGGATTAGGGTTAGGGTTAGGCTTTAGGTTTGGTTTATGGTTAGGGTTAGGGTTAGGGTTTAAGTGGAGGATTAGGGTTAGTGTTAGGGTTTGGGTTAGGGTTAGGCTTACGGTGTGGGTTTTGGTTAGGGTTAGGATTAGGGTTAGGGTTTCGGTGTGGGTTATGTTTTGGGTTAGGTTTAGGGTTAGGGTTAGGGTTTCGGTTCGGGTTAGGATTAGGGTTAGGGTTTGAGTTTGAATTAGGTTTAGGGTTAGCATTAGGGTTAGGGTAAGGTTTAGGATTAGTATTTCGGTTAGGGTTAGGGTTAGGGTTAAGGTTTGGGTTAGGGTTAGGTTTAGGATTAGGGGTTAGGTTTAGGTTTAGGGTTATTATTAGGGTTTGGGTTAGGGTTAGTGTTAGGGTTTGGGTTTTAGTTAGAATTAGGGTTAGTGTTAGGGTTAGGTTTTGTGTTAGTGTTAGGGTTAAGCTTAGTGTTAGTGTTAGGGTTTGGGTTAGGGTTAGGGATAGGTTTAGAGTTAGGATTAGGTTTAGGGTTAGGGTTAGATTTACGGTTTGGTTTAGGAGTAGTGTTAGGGTTAGGTTTAGGGTTTGGGTTAGGGTTTGGGTTCGGGTTCGGGTTAGGGTTAGGGTTAGCGTTTGAGTTAGGGTTAGGGTTAGGGTTAGGGGTAGGGTTAGGGGTAGGGTTAGGGTTTGGGTTAGGGTTAGGTTTAGGGTTAGGGTTAGGGTTAGGATTTGGGTTAGGATTTGGGTTAGGATTTGGGGTTAGGGGTTAGGGGTTAAGTTTAGGTTTATTGTTAGGGTTAGGAATTGGGTTAGGGTTAGGGTTAAGTTTAGGCTTAGGTTTAGATTTTGAGTTAGCGATAGGTTAGCGTTTGGGTTAGGGTTAGGGTTAGGGTTAGGTTTAGTGTTAGGGTTAGGGTTTGGTTTAGGATTACGGTGAGGTGTAGGTTTTCGGTTAAGTTTCGGGTTAGGGTTAGGGTTTGCGTTCGGGTTGGGTTAGTTTTAGGGTTTTAGTTAGGGTTAGGGTTAGGGTTAGGTTTAGGGTTTGGGTTAGGGTTAGGCTTAGGGTTAGGGTTTGAGTTTGAGTTAGATTTAGGGTTAGCATTATGTTTAGGATTAGGTTTAGGGTTAGGTTTTGGGTTAGGGTTAGGGTTAGGGTTAGGGTTAGGGTTTAGGTTAGGGTTAGGTTTGAATCTGGTTTAGTGTTAGGGTTAGGGTTAGTGTTAAGATTAGGGTTAGGGTTAGGTTTTCTGTTAGGATTACGGTTAGGGTTAGAATTAGGGTTAGGGTTAGGGTTAGGGTTACGGTTAGGATAAGGATGAGGGTTAGGGTTAGTGTTAGGATTAGGGTTATTATTTGGGTTATGGTTTGGGTTAGGGTTAGGGTTAGGGTTTGGGTTAGTGTTAGAGTTAGGGTTTGAGTTAGGGTTAGTTTTAGGGTTAGGTTAGAGTTAGGGTTAGGGTTCGGGTTAGGGTTAGGGTTAGGGTTAGGACTAGGATTAGGGTTAGGGTTAGGGTTAGGGTTAGGGTTAGGGTTTGGGTTAGGGTTTGGGGTTCGGGGTTAGGGGTTAAGTTTAGGTTTAGGGTTAGGGTTAGGGATTGGGTTAGGGTTAGGGTTAGGTTTAGGGTTAGGTTTAGGTTTTGGGTTAGGGTTAGGGTTAGCGTTTGTCTTAGGGTTGGGGTTAGGGTTAGTGTTAGGGTTAGGGTTTGGTTTAGGAATACGTTTAAGTTTAGGTTTTCGGTTAAGTTTCGTGTTAGTGTTATGGTTTGCTTTCGGGTTGGGTTAGTGTTAGGGTTTCAGTAAGTGTTAGTGTTAGGGTTACCGGTAGGGTTAGGGTTTGGATTAGGGATAGGCTTAGGGTTTGAGATTGTGTGAGGTTTAGGGTTAGCATTAG
>JAJHUQ010000039.1:7302500-7305000 GCA_035773235.1 Eospalax fontanierii | reverse complement strand
ATGTGGGTTGGTGTTAGAGTTAGGTTTTGAGTTAGGGTTAGGTTTAGGGTTAGGTTAGGGTTTGGGTTAGAGTTAGGGTTAGGGTTAGGGTTTGGGTTTGCTTTAGAGTTAGGGTTAGGTTAGGGTTAGGGTTAGGGTTAGGGTTAGGGTTAGGGTTAGGATTAGGGTTAGGGTTAGGGTTAGGGTTAGGGTTCCGATTAGAGTCAGGTTTAGAGTTTGGGTTTGGTTAAGGGTTAAGTTTAGGTTTAGGGTTAGGGTTAGGGGTAGGGTTACGACTAGGATTAGGGTTAGGGTTAGGGTTAGGTTAGGGTTTATGTTAGAGTTAGGGTTAGGGTTAGGGGTTGGATTAGGGTTATGGTTAGGGTTAGGCTTTAGGTTTGGGTTATGGTTAGGGTTAGTGTTAGGGTTTGGGTTAGGGTTAGGGTTACGGTGTGGGTTTGGGTTAGGGTTTGGGTTAGGGTTAGGGTTTCGGTGTGGGTTATGTTTTGGGTTAGGTTTAGGGTTAGGGTTAGGGTTTCGGTTCAGGTTAGGATTAGGGTTAGGGTTTGAGTTTGAATTAGGTTTAGGGTTAGCATTAGGGTTAGGGTTAGGTTTAGGATTAGTGTTTCGGTTAGGGTTAGGGTTAGGGTTAGGGTTCCGATTAGATTTAGGTTTAGAGTTTGGGTTTGGGTAAGGTTTAAGGTTAGGGTTAGGGTTAGGGTTAGGGTTAGGGTTAGGGTTAGTACTAGGATTAGGTTTAGGGTTAGGGTTAGGATTAGGGTTAGGGTTAGGGTTAGGGTTAGGGTTTCGGTTTGGGTTATGTTTTGGGTTAGGTTTAGGTTTAGAGTTAGGGTTAGGGTTAGGGTTAGGGTTAGGGTTAGGATTAGGGTTAGGGTTTGAGTTTGAATTAGGTTTAGCGTTAGGGTTAGGGTTATGGTTAGGTTTAGGGTTTGATTTAGGGTTATGGTGTGGGTTAGGTTTAGGGTTAAGGTAAGGGTTAATGTTTGGGTTAGGATTAGGGTTAGGGTTAGGGTTTGGGTTAGGGTTAGGGTTAGGGTTACGGTTAGGGTTAGGATTAGGGTTAGGGTTAGGGTTAGGGTTAAGGTTAGGGTTAGGTTTAGAATTAGGGTTAGTGTTAAGGTTAGGGTTAGGGTTAGGGTTAGGGTTAGGGTTAGGGTTTCGGTTAGGGTTAGGGTTAGGTTTAGGGTTAGGATTAGAGTTTGGGTTAGGGTTAGGGTTAGGGTTAGGGTTAGGGTTAGGGTTAGGTTTAGGGTTAGGATTAGGGTTTGGGTTAGGGTTAGGGTTAGGGTTAGGGTTAGGGTTAGGGCTAGGATTAGGGTTAGGGTTAGCGTTAGGGTTTGGGTTCGGGTTAGGTTTAGGTTTAGGTTTAGGGTTTGATTTAGGGTTAGGGTTAGGGTTAGGGTTAGTGTTAGGGTTTGGGTTAGGGTTAGGGTTAGGACTAGGGTTAGTGTTAGGGTTAGGTTTAGGGGTAGCATTAGGGTTAGGATTAGGGTTAGGGTTAGGGTTTGGGTTTTGGTTAGGGTTAGGGTTAGGTTAATGGTTAAGGTTTGTGTTAGGGTTATGGTTAAGGTTAGCGTTTGGGTTAGGGTTAGGGTTAGGGTTAGGATTAGGGTTAGGGTTTGTGTTAAGATTAGGGTTTGGGTTTGGGTAAGGTTAGGGTTAGGGTTTGGGTTAATGTTACGTTTAGGGTTAGGGTTTGTGTTAGGGTTAGGGTTAGCGTTAGGAGTAGGGTTAGGGTTTAGGTTTTTGGTTAGGGTTAGTGTTAGGATTAGTGTTAGGATTAGGGTTTGTGTTAGGGTTTAGGTTTGGTTAGGTTTAGGGTTAGGGTTAGGGTTATGGTTAGGTTTAGCATTAGGGTTAGGGTTAGGGTTATGGTTAGGGTTGGTGTTAGGGTTAGGGTTAGGGTTAGGGTTCGGGTTAGGATTTGGTTTAGGGTTAGGGTTAGAGTCGGATTTGGGTTAGAGTTATGGTGAAGGTTAGGGGTTGGGTTAGGGTTAGGGTTTGGGTTAGGTTTAGGGTTAGGGTTAGGGTTAGGGTTTGGGTTAGGGTTAGGTTTGAATCTGGGTTAGTATTAGGGTTATGGTTAGTGTTAAGATTATGGTTAGGGTTAGGGTTAGGGTTAGGTTTTGGGTGCGGGTTAGGGTTAGGGTTAGGGTTAGACTTAGGTTTAGGGTTAGGGTTAGGGTTAGGGTTAGGGTTAGGATAAGGATGAGGGTTAGGGTTAGGGTTAGGGTTAGGATTCGGGTTATTATTTGGGTTAGGGTTTGGGTTAGGGTTAGTGTTAGGGTTTGGGTTAGTGTTAGAGTTAGGGTTTGAGTTAGGGTTAGGTGTAGGCTTACATTGGGGTTGGGTTAGAGTTAGGGTTAGGGCTAGGGTTTGGGTTTGGTTTAGAGTTAGGGTTATGTTAGGGTTTGGGTTAGAGTTAGGGTTAGGGTGAGGTGTTGGATTAGGGTTATGGTTAGGGTTAGGGTTAGGATTAGGGTTTGGGTTAGGGTTCCGA